>JAGDQO010000569.1:0-600000 GCA_018342035.1 Solanum appendiculatum | reverse complement strand
TTTGGTAGGAGGGATAGAGTATAATTAATTTCGAGGATAAGTTTGTCACATATTTAATTAGCATAATGTATAAATATGTCATTTAACTCATTCTTATTTCATATTCACGCCCTTCAATTTTTGGTGTGTACAAATTAATACTTAAACTTGTATAAAATTAAATAAATAGATATATACGTCATACGTAATATCCTACAAGACAATTTGTATATTACTTGGTGTCCTATGTGTATTATGTCACATAGGACTCATGTATCTGCTTGTTCAATTTTATATAAGTTTAAATGCCTATTTGTGCACACCCAAAGTTAAGAGCATAAATATTTTTATTTTATATTATATAATAATTTTGAGATAATTATTTTAAAATAATTAATTTCGAAATAAGTTATTCTCATCCAAACGAGCCCTAAGAGGTAAGGAAACTTGAACACGCACCTAACGGTATAACTAATTATTTAATAGAAAAGGATTAAAAATGTCCTTAAATTATGTGAAGTGAATAAAAATGTACTTTGTTTATAGTTTGGTCCCAAAAATGTCTCTGTCTTCAATACTTTGATCCAAAAACGCTCTTAATGTTATTTAATGGATCAAAAATGTCATTTTTCCAAATAAATATATTATTTATTTTCTTTTTGTACATATTCTATTGCTACGAATTTTATTTCTTAGTAAATGTTTATTCTACTTCAATTTGAAAAAAAATAAAATATTAAAATATTTGTTATTTTATTAAAATTATTTTTACCGTTATGTTAATAAAAAATAATAATAAATTTACTATGATCTTATATAAATGACATATATAAGAGACCTCTTGATACCAGCGGCAACTAAAACTAAAAATACATATAATATATAAAAGCATATTTTTAATTTTGATTTTAAAATATATTATGTGTGGAATATTTGAATTTAAAAATGGCTAAATTAGAAAAGAAAGCATTCGATTTTTAAATATTTTTTTAAAAAAAAAAAAGTAATTCGAATAAATTGAAAACAAAGGAAAGTATTTTTAAAAAAAAGATATGGGATTTGTCCTTGGCTTTTGTGCAATATTATGCACATAAAAATATGGCCATAATACATAAACATGACTCTTAACTTGGCGTCAGCAGGCAACTATGACCTTTAACTTTGGATGTACACAAGTAGGCACTTAAACTTGTATAAAATTGAACAAATAGACATATCCGTCCTACATGGCAATTTTGTGTCTTATGTGGTGTCTTACGTGTATTATGTCATGTACGACACGTGTATCTACTTGTTCAAGTTTATACAAGTTTAAGTATCTACTTGTGTACACTCAAAGTTGGAAGGCATAGTTTTCCGTTGAAGCCAAGTTAAGGGTCATGTTTCGAGAGTTTTGAGGTTACAAAACAAAAATTCAGGATTATTTCTTGTATTAGTGTTAATGAATTTTCTGAAATGTGACTGTCCCAATCTATTTGACCTCAAATTGGCCAAGTTTATTCAAAACAACTTACGATACTTATTATTTCTCAAAGAATGACGTTGCTATTTTTGGAGTTTCGAGGTTACAAAAAAGAAATTCAAGATTATTTAAACTCATTGCAATTTGCATGTATTAGTCCATAAATATTTCAAAATATGACTAACCTACCGTTCAACCTCAATTTTCTAACTCATTCGTGACAATTTAGTGAACGTTACTCATTGCCTATACTAAATTGATGCCTCTTTTTTGAAATTTATGAGTCACAAAACAGAAATACAAAATCATCTCAATTTTTCGTGCATATTAAATCCACAATTTTTTTGGAATATGATTGAACCACTTCATTTGAAGATTGTAGAAAGAAGATAGTTAATTCTATTAATGATAAAAATGTTTCATTTTTACAATTAATGAAATGATGTCTACAAGTACTTCAAAACTGATGCTGAAAGTTTAATTAATTTTTCAGCCATATGGTGGTGGAATCCAACATACTAAACTATAACCCATCCAACAGGGCATCCCTAACATCTATTCCTATTTTTTTTCCATCTATTCCTTTTTGTTAACCCTCATTTACATAACTAAATCCTATTTTCTTACCTCTACTCATGTACAGTGTCTAATCCCCAAGAACCCTCTTCTAGACCACGTTCAGTGACAACTAGAATCATGGACCATCTTCCTTCTATTGGCTTAGAGACTTCCAGCTCCAATGCATGAATGAGATTTAGCAACCATGTATCCCCGGAACAAAGCAGAGCTTGCTTCATCCATTTGCAAAGGACGGAACATTGTTTCTCATCTTTCTATGACTGTTAATGTTAGAGGGGGGAAAATTAGGTATGCCTACCAATCCAAACATCACAAGATTAGACAGAATCTTAGAGAATGAAATGTATCTTGTCCATGGAAAAAGGGGAGTGCAAGAAGTTAAATGAAGGAACTTACCGAGCATTTCAACTGCAAATTTATCACTCAACCAGCTCTTAGACAGATATGAATGATCGGGAATGGTCCACGCAGAATCTCTTTGGGGAGATGATTGGGACCCACAAGTAATGATCAAGCTCAAACCCAAACCAAATGGGTCATCAATGCAAAATTATAAAGTTTCAAGACTTATCGAAGCTTTAGTAAAAACAGAGAGGACAAAAGGTGCCTCTTCACCAGGATGTATTGTAGTAGGCACTATTGTGTAACCCTTTGGATCGGGATCTAGGACCATCTCACATGATATTTCTCGAGAATTTACATAGTCTGTCCCACCAACAGATTCATGTAAATAGATGTTATATGCAGCACGTCTGCCACGAGTTTTCAGTATCCTCATCCCAATATAGAACATCATTGAATCATGGCTTGATTGATAATTCCTGAAACCAGCTGTTGTCCTTGAGAAACTCACACCCTAAAATAGCGTTCTGATTAGTATATTTGATTAACAAAAAGATAATGTCAATAAGCAGCAACTCTATTCCAGATTAATCACAATAGTGAACCTGAGTTAAGGTGATAAAAACGTGAATGGGCAAGGAAGCATCAGGACCACTTGCTCTTAGTCGATATTGGGGATTCTGATGCCATGTGTCATAGTCCTGGCAGCCTCCAGCACTGTAACCTCTCCATTGACCATGGACAGAGTAGCGCATCTCTGGTGGGTAGACACGACAAACATATATAGACCTAAAATGTATTTGGAAATCTTGCCAAGACATCCAGAAAATTCCATCGTTTGCCTGTTTACAACAAAACAGGAAAAATTAGTGACATCCAGTAAAAAGCTGTATAAGCATAATCCTTCACTCCTTTTCTTGATGAACAAAAGGACCAGAATGTGGAAAACCCAAGGAAACAGAATCAGATAAGTGGGTTCTATCATCCCTCCAAAAGCAATTGTAAGAGGTGATTATTAACACAATGGGAAAACTTCCATATACAAGAGATCTACCAAAAAAATAGAGAGCATACAAAAATGAATGGTCCTCTAAAAAAAAATAACCAATTTCCAATACAAATAGGGATCTCATGGGTGCACCAAAGTGAAATTAAAGGTAAGAGACTATTCTTCACATGTACAAAATCAAGTTCGTTTCCTTCAAAAGCTCTCCTATTTCACTCTCCAAACTACCCATATAAGAGTAAATGGAGCAAAATCCCACACCATGTTTCTCCTCTTCCATCTTCTAATGGCCCTGCTGAATAGAACATCCTTCACTGTTACTCGCATTCCATCATTGATCCCATTCAACCCTGTCTAGCGATTGGTATTCCACTACTGATATATTTTGTGCCACAACATCTCAAGCTATTTTTCTACAATAATGGAGGGTGGCAAAGAAATTACTACTCACGAAACAGTGTAATAGCAGTTTCGCTGTTTGTGAAGCTGTATAGCAATCCTTTAGTGGTACCATTAATTAGATTATTAGTTATTTTATGCCACTTTTACGACTCCATTTATATAATTGGATTGATAATTATTTACTTAACTGTAGATTATTGATCAACCCAAAAATATTAATGGAAAGTAACCAGAAACAACTTATTAAAAATGTATATGCTCACCATTTAATTTGCAAATAAATAGCTTACCCTCGTGAAAAGAACAAATAGATTCTAGCCTAATACTGGTCCCAAAAACCATGTGAACTACACTTCACTCACATCAACGCATGCCTTTTCTTGTGAAATAGTAAATATTTATATACATGGGCTATTAAGTTATCTTCAATCCTATCAAAATGCAACTCTATTTAAGTCTCTTTTGGTCATTATTATTTCACCAGTGAAAATAATAATGACGATGAATAAAACAATAATAAAAAAACTATTTTATTTTGATAAGGTAAATAATTTTATTAACAATTGGGGGAACCCCTTACACAAACAACATAACAAAAAAGAGAAACCAACATCAAAACATAGTTCTCAAAGAAACAAAACCAATTTTCAACACAAATAGGGATCTCATGGTAACACCAAGAGGAAACTAGAAATAAAAGAGTACTTTGCAATTATACAATCTCTTGCTCAACTCCTTCAAGCGCTATCCTGTTTCACTCTTTCCATAAAACATGACCAACAGTGAGGGATTGTGCAAAGCAAGAAATTAGGGAAGGTGTACTACCAAGAGTAAGGGCGTACGATTGGCTGAGCAACAAATGGGAATGATAATTCTACCTCCCCACCTGCACCACCCCCCCAAAAACAAATAAGATGGGGTCTCTAGATAAACTATCAGGAGTTACTCAATCCAGTGGTATCCCAAAAAGTGGAATAGGCAGTAGAATCTTTATCCTTTTGGCTCTTAAACAAAGAATTCACTAGGTAAAATCAAAGTCAATGTCAAAAACAGTAATTTGGAAGAGGGAGGGAGAGGGAGCAACCTGTGGGACATGCTTAAGCTTGTGTTTCATCCTGTCGGTCCACTCAGGTGATGGATCAGACCAAGGGCCATTCCATTCAACTTCATTCGCCCATGGATTCCGTATCTGAACAAGCTTGTGGCCATCAACCTCCCGTACCTGAGCAGTAAAACATACAAAAGATGAATGTGTGACTGAAATTTTCTTGGCAGGTGGATAAGTCATAAGATACAAGGATTGAATTTCTACCTGTAATATTGAATAGGCATGACCTTGGACAATACCACTGGAAGAGATATGCACATCTGAACCAGAAGGACTACCAGCGCCCAGTAGGAAACCCTCTTGTTTGAAGCGCAGCAGCTGAGACCAGAGTCTTCCACTTGCAAGATCAATCTGTGCCTCAGAACTTCTCATGTCAATCTCCTCACCAGCACCTCCGGTGAGGTCTACAAGAGCATCTTGCACAAGCCCACCCTCTAATGCCTCATATGAGCCATGAAGCTTTGCATAAGCTTTTTCTAACAAGGAGACCCACATTTCATTACCCTTCCGACTGGTGGCAAATGCTGGTTTACCAGGTGACTCGCATGGAATCCAATCATCTACTACAACAGGGACCCATTCCCCCTATAATAAATACAGCGACAGGATTAACTTGATTTAGTGATCTTTTCAGAAAAGGCAATCATATTTTTGTTTCTCATAGGAACCACTACATAAATCAACTGAGATCCTCTCATCAGTTTAGGATACAACATCCAAGGAGATTAACATAGAAAGGCAGCATTATCACATGTGGAAGTCAAATGGAGCATGGCTTTGATGTCAACATGCAAGGTACAAAATTTAAGGAGAGGTACTGCATACATGGATTCATTGCACAATTGATGGGAGAAGTGTGACTTTGGGAATAGCTGTGTTTTTCACCAAGCACAGCAGCAGTAATAAATAAAAGTTGCAGTATCAGTAAACACTATTAGTAACATACTTGCAGTTCTAAGGAAAAAAATGTTTTTTCACGTAGGTTTACAATGTAAGGAAAAAGGAAATTTAGGGCAATGACCAGATTGAGGCCCATATCCACACTTTCACCCTAGATGGACCACTCTGATCCAGGAGAAGAAGAAGACACACAAAATTCCTAATTGACTGTCAGTTTTTCTTTTTTAATCCAAAAAGGGAAAGGTCTGTGCACACTCTACCCTCCCCAGACCCACATTGTGAGACTACACTAGGTATGTTGTTGTTGTACCCGAAAAAGGAGAGGAAGAGGTTAAACTTCAAAACACCATAATATTGACAAACAAAAAGACAAAACATAGATGACACAAATCAACTCAAAGGGGAAGGATGAATATGAGCAGTCTTGGTGCACCTTATACATCGTATTTTGGGGCTGAAACTTGCACCCACAGGACCCTATGCCCATAATATTATATCCTAAGCACACCAGTAAAGTAGAGCCAATTTGGAAAAATCTTAGATTCAATCAGAGAAAAATGCCAATATGCGCTACACTATTTGGTTCAGATGTCTAGTGATCTTGGAATATTTCATGATCTACTAGAGAGCAGCAAATTAATGAAAAAGTCCAAGGTCTCACACTCTCCACTTCCAAATGTTCTCTCTCTTTTTTCTTCAGATGATCTATCCCTCCGTAATCTATAATCCTAATCGCTAGTGGTTCATCTCTATGAACTCATAGATCCTAAATTTTGAACACAGGAAATGTATCGCTACCAAGGTGTTGCTCTAATGTTCCTTTCTGTTCAGAATTCAAGAGACATATTAAAACAACTTAGAATTTAATCAATTAAAAAAACCCAGCATGTTCAAGTCTGGTGGGCACTAAGATGATTCTATGCCCTTTTGAAGAACACATTGCGGGCACAAGTAACTGCACAAATAAAGAACCTAACCTGAATGCAGAAGCGAACTGTATATATTCCTTCCTGATTGTATTCTGGTGTAATTATGACTTCTGATATTCGTGAAACCTCAGTTAGCACAGCAACAGCACTTAGAAACCAGCAATCACCCAGACGTCCCTGATTAAATATTACAGCATCACAGTGAGCAACTGATCTATAAAAAACAATACTAGCAACCTACTTGAGACCTGCCTCCCCAAAAAGCAAAAGAAAAGAGGAGGCAGTAGGGGATATTTTTAGCAAACAGCATGAAGCAAGAGTATCACAACCTGGCAAACATCTGAAGAATTTGCTACTCCAGAAAATAAGCATGGGTGAGAATCCATATGCTTCTCTTTCACTATATCAGTAGGCCTCATCCATTCAGAAACAACCTGGGATGAACTAATATCAGCTAACATACCACACATCATAATCGAACCTAGAAAACCAGAAGACCAATAAAATTATGAGTAAAGTGCTGCCAATGGACTCACCTGCAATTTAGATGGAGGATTGTCCAGGTCCATAAATAATGAGCGGTCATTGGGAGGAAACTCTTGATCAGTGAAATGTGATTCTCCTCTTGCTAAGAGAGCCTCCTTCACAGCTATTTCCAGTGAAAGCATGTGTTGATTGATTTCCTTCTGTGTGTCTACTCGAGGCTTCCTCAACCTTCGAGTAAAAGAATCCACGTCCAACACAACCCCATCACGATCTGACCTTCTCTTCCTCCCACTTGAATACTGCCCATCCCAATCGACATCATCTCTGTCATAAAGATCAACATCCGCAGGATCACTGTCCCAACCATCAACCTAAGCAAGAAGAACCAAGTGGCAACCATGAGACAAATTCCAAAAGACAGGCTACTATTCCTTTTATGTTTACCTGATATGTTGAAATTAGCAACAGCAAAAATATCAATCAACTCCACCAATCAGGTTTCTTAAAGTATTTGATTGTAAAAAAAATATCCTTCAAATATCTAGACCTTGAGTATCTACAAAATAAAGGGACAAAGACCTACGGACCACTTTATCTACAAATGATAACTATTAGATGTATTGCTGGAAACAAATCATTTGAACTGAAAAACACAAACCCTAGTTGGAGAATCTGCCCATTGCCAATTATCATCCGGCAGATCAATCATGCTGTATTCAGCAGAACCCATAGCCGCAGGAAGAGCCGCAATCTCATCTTCTGTCAAGCACCTTCCCCAAAGAAATACATCCATTATGTGCACCTTTGATTCGGCTCCTTCACTATCTGACCTCCCAAATGAATCAACATCAATGGGCGGCCTTATGCCCACCCAGACATCCGTTCCCAGCTCCCATATACAACTAGCCACTCTAAGTGGTAGCCCCGTCTGGTAGCCATCAAAATATCCATCCAGGTAGCAAGTTGCTTCACCCAATTCAGCATCAATAGTCAATGTTATGATATGCCACCTGCAAAATAATGTTTTTACATGTGAGACAACCATCTGAGTCCACTCAAGACTCGAGAATGAAGGGAACAGGAAAGAAAAAAGACTGGCGCCTCTATTTTTATTTTAGGGAATTTATGTACTGTTTCTTGTATATTTAACACCACCTTGGTGAATTCTGATAAAATTCATTGAATTATCAGAAAAGAATACAAGACAGAAGTCCTAAGCAATTCCAACAACCATCTTTACACAGCAATTCACATGATAACAAAGGGGAAAAGCTTGCAAACCTTCCATCTGCTATACTGGTGGCACTTATACTCCATTCCTTTACAGTAGTTTGCTTGTCAGTTTTAGTAATTAATCTAAGCCCAACTTGTCCTGCTTCAATGCCTTGCTCAGAGCCAGCCACAAGAAATTCCCAGCAAATATTCTTCTGGAACTCAGTGCCGAACAAACAAACAGGTCCAGATTCAGGCTGGACCATAACAGCAAGGGAGCAACTAATTTTTTGACATTGACACACAGAAGGATCAATCTGACCGCACCGTCTGCCACTAGTGGTGGGTTCATCATCAAGTATACACACAGCACCAGCAAGTCCAGTCTGCAACAGAAAAGATTTAAAAACAAGAAAATCAACATACAGGAATTTGGGTTAAGTACCAAATCAGAAAAAAAAATGGGGATAAGCTTGTGACTGCTTTGATGGATCATCATAAAAAGAGTGGAAGAAGATAAATTCAGTTTCAGACCTATTCTAACAAATACTAGTGAGGGTTTCATAACTTTCGATGGTGAGCCCAGACTAGAGTTGTGGAGGTTTCCCTTGTCATTTTCTTCCATCATTATCACATATCGGGTTATTTCCCATTTCTATATATGTAATGTAATGTATCTCATAGAAGCTCCATGAACTCACTGTAGATAAGTATATACAGTTTCAGAAAGTAACAGAAGGATGACTCAGGTAGATACTCATTTTAGACATGTTATGCCTTTGGTCTTCTGCATGGGTATTTGATTTTTTTTATCAAAGCACTGAATGATGGCAAAGGAACGCTTGGGACCCACACATTTTATTGATGGTTGTTACGACAGAGTTAGGGCCCTTGGCGGGTGCCAGGCACAGCTCCCTAGTTTAGGTCGTGACATACTTGTGAAGGCATAAGGTAGAATTTCAGCATCACATTTTGTTATCTTAGTTGCGTTTTAAGTAGAGGGTAGGGGTCACCTGAAGAGCTCGACGAGATAGCTCAGCAGCACGAATACGACGTGCAATGCTTGAAACTCTTTCCCTTGCAAAAGAGTCGTCAAGAACAGAATCTCCTCCCACTGCACGAACTGCAGCTGCCATTGCTGCTGCCTCTCTATTACCAGCATTAGGAATAGATGAAATAAGTGACGCCTCTATTTCCTTCCATTTTCGTTCCTCCTTCTCAAGGAGAGCTTTCCTCCTTTCTTTACCCCTTCCTTCCTCTTCACGTCTCTGCATCAGGATTTCCTCTTCCATCTCCTTCTCCCTCATGTAACTGCAAACACCAGTTAAGCAAAATTTAGAAGAACTCTAACTCTATAAGTGCAGCAGAATTACCAGAACAGTCTGAGAATACTTTTACCTCTCCTGTATGATTTCAAATCGCCTACGATCTTCTGGGAGCCATTTCTTTATGTCTTTGGCACTAAGATCCGAAAACCCTATGTTGTCAAGGAAAAGTCGCAGACGAACCTCATCCTGGCAAAGCATGCTATGTTCAGCATAAAGGGGGAAAAGGAAACGAGAAGAAGAAGATAGAGAAGCTAAAATGCAGACAAGTAGTTTGCAACGCATAGTTACCTGTACCCTCTCAGCTTTAGCAGTCAAACCAAGCAAGAGAAGCAAGTAACCCCCAAACTTATCCCACATGTAAACCCATTCAGTATCAATAGCTTCCTCTAAAGCAAGAATACGAGCATGGGCACACATTTCTCTTCGGTGACCTACATCACTAGTTGCTTCATGCCTAAGTGTCCTATTTCTTAACCTGCAGAAAATTGAACCAGCAGCCATTTCTTCATTTCTAAGACGGTCTCTTAATTTCATGACATCTGCTCGTGGAAGCACAAAATTGCCTCCCCTATCCCTCATCATTGTTGGATCACCAACCAATAGAGCAGCTGAGCTGGCCGACCTCTGGGGGGCAGAGTATGTTCCGGATAAAGCATTTCTGGTCTGAGCAAACCATTAACAGAATTGACATTCAGCGAGAAAATTAAAAATAAAACAAGAGGTTTATCTAGAATTTACAGGTACAAGAATCAGAAGACACCAATCACCATGAAGGTTTCATTATTTATATCATTATTACTCTCAAGACCAATTAAAAGTATCACCAAAACAAGCAACCTTGTGTTAATGCTTATTTTAAGCACATTAAAGTTCAAGAGTTCAAGCAGAGTGTAGACGATATTCACATCTCTATAGGCAGACCTCTATGGATGCATTGTGACCATTTGACATTTATAAATGGACCAACCAGGTAACACAAAAATTTATAAAAAATAATTAACTAAAAAATACAACATCAATGAAATGAAAAACCTGTAAAGCACTGATGCACTCAAGCAAGATAAAATATAACCATCCCAGAACACCCATCAAACTGAAATACATAACACGTTGATGACATCAATAACGGTACATAAGCAAATAGCAAAGTAGAGACTCATTGCAAATCAGAGACTTAAATCGTGAACAAAATAGAAATCACCAAAATTTTCAAGATTTAGGTTCAAATAGTACATCAATCTAACAGCACCATATTGTTTTTAAGCCAGTTTAGGGGCATCCCCATCTAAATCTTATGCAACAAGGTGGGACCATTCCGATAAAACAAGTCAATGAACTATTAAATGGCAAAAAGTTCTTTGTTTTCAATTGAGAACAAGGATCACCTTCGGATAGGATTGAGACCATAAACAAAAATAGAAACAAAGAACACTAAGTAACACCTAGGAGCAAAAACATAGAATGAAAGAGTTTCTAGCTGTAATAAAAAATGGTCGTACCTTCGTAGCAGATCGAGCAATTGCCTGGACCATGGTTTCTTTGCTAAGAAAATGAACAGCATCTTCCACCATCTAATATTAGAGAAAATGTTAGAAAGCAAACAAGGATATTAAAGGAAGTAGTTCAAGCAGAAGAATTTTTTGTGAAAACTCATCTCCAAGGTTACCATGTTGAGTATAGTATAAAAGAGTTCATGATAAGACACCAAACACACACACACACAAAAAGGAAGTCTATATAGCTCATTCAGTACAGTTATTCCAAGATATAGAAGCAAACCTCGAGTGTTAAACATGGACGAGAGACAGCAAACCCAAAGGCCACAACAAGTGTAATTGCTGATACAGCAGCACCAGCAAATGGTGGATAAATTTTCAAACTGGCAACCACACCCCAGCCCTCAATAGCCAATGCGATGCCATAGAGCATAAGAAATGCAGCACTGTCAACAAATGATTTCAGGTAGAATTAGCTGTCAAGTCGTGCAATTTTGATAGCAACTTGACTGGTGAAATACTTAGTAATAAAAATTCATAGGAAGAAACTGGGGTACCTCTAAGGTTAAGAGTTCATAATTTACTTTAACTATGCATTTCAAGCTGCTATACACAATATAAATCTTAAAAAGTAGAGGAAATTGACAAACCTGACATTTTTCCCAGAGTCTGCATGAGCATCATAAACATAAACAGGCAACACCCTTGGGGAGTAGACTACTATAGGAGGTGAAAGAAGGACCTGAAAGAAAAAGGATTTTGGGAACAAAAGACGATTCACAAGCAAGAAAGACCACAAGGCAAATATAAAACAACTCTAATAAGCAAACGATAAACATGATAAACATAAATAACACGATTGGGCTAATTGCACTTTTGATCCCTCAGTCATTAGTTCATTATGATTTGTCCCTGTGATATTTCACTAAGCATATTTAACCTTGAGTTAATAGAAATGTGTGTCTTTAATCCCTTCATTTAAAATATTTTATATTTAGATTAATTACAGAGTTGTGTTGCCCTCGAATAGTTTAACGATTAATAATTTGTTAAATTTGTAGACTCACAAGTAGAAGGATCAAAAGTGTATCCTTCAATTAATTGAACGTTAAATGTGCTTAACCAGATATCACATGGACCAAAATGAGAATTTGTCAACATTTTAGGAACTAAAAGCACAAATTCTCCAACACACTTCAATACTTTATTTGTCGTTATTAAGTATAACTTACTGTCAATGCCCTTCCAGCTACGAGAAAAAGAAATGAGAAGTAACCAACAGACGCACCAACAAAAGCCTTATCTGAAACAGAAACATGCATTTGCCATCAATTATCAAGAACCACTATGAAACATTAGATTAAACTATCTTGAGCATCTTAAGACGGGAGAAGCGTATTTACCCTGAAACCATCCAACAAGAAATGCTGCAAGAGCTAAAAGGAATGCAAGAAAACAAACGAGTAACATTTGTATCCTTGTCAAATAAAAGTTATTTGACGCCCAATAGTGAATAACACCAATAGCTAGAACAAGAAGGAGAAGCACCAGAAGGAATGCAGCCCCTATCTGTTGAAATACAAAAGGGAAAATAAAAACGTACAATGTCAAATAACTGTTTGGAAAATGAAAACTACAGCACATAGGATGATCACTTACCGCCCAGGGAATTGTAACTATAATAGCTGAAATGGCTCCAAGCAAAAGAAGAAGACCAATAATTATGAACATATAAGCACCTCGAGAGAGCTTCCAATTGTCATCTTTCCTGAAAATGTTACAGATATTACGACTCAGGGGAAAAAATCACTATCATCTTTAAGATAGCATTTCTAAAAATGTAAGCACATTCTAAATAATTATCACATACCACTTGAACAAACCAGCACCAAGAGACAATACTGCTGGAATGCATATCAATGGAAGCAAAGAAGCGAGGAAATCAGCTTTTGTTGGAATCTGGTCGGTTCTAGATCCAACAACTTCAAAGTAGGATACACTACAAAAGGCCACAATAACAGCTTCGGAGATGAAAGAGAAGAAATTGTTAGTAAAAGGCTTGTCATAGAGAATGAAATGAACTACCAAACAAAAGGTTGAAAACCAAAGAGACTATTACAGTATTTTGTAGTTTAAAAAAGGGAAGAAGAGAGATTAAAGTGGAAGGATTACCTGCAAATAAGCCAATACAAATAGCAGATGAGAGAGAAAACCGATAAGTTGCGAACCAGGATATAACTGGCAGCACACCAGTAACTACCAAAGCAATTGCAGAAGCCATTGCCCAGCCAAGGAAAACAGATGATGCATAAGGAGATGTAACACTGTTCCGACCACCAGTCCACCCCTTATAATCTAAACCATCCAAAGGCTTTGCAGACACTATTGCCCCAAGAGCTAAAATGGACCCAGCAAATAAGGAGATGGAAATGAAAAGAACAACACCCTGGAAACAGAATTGGCAATTATAATTCTTATAGCAAGTCATAAAAGAATGTATAAGCGTGAACCCTTTGCAAGTAATGGCATATCCCACGTATAGATTGAGGTTCTAGATAAGAAGGATGCAACAACAACAACTACTACTACTACACCACAGTCCCAAATAAGTTGAGATCAGTTATATAAATCCTTATTTCGCCATGTAAGCTGTTTCATATCATCATCATAATAAATAAAATAGAAGCATGTTGAAAATATATACACACAGAATAATAATAATAATAATAATAACAACAACAACAACAATAATAAAAAAAATTAACAATAATAATAATTTTTAAAAAAAGGTTTCATTCGAGCCTAAAAACCTATCCTCAACTAGTAGCTATCACCCCTTCCATATAATTTTAGGTCTACTCCTTTTTATAACACACTCACTTGCCACAATTCAACACCTACTGACCGGTGCATTTATAGGTCGACGCAGAACATGTTCAAACCATCTCAAGTGACCCTCTAGCATTTTATCCTCATGTATGCTACTTGCACCTTCCGGTGAATGTGGTCGTCACTAATCTTGTATGACCGCACATCCAACTCTACATCCAAATCTCCACAACACTCATCTTGGGGACATGTTGGACTAATGAACTTACCTTTCATTTTGGTAGGTATCCTTCCATAATATGGAATCCTTTCTTCTCCATCACCCACCTAAGGACCTTGTGTGGTACTCTATCATATGTTTCTCTAGATCAATAAACATGTGTAGGTCTTCCTTCTTTTCACGATAGATTTCCAACAATCTTCTTTGTAAGAATATAGCATCCAAGGTACATCCACCAGACATAAACACAAATCGGTCCTCTTTCACTTTTGTTGTGTTCCTACACCTACGCTCTATCACTCTATACCAAAGTTTCAACATATGACTCATAAGTTAAATGCCACGATAGTTGCATAGCTTTGAATATCTCTTTATTCTTGTAAATCGGAACCAGGGTACTCTTCCTCCAATCATTGGGCATCCTACCAATTCTTAGTATAACATTGAATAGCTTGGTGAGCCATTCCACAGCACTTCCAAACCTCTATGGGGATACTATCTAGGCCACGAGCTTTTCCAATCCGCATGTTTTTCATGGCATCATTCACTTCTAACCTCCCAATTCTACGAGTACAGCTAAAGTTTCTACCATTCACATACATGTATAGATCTAAAAATGTTATTCTCCTTGCTCGCATTGAACAATTAATCAAAGTAGTCTCTTTATTTCTCCTTGATCTCGTCATCTCCCATCAACACATGTTGAGAACTGTCCTTAATACACTTCATCTAGTTTAAGTCCTTGCCCTAGTCCCTACTTCGCTCTAGTCGTGCTAGTTTAAAAAATTCTCTCTACTTCTTGTGTCCCTAGCTTTTGATACAAGCCATCTAAAGCATCCCCTCGGGCTTTACTAATGGCCTTCTTAGGGCCCCACTTAGCAGTATTGTAATTGTATTCTTCAAAAGCTTCTTTGTTTGTTGCTTTTGTAACTTTCAATAACTCTCTCTTTTAGCTTTAATAATTCTTTGTACCTCCTCATTCCCTGCCATGATTCATGTGGTCAGGGTCATAGACATTTAGACACATCTAACACTTCTGTAACTGATTTTTAAATGCAACCTAACACTTTCTTCCATAAGGTGTCTACGTCTCCCTCTATATACCAAGCTCCCTTCTCCCGTAGTTTTTCCTGAAACGCTAACGGGTTAGCACCCTTTAATGCCCACTACCTAATTCGCAGTTGTTTCTACATCATCACTTTTCTCACTTTACTCCTAAACTTTACATCTAAGATTACTAACAAATGTTGGGAGGTCATCGCTTCTCTTGGAATAACCTTACAATCCTTGCATGTATTTCGATCTCGTCTTCTTACAAAGATAAAGTCCATTTGACTATGGTTAGCCCCACTCTTATAAGTAATTAAGTGAAAATCCCTCTTATTAGAATAGTCTTCCCTTTCTCATTCTGACACATACAAGAGTCTTTTGGTTCATACATCAACAACCAGTAATGAAATAAGAAAGTTATTGGATTGACTAAAATGATAGATAAACATCTCCTCATACATAGAAGTGTACAGCTCAGTGAATCAAACACCTCAATTCAAACTAGTTGGAATTTGCCGACGCCAAAAAATTGATCTGTAAGGTAATACTTACAAAAATTTAAGACCCAATCCAAATAAACAGCAAAAGTGCAGAGGACCACAACAATATCAACAGTATATAAATAGGAGGAAATTGTTAAACACACTAACCTCTTTCATCCCCAATGTTAGATGGTTTCCTGCACGGCCTGCATTCTCAGCTCTTGAAGACCAAAACTGGTACCCATTACGAATCCATATAGGAATTGCAATAGATAGGCATGCTACCATTAAGGGTACAGTCAATGATAATCCCAGAAGAACTGATGATTTGCTGCAAATCCAATATGTACAACAAAAGTATCAACCAAAAGATACAGCCAAAAGCATATCATATCTTGTTGTTATCATTT
This sequence comes from Solanum appendiculatum, assembly GCA_018342035.1. NCBI lineage: Eukaryota > Viridiplantae > Streptophyta > Magnoliopsida > Solanales > Solanaceae > Solanum > Solanum appendiculatum. Next base: position 583,780 of record JAGDQO010000569.1, on the reverse strand, counting down.
AGTTCTTAGGAGATCATACCAGCATTCTAGAGTTGAGTTGTCATTTAGTTCTTAGTAGCTTAGAGCTTTTTATCTTGTTGTTTTCCAAACAAACATGTACCTTTAATATTCATAGTTGTAATTTTCCATTCACTGTGGGATTTCACTGGGTAAGTTGTTGTTGTGATAATTTTCTATTCATGGTAGCTCATGAGTTGCGACAGCAGTTATCGAGGGTTATAGTGTTTAGTTCCACGTTGTATCTGACTTGAAAACTATATATTTATACTCCATGTGTCCCGTATTAGTTGTCCACTTTCCCCTTTACATGGCCCTTAAGAAATCATATAAGGAGGATAGTTTTATTTATACCCCTTAAGAAACTCTGTTGGAACTTTGCAAAAAACTTGTTTTCACTTTCAAAAAGAATTAATTGTAAAGGTGAAATGGGAAAAATGTAATTAATTATACCTTGGTTCTGTAAATTGAAAAGTAATTTGGGAAAACTATTTATAGTAAGGTGGACAACTAATATGGGACGAAGGAAGTATTATACCATCGTACTTTATTGTCGCCATAATGTCTTGATATTGTGGTTAATTTTAGATTGGTTCACCTGACGGGTAGAGTTAGGTGTCATCAGGACTTGGGAGATTTGGGTCGTGACAATCACAAACTGGACTTGATGTGCCTAAAGGTAGCTTCTCTGCACTACTCTAAATGTTTGCAATGATTCCCTCTAATGGAATATATGCAATATAAGTTGCTTCTGTAACATAGCAGCGACTGGGACATAGCTAATAATACAAAAAGGGTTTACCTTAAGAATGAAAGCAGCAGACCAACACAAGTGCTCAGCATCCAAGCGATAAAGCCATACTGCAACAACATAGCAAATTTTACCCCCAAAAAATAGTGGAAACATTGAGCATCTAATGCAAGGAGACAACAGTCAGACTGCCTCTGAAAGTATTATGCTAAAGTGCATCTCAATTTTTTAAGAACTACACTGGTAAACCCATCATTAAGTCAAAAATGAATGTCCACTAGAAACACAGTTATACTAGAGAGGACATATTTATGTGGCCAGAGAGAGAGGTCACTGTAAGAATATCAAGTGTCCTGTGTTTGATACCTATAAACGTGACCAACCATCAAATCGTCAAATTAACAAAGCATCTTCTCTTCTCTTATTTCACCTGACCTCTTTTAGGAATAACATCAGCTGACCTTGAACATCTATTTAGGAGCTAGCCATAATTCAATTGCTTAACAGGTCCAGCATAGCTGAGCACGCAAAACATACCATGTTAACTGGATTCAACAGATTGGCTGGTACAAAAACCTTTTGCCAGGCTTTCTAATGGCCTAATCATTATTGTGCCATGAAAACCATAGTACAAACATTGTCCCTCACATCACAGGTGAACGTATAAAGAATTAAGATGAATATTTAGAATGCAAGAGAGAAAGAGGGAGAGGAGCTTGGACTAGTGCTGAAACCATAGTACGTAAAGACAATCCCTCTTGCAAAAGAAAAGAACCATAGAAACCAATGTAGATAGCATCAAAATATATGAGAGCTTTAGAAATCGACATCAACCCACATTAGAACACGGCATGGAGATAATAATACACTTAAAATAAGATTTCATGGCAAACAAGTGATGAAATGACAAAGTTTCAGTAGTAACAATGGCGTAAAGTTATCACAACCAAAACCTCAAATAGCAACAAGATACTTGGTGGAAAAACAAATAAAAACAGATACTCGTAGGCAAAGAACCAAAAATATAAATACCTTCCGAGGCTTTGAAGTCATGGACAGATCTTCAGCTTGTAGTGACCGAAGGAAGGCCAAAATAGAACAGACAACAGGAGACAAAAGGAGAACCGCGATGCCAAATTCAAACTACAGACGGTCGTTAACCAAATTTTGTTAGAAAATGGAAAATAGAACTATATGGAGTACAAATTAGCAGCACCATACTCAAAATACACTTTAAGCAGAACATTTGAAGAAGCAATGCATTTCTTACCTGTTGGTGTGTAGCATTTAGAAGTTTTATTGTCTTTGGTCGGAAGATAGCCACAATGACGGTTTCAAGAATGAAGATTAAACTGAAAAGAAGCCATGCTCGCTCTGGAGTTCCTGCTATATGATGCAACATTACTCTACAACGTTGAAGCCACCTTCCTAACCCTTGGAGTCTAAGTTCTTCCGAGAATGAAATTTGATTAGGTAACACATCGTCAACACCATTTGAATCAGTGACAGGAGGGTTATTGTCACGATGTTCACGATCAGCATCCAAACTACTTCTCTGCAACAAGGCTAGAATCATTGGGTCCAATCCATTCTCCTTCAGCATCACAGCAAAATTAGGATCAAGCCCTTTATCTTGCAATAAATTAGCTAATTCACGATCTGTGTGTCTTCCTTTCCTCTTTAACATAGATGTAATCCTGGGATCACTCAACTTTTCTTGAAATGCAAGTGCCAAATTCAAGTCCAGTATCTGTTGATTTGCGGAAGTGGACGTACTAGAATCACCGCCTTGGCTTTCAAGGCCACTGCTAGAACAAACAACCAACGAACTATTATGCTCTAAATTTCTGTCAACATAAGATGATCCTACTTCAGGCTCTTGAACTACTGAACGACAGGAACTACTACATAGAGCTAGACTTGGCCTTCCACTGTCTATGCTCTTATCACTATTAATCCCCTCAATGTTATTCCAGGTACTGCCATCACCAGTGCAAGGCACAGTTGCATTACCAAGATGACCAGCATCAGCACTACTACTGCGCTTAACACTTGAGCCACAACCCTCAGAAGAGCTTGCAGAGCTATTTTGGTCTTTTCTGCGGAAACCTTCTCTAAGGCGGATAACTGTGCTCTGCAAGGCATCTCGTCTAGCTGCTAATGGGTCTGTAACTGATAAATGCCGTGAAACAGCAGCGCCCAAGAGCACAGATGCTACAACTGCATAACTAATACAATGTCCAAAGTACCTGAAACAAAATTGTTGCAGTAAAAGATTAGAAGTTTCTATTCAATAAATAACATTAAAAGGGATACATTTGCCCATGAGTACAAGAAGACTTGATTGTGGAAGGAAATTAATTAGCATAGGTTAACAACAAACCAGTAATGAACTCCAAAACAGATCAGGAACACCCGAGATGTACCAGCAACAAAAAGTACGACGACTCGACTTTTCAGAAGCTTAAAGCCATACAAGCATGCTCCCAAGTTCCAATCTGATTAGAATGAAAAGCTAGTGAATTCATTTCTTACCACAAGGAAATTAGAAATTATTTCCCAATACAAGTCAGAAAAGGAGATATATGCTTGAAATGAACTACCAAGGATTATCACGGCAGCTGATGTTGTAGCCCCAAGCCAGTTTGATTCCTTTGCTGTCAGACCATACAGAATAGAATACACAAGAAGTACTACAAGTGAACCAACATAGAGAAGTCCAAGATGCAGAGCCCTGCAAAGCCCAAGTACAGCATGAAGATGATAAAATTATAGACTTCAGAGAAAATCTCGAAAAGATAATTCTGGAAATATGATGAGTAGTATAGATGAGAACTACTGAACACATGATATAACAGGGTAACGTTCTAAACTAAAGTTGCATTTAAATTCATTTGTTTAGCTGTGAATTTTTAGATCTACTGCATTTACTGGAGAGTGTGCTTTGTTTTCTCAAAGTTGGTATTCCTTTTATTCAAAGAGATTTGAGTTACACCCATTGTTTAGAGTTCTTTGGCTCTTTATTTTCAAATCCTGTTAGCTGAGAACATCTTGGCCTCTCTTCATATTCTTTCATCTCTTATAACAATAATGTTGCACCAAAAAAAAGAGTTGTAATATTTGTCATCCCCATCCTTTTATATGGAGCCCTTCCAAGTTCAAATCCCTAGCCAACAAGAATGATGTTCCCCTTCAAAAAGTATTACAACTTTCATCTTACTGTCTTTCTATTGCCTATAAACAGTCCAGCACATCAAAGATGTATTCTGTTTGAGCTAATAAATCATGTCTTCTGCAAATTGTTCTGCACATCCTCAAAACACCTCTTCTTTCTTTCTGTCCAAACTGTCCACCATATACATGTTCGGACAATCTTCCATCTCTTCTCCTTCTCTGTTACATTTCCATCCCTGTTCCAGCTGCTGTGTACTCCTTTAATGCTCTCAGGTTTCACCCACCTGATCTTCTTCAGGCTGATGAACATTCTCCACAGCTGCTGTCCTTTGCAATGTAAGAAAAGATGGTTGATTGTCTCTGCTTACTCCCCACACAAAAAGCATCTAGAAAACAACTGTTAACCTCTCTTGTTTAGGTTTTCATGTGTCAAGACTGTCTCTTCGGCAAGCAGCCTCAAGACTTCTTTGCACTATTTTTTTTCCATTCTTATTTGGTAGACTAGAATCTATCTCGCACGCAATTTCTTTTCTTAAATTTTGGTTGATTTGTTTCTACTCTATTTTTTAAAAAGAATACCCCATTGAACTTCACCAATTTTCCTCGGAAACCACTAGGCTGTTTGTGTGTAAACACATTTGTTTTATTAAGAATGACCTGTGGAATCAGATGAATCATGAACTTTTGAGCAGTTGCTTGGTGACTTATGTAGAAACAGAAGTATTTAAAAATATTTATAATGATGCTATTGTAAAACATTTCAAGAGATGAAACCTTGTCGAGAACGGTTGTGATAATGTAATTACTTTCTGCTTTCAATAGTAAAATTTATTTGGTTGGCGTTTTCGTGTGGGGGGGGGCGGTGTTAAGCATAAGATTTAAAAGCTCCAGAAGAGAGAATTATAATACAAAAAGACCATAGCTACAATAAAGCAGCATCTCTTTATAGCAAGCAATGTATAGCTTACCTTCTAGATTGTCGAGGATATAACTCATTGGGATCAGGTGGCTCTTGTAAGCAAGCAACAGGACCCACTTCAATACAATCAGAATAAGCAAATTTATATGCCCTCCGTACGTACTCATCAACATCTAAGCCATTCCCTGCCAGGATTGGTAGACAGAGAATTCACAAAGGAGAAAAAAACACAAAAGGAGAACAAGAGTTCTGTAAAGATTTCAATGGACCCCTGAATGGGAAACAATAACCAACAAAATTCCCTAAATATTTGTCCTACTTTGAGCAAAAAAAATAAAGCAAAGATGTCCACGAAAAGTTGCTGATCAACCTTCAAAAAACACATATATAGATCATGACAAAGAAACACATCATAACATACCATTGAAGACCATCCTGCAAATAAATAGCATATTGATTGCCAGGGAGATTGCTGACACACCAAAGAAGAACCCTGAAGGTGAGTATCTTTCAGATGCCCTAACACCTGCTGTGACATACACAGCACAAAGTTCATATGCACAAAGCAAACCAACAGCTAGTAGGAGGAGAACAGCTACAGCCCCTGCATAACACATTAACATGACAATTCAATTGTGAAGTGAAGGGAGTGAAAGAACTTCAAGATAAGCACCAAAAAAACAGATGTAAAAAGAAAGTTGCTTTCTCATAGTCAGCTATAGATCTATACATGAGGACTTCTCCTTAGTCCTTATGTACAAAAACAATGACCAAAACATTCAATTTAATTGCTAAAAATTATCATCCTTTAACAAGAAATTATCAGCGTTCTGGCTTAAACTTTACTAAAAGGTAAAAGATCATAAAACCATAAGAACATAATTTAACAGCTTAAACTTTAAGGTAAAAGATCATAAAACAATAAAAACTAATATAACATCTATAAAGCACAAAGACCAAAATTAAATGCATATATTCGAGTTGTATTTCAATCCAATAGTAACACCAGTTGCGGGAAACTTTAGCAACTTCAGAGAGCACAGTCCACAAATACAAGAAATGGAATCAGATAAGGGCAACCATACGAATACTCGGTGAAAGAAACTTCAACATCCATGGAAGGTCTGTTTCCATCTCTCGAAATAACGGGACTGGAGGCGCAATGTAATTGTTCATGAATTCAAATATGACAAGGGATGAGAAGACATTGCTAAGAGAATTTAAAGATTTATTTTTTTGTTTACAAGGTAAATAATCCAATTAACAATTGGGGAAAATCCCATATACCAAAGAAAAAACCACATTAAAATATCGTTCTCAATGAAAGAAACCTAATCTATACATATTATAGTTGTGCTCTATAGCATGATGATGTGGCATAGTTCTTTGGCCAAGGATTAATTCTTTTGGACTCTTCTTTTCAAGAAAGGTAACCGTTTGTATAATCTATATAAACTCAACACCATAACTGGTGCTGAATTTAGAAATTCACATCATCAAAAGAGCAAACCAAAGAGAAAAAAACTCCTACCGAGACAGAAATATAGATTTTGTGGATTAAGGCCGGGGATAAAAACACCAAATTCTTTCACAAGATCGCAAATGCTAACATACGATATAATTCGACTAAATAGATGGAAAATCTATGGAAATAGGATCACAAAGCAATCAAAAGGGAAATTTTGAACTTCAAAAATAATGTTTAATGGGAAAGTGAGAACTGGAGACCAACCTTCAAAACTAACTGGCCTAGAATCTCATAAGATGGTAGAGAAAAGCTACAGAGACCTTTTGCAGTAGAACAAGTGAAGATTATCATAAGACGTTGCAAAGGCGAAAAAGCTGAGTCCAGACAGGTTCAACATGGCCTTTTACAAGCAATGTTGGCTGCTAAATTCAGACAGGGAAGTTCGAAAAAAGTTCTAAAGCATCAATAGCATTAGTTCCCTATAAGGCAGGGGCGGAAGCTTAGTATGGAGCTTCTACAAGATCGTTTCCAAACTTTTGCCAGAGATTGAAAAGGTGATGAACTGGTTTGCTATGGACACTAAAACGGCTTTTATTTAAGCAAGACAAATCACGAACACGATGTTCATTGCAAAACGAATGTCTAGACAATAAAAAGAGGCAAGGGAAGCTGGTATTTTCTGTAAGTTGGATATTGAGAAGGCTTTCGATCATGTAAATTTGACTTGCAAAATCTCTGGAAAGAAATAGGCTTTGGGGGAGAAGGGATCAGGTGGATTGATTGGCGCATCTATTGTGAAATTCCCAGTAGTTGTAAATAGGTCACCGGAAGGCATTTTCTTTACATACAAGAGCTTGAGATAAGGTGATCACTGTCTCCCTTCTTATTCATTCTGGCAATAGAGGGAGTAAGTTTAATGATGTGCACGGCCAACTCTTTAAATTGGCCCAAGGGTTTAGAATGGGGACAGAGGGTTCTAATAGAGTAATTGCTTCTCACTTCTAGTATGCTGATGATACGCCAATCCTTTGAGGGGAAAAGGAGAACCAATTGAGATATCTAAGAGTCATCTTACAGTTATTTGAAGCTATGTTTGGTCTGAAGATTAGTCTGGGAAAGAGACATTATTTACCATTAATGATGTTGAAGACTTGCAAATATTAGGAGAGAATTTGGGTGACGGACATGTGAACTTCCAACTACATATCAAGGAATACCCCTAGGTGCCAGATATAAGGCCAAACAAGTATGGCAAAAGATAAGAAGAGAGATTTGAAAAGAAACTTGCAACTTGGAAAAGACAATACCTATTCCTAGGTGGCAGACTCATACTCATCAACAGCGTATTGGATTCTCTTCCTATTTATATAATGTTCGTTTTTCCTAGGCCTGCAAGCATAATCAATAAAGCTTACTGGGAAAGAGTGGAAAGAAATGGTAGACGTTTTGAAGATAGGTCCAATTCCAATCAAAGAGCGAAATGGAATTGCATTGTATCCTTACTTTTTTGGTGTTAACAATTGTGTATAGTTGATATAGATCAGATAGTAGACTTAATAGGAGACTTGTAACTAATAATATTCCTTTTTGGAGGTCGCCAGCATGCCCTTAATGCTGAAGAATACAACCTTACCAGTTTCAAAAAAAAAAAAAAGCTTACTAGGAATGGGAATTTAAAGGCACACAACTACAGCCTTTTAATCAAGTGTCTTCGACCACGCCAGTTTCGACAGAAAAATGTCTTATGACTAGATGAATTAGGGGGTGTTTGGACTGGCTTTTTTTTAAGTGACTTATAAGTTAAAAGTCATAAGCTGGGAACACCCACTTTTTGAGTTTCGACTTTTTTGGGTACTTTTTCAGCCTATCCAAACACTTCAAAAACTAAAAAATAGCCTAAAAGCCAAAAGTCACTAAAAATAAGTCAACCCACACACCCACTTAGACATATGATGGTAGTTGAAATATTATGTAAATGTATGTGTGTAACCAACACGATTAGGTACATTCATTTTTCTTCCTCGCAGAAAAATAGGTTTTCTCCCAGCAAGTATAAGAGGAGTAATACATACTTGAACTTTGCCACTGTGTTCTCCACCAAAGCATTATTGAGTAGAATGCCAAAAGCAGAGCACTTCCAGCCATTATTACAGCTAGACCAACTATATCTCGCCCCAATATCAACATTAACCAGCCTCCCCATGTAACAACCACCACAACCGGAGAGATCACAATTATCCAGGCAAACAGAGAGAAGAAACTACATATAATTCCCAGCTGGGGCCCTTGTAAGAATCCCGGCCATTTTCGAGCAAAGATCCAACTGTAAGGCCAAAAAATAGAGATATTACCCACAAAGAAGAACATTTTTCATCCATAAAAAGGAAAACATTGATATATCTGAACAGATACATGAACTATAGTGTATGGTATAGATAGAAGTAGCTAGACAGAACTGTCAAATCAAACAATAAAAAAAACAAATATAGTTGGACAGAAAAATTGGGCAAACAGACAGTCTCGTGGATGAGGTACCAAAGACAAATAAAGGAAGCACCAAAGCTGCGGTTAAACCAGTATATCTTTGTTTTGAAGCCTTTAATATGTACTGCTGTTATTAGAAAGCATCATAGATCACATCCCAAGTAAGCCAGAGAACACAAAAAAGTTTATGGCCACAGAGGTCCTCTTTTTTTTCTTTTTCTTTTTGATGAAATAAGATTCTGTATAGCTTGCATCAGGAAGATGCAAAGTTATAAAAGATATGTTAGATCCAACAACAGTAGGTCTTTTAGCATAGGGAGCTAATCAAAAGCAAAAGAGGGCTATTAAGCCAACAGAGAACCAAAGAAATCTACAAAAGAACCTACATCATTTACAGGAGCCTAATTAGTCCAGCTAAAAAGCAGTAACAGACATCTACGCTTAATAACTGAGATAGGAGTTGAAATCCTATCAAAACATCTTCTATTCCTTTCTATCCAAACACACCAAAAATACAGCTAGGTATTATTTTCCACATTTTCTTGATGGCTTTGCTGATTCTCCAAGAATTCCAGCTATCAACTGCTTCCTTTATAGTCAAAGTTAGTGCCCAAGAGAGGTCAAAAACTAATAGGAACATGTGCCAGATGTCAACAGCCACTGCGCAGTGCAAAAAGAGATGATTTATAGTTTCTAAGTTTTACTGGCACATGTAGCATCTATTCACTAGTTGGGACTTTCTTCTACACAGGTTGTCTTGAGTCAGTGTGGCCCCTTGCAGAGCTATTCAGGTAAAAGAACTGATCTCTGGGGAGGTTTTGCCTTTAGATTAACTTCCATGGCCAGAGATGAATGACTTCATTCTGTGAGCACATTTTGTGATGCCTTTACACTGTATGTACCTTCCTTGGAGCGGCCCCATCTCATTCTATCCATGCTTTGGCTATTTATAGTGAAGCTCCACTATAAAGTTTGGGTTAGTGGCTATTAAAAAAAGAGTTGGGAATCTGGTTTGCAATGTGGAATCACCAAGCCATTTGTCCTTCCAAAACTTCATCAAAAGCCATTACCAGCCTTGAAGGGCATGTCCTGCTGAAAGTAATCTTTTGAATTGTTACTGTGTTTCCAAGGTCCCACCCCATGTGGTGCTCTTGTGCACATAGTGCTCCAGTTGTCCTGACGGTCATACTTGGCTCTCCGCTGATTTTAAGGTTGGCAATACAATAGTACCTCCAACTAGAGTTGGCCATATTTTGAAAGATTTGGTGTTTTTGTCTTCTCCTTTTAGCCAAAGACATCTAGATTTCTGTCTCCAAGATATCTTTTCTGCTTTGGCCATTTGTTGTAGTTCCAACCTTAGTTGCTTCAGTTTATTTTTCTCCTGTCGTGATTGGACCCTTTCTTTTGTTGCTTGTTCTAGCGAAGTAAGCTCATCCAGAAACTTAGTCTTTTTTGTTCAAATCGGCCAAACTCTTCTCTATTCCACTTAGTGATGTCTTTTTTCAGATTCTTTAATTTCTGCACAAACATAAAATCTGGCCTTCCACTAATTAAGTAGCCCTGCCACCAGCTTTTGATTTTGTCGGTGAATCCTTCTACCTGATGCCACATATTTTCAAACTTGAAATAAGACAGAGTGGCTTCCCAATCCCTACATTCAAGAAGAATAGGCATGTGATCTGATATCAATCTAGGCATCCCTATTTGTTTGATTGGTTTGAAGCTATCACACCATTCTTGCGAGATTAGGAACCTGTCAATTCTTGATGCTTGCAATGAATCTTCCCCTTTAAATCATGTGAAATGAGCTCCTTGTAAAGGCCAAACGGAGATCAACTAGGTCCCGGATAATCTCGGAGGAGGAATTCATAGCCCCGGATCTGGTTATACAATTATACCTTTCTCTATCTAATCAGCATAAATTGAAGTCTCCCTCAATCACCCACTGTTTAACCCATAAACCTCTTATAGCCGCAAGTTCTAGCCAAAATGTTTATCTTTCAAAGTTGGTGTGACGGCCATACACCCCTGTGAAGCACCATCTGAACTCCCCTTGAATACTTTCCAACATGCAGTATAAGGTGTAAACATCTTGATGAGTAGCTCTATTTACCCATAGCCACTTGTCGCACTTGATAATGATGCCTCCCTTGTTACTTGATGACTTGAGTTCTGCCCACTAAACCCAACGATTGCCCCAAATTTGCCTGATCCAAGATGTTGGCCACTGATCAATTTTGGTTTCCTCAAGGTCAAGGCAAACTATAATGACCTTCCATGTTTGTATGAATGATTTAATAGAGCTTGTTTTATTGGTTTCGTTCAAGCCCCGCACATTCCAACTTAGTATATTTTAATTTCATTCGGACCAGGCCTTATGGTACCTGCCCCCATCTCCTTTCATGTTGCCTTCAAAATTTAAACCCCACTTTAGCCTCTCCAATTCTGCTTTCTGCTTATTCTGCCCTTTCCATCACTCCCTGGAGACTCGTGATTTTGCAATTGTTTCTGCCTCTTCTGATCCATCAATCGTTTCTGTCTCTTCTGATCCATCAATTGTATGATGTCAATAACCTCGTGCTCGAACCCATTGACATTGACCCAAAGGTTTTGCGTGCCTCGAGCATTAGTGTCTAGGACTATCTCTTAGTTTCCAATACAGTTGGGGCGTCAATTACATGCCTACTGGAAATACCTTCTTTGTAGTTTGTACCATGGGAGGGCGAGGTTTGTCGCAAGAGGAGACCTCACCTTCAAAGCCAGACCAAGCACTGTTGGTTGGAGGAATTGAAGAATTTCAGCAAAAATTATGTGTTTTCTGTATTTCTTCATTGTCTGCTTCTGAATGGAGGAGTGTGGTGCTGGCTTACAAGGGATTGGGCTTTTCATTTGAAGATCTCATCCCTTAGTGGATTGAAGGAATTATCATTGATAAATTGACTAGGCAAAATTGCACAAGGGTTAAATTTTGACTATACATACCGCATATTCATACACATATTCCTTTTGAAAGGTAACTAACCAATTAAATAGAAAAGCAGAAATTAAAATTATTTTCCACTAAACTGAACAGGAATATCTAGATATGTGGAACACCTTTTAGAGTTATTTCTCTAACAAGGTGGACACTTTTGATAAGACAAAGAAGGAATGCTACCTTACAATACAGTTTCTCACAATGATCAATAATAAGGCAACTAAAATTACTCACAGAGTACATAACTCATACCAAGCCTATTAGGTTCCAAACCCATTAAGTGTCACATGACATGACTGCGAACTTGTGGTTTGGCATTTCTCAAAATAATTAGGAGACGGCACGGGAAGCCTATTTTGATTGCAAAGTGCTGATGTGGAGCATAAAAGTAAAGTTAATATAGCAGCAGTGCACAAATGGACACATATTTGGGACTTGAGATTGACCAGAGATAGATTTTTTAGAAACAAAAGAAAAGGGGAGACATCGAAAGCGTCTATTACATTAAAAAGATTGTAGGGAAGCATGACAAATGTTGAGGTTCAATTAGCAGCAGATGCAAGTCCTATTATTCATCTCAAATCACTATAATATTGTCCCAAGGGGGTTGCCTACACGGGAGTAAAAACTTGCAGACCTCAGGTTCCAATTACAGCATAGGTGTGCGGGATTACCTTAACGAATTATATTATGGGGTAGATAGATTGTCCAATGAATAAATCAAGATGCTTGTAAGCTAGTTAGGACACCACTGTCAATAAATAAGTATTGTCTATCTTACATCTAGAAACCAGAACTATTAAAATATTTGGGGTTTCCAAATGTAAGGAATTCATCTTCACTTAGCAAGTACATACTCTTTTGCTACTCTATTTTGCACATTCACAAAAACATTGAATGTGTTCTAATTATACTGGGTATGTTGTTGTTGTGTTCTAATTATTTTCTCTCTTCTTCTAGGTTCTTACTTCTAAGTGGCATAATTGTTCCTCCTCACAGGTTCTCTCCTGGTGCTGCAATTTTAGCTACAATCTAGTGGATAATCTCGACGTGTAGTGGTGGGGCCGAGGAAGTAGTGTAGTGTTCTATGTGAAGTCTTTTTGTGAGAAATTTTTGGCTAGGTGGAGGTTGAGTTCTCATGTAATGCAATATGGGATTCAAGTGTGCTGAGGAAGGTATGTTTTTTTCACTTGGCTAGCCACTAGAGGGGTGATTTTGACAGCAAAAAATCTTAGAAAGCAGAAGGTTGCCAGCATTAGTTAGTGTTACATGTGCAAGGAGGCAGGCGAGGAGTTGGATCACCTTCTTCTACATTGTGGACTTACCATGAGATTATGGTGGGATATGTTTAGGTGGTTTTGCACTCCTTGGGCAATGCCAAGGACTGTGAAAGATTTGATGCTCAGATGGAAGAGAGGGAGAAAGAGGAAAGAAAGAAAGGCTTGGAACGTGGTTCCGGTTGCGTTAATGTGGATAATTTAGAGAGAGAGAAATTGGAGAGTTTTTGAAGGTGTAGAATCGAGTTTCTTGCAGTAGAGGAGTATTCTCCGCTCCTTTATTTTCTTTTGGTATAAAGAGAAAGCTCTTTGTTGTACCACGGATTGGGTGGAATTTGCAGAGAATCATATTTTGTAGTCTTTGATCTTTTGGTATAACCTTAGTATTTGACCGTTTTAGTTATATTTCTACATGGAAGTCCTTTACTTGATCAAAAAAAAAATGTATAGCTCTAAGACCAGTATAGATGACCTTCAATACTCACATTTGAACCACATTTAAGATAACCAAAAAGATAAAAATTTTATGGAGAAAACAATCAAAATGGTCCTTGATGTATAGGTGTTGCTTTATTTTGGTTCTTAATATATCTCACTTGATTGAAATGGTCCTTAATGTATAACAAAAGGGGTTCATTTGGGTCCTTTACCCTAAACCGAACAGTTTTGTCAAAAAAAGGTGTTAAGTTTAACTGTAGGCCCCACGTGGCTAACAAAATGCACCATTTTCTTTTATGTTAACTCCAAAAAAAGAGCTCCATAATATCTAACACCATTTTCTCTACTTTCTCTAACAAATTCACTATTTTCTCTTCCCTTTTTCTGGCCCAAAATTCTCTATTTTCTCTACTTTCTCTATCAAATTTTTGCAGCTTCACTCTTATTTTTCATTGTCCAAAATTGATTTCCTTATGCAGCATTTGACAGGGAATCTACATGAATTTCCAAATTCAACTTAATTCTCTGCCTAACTATGCTGAAAATGGGGGAAACATACAAGCAAAGCCCCAATTTCCCAGGAGTCAGAAAAAATCACTATTTGAGCTCACAAAAACATATCCTCATTGAAATTTAGCAAGAAAACTATCATGTTATTTCAAGATTATTGGAATTAACATGCTTGTGAGCTTAGATGACTCAAAACCAATTAAAAGTTTCAGTCTTTCTTCCAATTCTAAGAGTGCCAGGATACAGTTTATTGCTTACTATATAGCATATGAGAAAAGAAATCAGAAATGAAAATTTTAGAAGTAAAAAAAATTACCTGTAAATCCGCCATGGCCGCCAATTAACTGCCCAAAGTAAAGCAAAAGAGGCAGAACCTAGCACAGAGAAAAGGGTCCCCGAAATCACACATGCCAACATCAACTCATGCTCATTTCCTTCCATTTTCCTCCTTTATCCACCCTTTCTCTCAGTCAACTGCATCCAAAAACGTAATATTTATCAAAAACATAGAAAAAACTCAAAAAATTCTGTAAGTTGAAGATTTTACCTACCTAGCTCAACAAAAACCTCCCAAACTAAGACTGAGACATTCCCAAACAGAATAGGGTTTTTGCCAGACCATAGTCAAGAGTAAAGCTAAAATTTGGAGAGAGAAAAAAACAAGTATCTCGTATGGTGTTGGTCAATAGAAAATTGTTGAAGAAAAATCAAAACCCTAACAAGGCTTGGAGAAGACTAGAGAGAGAGAAAAGAGTAAAGTAAAGGTACAAGTGAGTGTGGATATAAAATTCTGAAACGTCAGTGGTTGTAAATAATAAAATAACAGCTGGGTTTTTTTGTCTTACCTCAAAGCTTCTAATATCACAATTCATTCTCGTTTTTGGCCATAGTCTCACTCACTAGATGTCTGCGAATCCAGGATTTGAAGATATTTTGAGCAGAGGCGAGCCCAAAATTTGAAGATATTTTGAGCAGAGGCGAATTCAGAATTTGAAGATAGGGAGGCACCACTAAGAGTGACTCAAGGGTAAAACTAAGAGTGGCTCAATTGACTCAGGATTTGAAGATATGGAGGCACTGCTAAGAGTGACTCAAGGGTAAGGTTAGGAGTGGCTCAATTGATTTTAAAGGCAAAAAAATGTAACCTCTCGTGGGATTCAAGCTCGCGCAAGTGCAGACTGCGACCAGTGCACCCAGACGACTTCTTAGTTGTATGGGTGCACAATCAAATATATTATCACTTTTTAACTATCTATACATATATATACATATATTTACAAAAAAAAAAGTTACCGGGTGCATGTGCATCCTCACGAGTGCATGTGGGTCCGCCTGTGCTTTTGAGTGTAGCAAATTGCTAGTAAGCATAAGAATTTATACATATTCATACATGATTAACTATATATATATATTATATTAAATGCATGATAAAATTTTACTTAGATCAAAAAATTATATCTATAAAAGAATTTGAACATTGAATATAAGATATTTTTTTAAAAAAAATGTCACTTCATTTTAATCAGATGAATATTTAATTAAATCAATCAATCAATGTTGATAGAGGATAAGTCAAAGAAGATACTGATTTATATGAATTTAAGACAGGTAATGCAATAGACGTCACTGAATATCTTGGTCGTGAAGTCGAGCGTAGAGGATGTCCCATCTTGTTGCTCTCCATTGAAGATGTTGACCCTGTATTTCTTCTTTGCTACAGAAATAATTATGTCCACCACCAGCTACTTCAAATATAATCGTTGGCCGACAGTATCTTATTCTTTAAGTTTATTTAAGTTTCTTTGATAGATTTATGAAAGATATCTGATTTCATAAACTTCTTTTTTGGTTGATAAAGATTGTTTCTAGTCATAATTATGATCAAGAGACATAAGACTCCAATTTTAATATGTTTGTCAATAATGATGGACTCATAGCTTACTATTTTGAATATCAATAATCTCAACTTACTGGATTAAATTATTCCAATAATATACCTTATGAATACATTTTATTAAAATGTCGTCAACTTTAATTTAGATAGTAAAGATAATATAATTTTATTGCTACAATACATTGAACAGTTTTTCATTTTTGTTTGTGGTAGTGACTCAAATCGATAATTGCAATTTGATTAGAGATTTGTTACCCTCACAAGTTTTCTTTTCTAATTGCTTGTATTTGTTTATGTTGTGAATTAGTTTAGGTTTTTATTGAAGATAGTAAATGTAATGATGATATCAGTGGCATGTGTTGTATCACGTCAAACAAGTAAATAGCTTCTTATTTTGATTTTCATTCAAGTAGAGGTGGACTAGAAAATAGAAAAAGACAGAGGTGGAACAATGAAATGAAAAATTGAAAAAGGAAAAGAAATACAAAATAAAAATGCAATAAAATAGACACAGATGCAATTATGATGTTGTTTATCTATTTATTTTTATTTTTATTTTTTAAATTTATTTGCTCTTGATTTCATGTTTGTATAGTGTGAATAGAAAAAATTATTTATTTGTTATTTTCCGGTATTCAAGAAAAGAATAAAACAAAAAAAAAACATAGTGATCATTTGTGGAAGAAAGATATAAAGATAACCTATGACTCCAGAGAATTACGCATTTCTCTCGCCTCAGTTTCACATATGGAAGGAGGGCAAGAGCATAAGACACACATTCTATGAATTTCACTAGTTTTCTTTATATTAAAAAAATTAGTTCGTAACCTCTCTTTCTGTCTAGGAATTTTTTGGGCATGAGTTAAGCATATAGTTGATTGCTCTTTCTTTTGATCTAACCTTGGTACTTTTGAAGCCTCTCTCTATAAGCGCGAAAAAATAGTATAATCTCTACTCTTTGGGGGTGATGTGGATAATTCCTTACTCCAACTTCAAATGAACATCTTCGCATAAATTAGTACCAACTCATCAGCCAACTGACCTTCTATTTCAGAGATTAGAGCAGAAGAACTCCATAACGGGGGAAAGAATTTGGAAGCCACTTGACTCTAAGGAGGGAGATTTCGCCTCAAATATAAATGATTTCTCTTCTTTTCTTACGATATTTCTAGTTAGGACTCGATGAAGAATCAATTGACTCCAATACATGAAAAGACTGTAACCTTGTGTCCCTGCCATAAAGGATCCCAACGCATTACCATTTTCTCTAACTTATTCATAGTTTTAAAGTACTTTTGATTATTATAAATTTATTTGGAGATCAAGGCAAAGGGTTATCTTCGACAACCAATCAGGATCATGGAGTCGGACTTCTCATCGCCGCCCCTCCCCCCCTTACCTGCACCTTTCATAATGAAAGTACATAAAGTTTGATATGTTTGTTTCCTCCTTTAATAAGATTAGAATGATGAATAACTTTTTACTAGACTTCAAAGATGGGCTTAAACTTGATATTGTCTCAGAGAAAAAAGGGAGTCTAAGAATTTCGTGTCAGAGATGTCTAGGACTTTCTCTATCCTTTCAGGTCTTCTGCCTTTTCGTCTATAGATTTTATCTATTTTTTTTATTAATACATAAAAAAAATGAATAATTGACACAAGTTCTTGCATAGCTAAAATACGTATTAATTAGTTGTGCCTTTGAAGAATTATTTTTTTCAAAGATTTGATTTTTACAATTAATAAAAAAAAACATAAAATTCAAAGATGAACAAACTCATAATTTTGAATTAGATAAAGGTTTGTACAATAATAATGATTTATATACATCAATATTTTTTTATATCGAGAACTATAAATTATTTTATAATAAATAATTGCTACTTTTTTTGTAGAAGTATATATTGTAATTGATCCTGATCTACTAGTCATCTTACGAAAGATACATGTTTTTTGAATTTTTGTATAATTTTAAAAAAATATTATTATCATTCGATAACAACTTTTTGATATGTATGTGATTATAAAAAGAAGGAGACTACAGTTTCTTAACGGGATGATACAAATTTTAAGGTGTTAATCATTTACAGTTATAAAGATGACGTTACTCATATTCACTGTCAAACTGAACATTAGTATGATACATTAGACAAATTGCATTAGAAAAAAATATATAATCCAATTGATTTGTACAACTAATAATTATAATAGTGATCAAATACTAGAAAATACTACCACCAAATAAATAGTTATGTTTTGAAATAACTATAATTATCGATCAAGCATGCTCACCATTCATTAATTTAACCTTACATTTTCTTCCTTTCAAAGTATGTGTAACTCGTTGTATACATATTTTAATATTATCTATTTATCATTTTAAAATATTTGTACAATTAGTATGAAGTACACTTACTTGCATGTGTTGAAAAAATTAGTATAAAAAGTAAAAAATCACATTTTTTAATTGTGCGGGAGATTGTCTTACTAAATTTATCCCCCTCAACAATCTGTGAATTTTTACTAAGACTAACAACAATTATTCGAACACTTATAATACCAAAGATAAACTTAAGTTATTTTCCAATTAAATTAAAGGTCTAAAATTATGTCTTGACCTAGATGTATGTCTAAAGGAATAAATATGCTAAGATTGTTGCCCTGGCGTTATTTTTTTAATCTCTAATTTAATTTCTCTAACTAAGTTATAACCTCTACATAATTAGCTTAATTTTATTATTATTTTACTTACTCAATCTTAAATTCATTAATTATTTTATATGTCTGATTCAATCTCATTTATTGTTGCTTTCGAATCGACTGAAAGAGTATTTTGAGGTCACTTAGTAGAAGTATAGTCAAGTGAGCCTAAGTCTTATATAATAAGTAGTTGTGCGTTCCAGACCTGATTGGGAAAAAGTATTAATAGTTGTGTGCCATACGGAAAATCAAGTTCGCACTCCCATATTGACTAACACAACAAAAGAGGCTTTACTTTTAGTAGCTTTTTTCACTCGTTATATTGTCTCATTTCACCTTTCAAGTGCATTTCTTCTATGATTTTTCTCCAAACACAAATGCATAAAGTTTACAATCTATGATTGATAAATAAGATTAGTAAAAAACCTAACTACTTATAATAAAAGGAAGAAATTACTATAAAAATCGGATTACTAGACATAATACAACTACAAAGAGTAACAAAATGCACAATTATAGAGAATTTTCAAAACTCTGTAACATAACAAAAGATAATGATGTTTCTTTTTCATTAATAATGTACCAAAAAAACTACTTAAAATAACCTTAAATGTTACTTAAACATTAATATATATTCTAAATTTAGATTAGAATGCTTTTGTCGGGCCATCAATGTCCACGATTCACTTGTTTCTTCCTAAGACACTTTTAGCTAGCGTTTGGCCTCAAGTTCTCAAATATTCTTGGCAAATTATATTTGGGTGAATTTTTTGGTGAAGTTTCACCATGTGTTTGGCTCCAAGTTTTCCCAAAACTATTTGACTTTTTAAAAAAATATGATTTATACCCATAAGTTCTAAAAATTATTTAAAATACCCATAAATTTATATTATCATTTTATAATGAATATGTTCCATTAAAAAATAACCTTATAATATAATTGATAACAATCAACAATAACAAAATAACAATATAGGCAAGACAATACATTAATCGCATACTCAAACTTGTCACTGATTCAGTTATAATTATAACCCATTAAACACAAATTGTTCTTTTTTCTCAATTTTATCACTCAAATTAGAACTCAAACTTTTTCGGAGGAGGTTGTCACAAATATTAGTTGAAATTAATAAATAATGAGTATTTTTTATAAAATATAAAAGTTTGGGGTAATTTTTAAATTTTTTAAAATTCTCAAATATTAGAACTTGGCCCAAATACTAGAAAATTCTAGTATTTGGGAACTTGGGATAGTTGGCAAATATATTTGTCAAGTTATATGACCAAACACCACTTCTCAAGTTTTTCTAACGTATTTTTGGGGCCAAACGGGTCTTTAATTGTGTAAGTCTAACATATGTGTATATATGCTAACAGTTGAAAATCGTCATAATGCTCTGAAGCTTGTAAACCATTAATCTCTTAAATGTTATTCATCTAAAGTGACAACATTTGAATAATTATTGCTACGATTGGAATTTAAAATTTTCTTCTCTTTAACTATATGTTGATATGAAAAGGTAGTTGGTTATGATGGATGATTTGTGGCCACAATTGATATTCTTCTTCCCACTTTGTATGAGTATTTTTTCTTAGCTTATAAACTAGAAGCACTAAATGAATTGAATCTATTTATTCATAATTATATTACAAAAATATTTTAATAAATAAACTATTCGATATGATTGTATATAGACCATTTTGTAGTTTAACATGACTAATCAAGTCTCATGGGACAGATGAACAAGAATAAATTAATATCTTCAATAAATTTTAAAAGATTACAGACTTAATTATATTCTTAAAGATCGTAGGATCACTAAGACATAAAAATAATTTTAAATTAAGAAAGATCATATTTTAGTCATCATACTATGTTCGCTTTTTAGGCAAGTTATTATCTTCTTTATCTTCATAAAACTTAATTAATCCACTAAATTATGGAAAAAATTAGTACTCATAACATGCCATACACCTCTATGTGAGAATATATAATTACATAACCATAAATTTTAGAGGTTAGCTTTTTGTTTGTGATAGTAATAAAAGGTCAGCTTAAAATTAATGAATATTTTACTATTTTAATGAAAAAAAGACCAAAATAGTTGATTTTACTACGTTGATAAACAAGGAGAAATTTAAACTAATGTACTTGGAATTTTTCTTAAATTCTATAAAGAATAAGTCAAGGGTGAGAAAATAAGAGTTATAATGTGAGAAGAAAGATGAGAAATAAAAGGAGAAGCAAAACATAATTAAAGGAAATGCAAGAATGAGGGCATACATGAAAAATGAGCCACAGAAATTATTATGGAAAATAATGAATGGTTTCAACATAATAAATTCTTACTATATAAGGCCTCAGGGAGATGGGTAAGAATGCAAGCTCTAGAAGGAAGAAGAAGAAGAAGAAATTCCCCTCTTCTTCTTTGTCAATTTTAAAAAAAAAAATTAAAATCCCAAAAAAATATCAAAGAAATTAAATTTCAAAAAAAAAAGTGAGATTTGTAATTATAGAATAAGAGATAGAGAGAGAGACGAGAGAGAGGAGGCATGGAGGGAGCCAATGTAAAAATTGTGTCTTTGCTAGTTTGCCTCACCATTGGAGCTTTGTTGGTGAAAGCTGAGGACCCTTACCTCTTCTTCGAGTGGAATGTCAGTTATGGTACTATTGCTCCGTTGGGTGTCCCCCAACAAGGTATCCTAATCAATGGGCAGCTTCCAGGGCCCAGGATAAATTGTACATCCAACAATAATATCGTTGTCAATGTCTTCAATAAGTTAGATGAGCCGTTACTCCTTACTTGGAATGGTATCCAACAAAGGAAGAATTCGTGGCAAGATGGTACCCCAGGAACCATGTGTCCCATCATGCCTGGTACAAACTTCACCTACCATTTCCAAGTGAAGGACCAAATTGGTAGCTTCTTCTACTTTCCTACTACAAGCTTGCATCGTGCATCCGGTGGCTTTGGTGCTCTTGATGTCCATAGTCGTAACCTTATTCCCATTCCTTTTGACAAACCCGCTGATGAGTACAATGTTTTTTTGGGCGATTGGTACAATAAGGGACACAAAGCCCTGAAGAAGACGTTAGATGGTGGACGCACCATTGGGAGACCTGATGGCATTCATATTAATGGAAAGTCCAACAAAGTTGGTGACAAAGCAGCAGAGCCACTATTCAACATGGAAGCCGGCAAGACCTATAGGTACAGGATATGCAATGTTGGTATGAGGACTTCAGTTAATGTCAGGATCCAAGGCCATGCCATGAAGCTAGTGGAGATGGAAGGATCACATACCGTGCAAAATATCTATGACTCTCTAGACATCCATGTTGGTCAATGTCTTTCGGTCTTGGTCACTGCTGATCAAGAGCCTAAGGACTATTACATGGTTGTTTCTAGCCGATTTTTGAAGGAAGCCATCTCCTCTGTAGCCATCCTACGTTATACAAATGGTAAGGGCGTTGGATCAGCATCATCTGATCTCCCACTACCTCCACCAACTAACACTCAAGGTATTGCTTGGTCTATGAATCAATTCCGCTCATTCAGATGGAACCTCACAGCTAGTGCTGCCCGTCCGAATCCTCAAGGATCCTATCACTACGGACAGATCAACATTACTCGCACCATCAAGATTGTCAACTCAAGAACCCAAGTAAATGGCAAACTTCGATTTGCCTTGAACGGTATCTCCCATATCGATACTGACACCCCATTAAAACTTGCTGAGTACTTCGGAGTACCTGAAAAAACTTTCAAGTATGATGTGATGGGCGATGAGCCTCAAAGCAACAACAAAGTTGTGACCATTGCTCCAAATGTAAAAAACGCTACCTTCCGTAATTTCGTGGAGATTATCTTTGAGAACGAAGAAAAGACTATCCAGACCTATCACTTGGATGGATATTCATTTTTCGCGGTAGGAATCGAGCCTGGGAAATGGAATCCTGAGAAAAGAAAGAACTATAACTTAGTAGACGCAGTAAGCAGACACAGTATCCAAGTGTATCCGAATTCATGGGCAGCCGTGATGACGACTTTAGACAATGCAGGAATTTGGAACTTGCGATCCGATATGTGGGAGAGAAATTACTTAGGACAACAATTATATTTTAGTGTACTTTCTCCTGCACGCTCCTTGAGGGATGAGTATAACCTCCCAGACAACCATCCACTTTGTGGTATTGTCAAGAGTATGCCCATGCCAGCACCATATAAACCATAGATAAATTAATAGCCTAATAATAATTAGCATCAAAGGGGATATATATATATATCTATATATATATTGGAAATAATGATTTGCTCTTTTCAAATTATACATACATACATACACTAATTAATTATTATGTATTATTACCATATGTATTTATTACAGTCTAATTTAAATAAAACATCAAGCTAACTACAAAAATCATATAATTAATATTGAAGACGGAGTTTACTTGTTCATCCCAAAATAATTTTATATTTTCATTTAGCCCTTGAGGGGGGATTTTTATTCTTGAATTAAGCAATAACAAGAAGGCAGGGAGTTAGGTCTGACCTCTATGAACAAAATGATTGAAGAGTGTAACTTGTCAAGTATTCTTAAATTCATTCACTAAGAATTTTTTTTACTGTTGAATGATAATGGGAAAAAAGAATACTGATGTAGAATTATTATTTTGGTGAGTTTATATCACTAGATAGTGGATCTAGCAGTTTTTTGTTGATGAGTTATTCTTAAATTCATCACTAGATAGTGGATCTAGCAGTTTTTTGTTGATAATAAAAATAAAAAAAATTCAACAGAGATAAGTATTCTTAAATTCATTGACTAAGAATTTTTTTTACTGTTGAATGATAATGGGAAAAAAGAATACTGATGTAGAATTATTATTTTGGTGAGTTTATTTCACTAGATAGTGGATCTAGCAGTTTTTTGTTGATAATAAAAATAAAAATAATTCAACAGAGATAAGTATAAATAAGGGGAGCTAAGTCTTACCTTAACAATCCTAATGAGGTAACAAATCTCTACTAATTAATATTCCCTCTGTCCTTAATTACTTGTCCACTTTTGAATTGACACACCTATTAAGAAGGCAATGAATGACATAGTGAGTTTACCACCTTGTGAATTAGATCCACCATCAAAATTATTTGAGGAAATTTACTACTCAATCTATTACACTTTGTTTGGATACTTAGCTTGTTACGTATTATTTCATAATGTATCGCATTGTGTTGTATTGTATCGTATAGATTGTATTGTTCTCCGTTATTACATAATGTCACACATCCATAATTTGAATAATAAACCTAAAAAAAGCAGGGTACGGAGTAGAGCTACTATGAAAAGGTAGGTTAAAAGATGAAATATAATTATTAAATAATAAATAAAGACAAATGAGAAGAAAATATTAAGGTAACAACGCTATCACACCAGATTGGCTATTACATAAAATGAGTCTTTTCGTCTTACATAGCGATGAATTTAAATGATACGATACAATAGAATTTAAGTAACAATCAAAACAAACATTGTATTTAAACTAACAAAATAATACAATACTACGGATAACAACCATCCAAACAAGGTGTTAATCGACACATGCTATCGTTATTGTACCTCTTCTTATAATTTTTAAAATTAAAATTCATTGACCCAAATTTTTACCTTCTAAGATGATAGAGAGATTTGACAACACTCATATTACCTAAAAAATATTTTTAATAAAGATGCAATCAAATAGACCTACTCTCTTTATAAATCTTAAGACAAAGGGAAGGCATATACTATAAAGTTACTTGATCAAAAATCTTACAAGTGTATTAAAATTAGGCTAGTTAATGCATAAAAAATAATAGAGTTCATAGAGGATCAAAGTGCTAATAAGAAGCCTTCTTTACTCTTCTTCTAAAGGAGGAAATATCAAGCTTGTTCATATTGTCAATGCAAAAACATTAGTGGGTCCTAAATTTGAGTACTTCCTCCGTCTCATTTTATATGATCTAATTTGACTTGACACGATTTTAAGAAAGAAAGAAAGACTTTTGAAACTTATGGTGTACAATAAGTCTCATATGTTTGTGTGGCGGTAAATCATTTCATAAGGATAAAATATATATTTTAAAGTGAAATTGTTACTAAATATAGGAATATATCATTCTTTTTGGGACTGATTAAAAAGAAAAGTGAGTCGTATAAAATGAGAAATAGGAGTAATATATTTGTCAAAACATCTGCAGCCTTCACTTATGGTTTTTTTTTTCACTAGTACCCCATTTTGTTGGAGTGTATAGGGACATGATTTATGGTGAGTGATTCCTTTGTTTTTAAAGAACACAGTTGCTGATGTATATTGATAAAATTATAAACCACTATATCAGCAATCATAGCAACAAAGGTTTGATAATTTGAAAGACATTGCTTTTACAACTTACTTAGTAGACTATAGTCATCTACCATGATGAGAAAGTAATTGTATTTTTTAGGGAAAAGACATAAATTCCCTCATAAAGTTATCCCGAAAAATTAGTTACATGCTTAAACTATTATGATAACTTATTACACACTTTTACTATTTAAAAGTGAATTTATTTACCCCTTGAAACTGATGTGGCAAAATAATTTTAAAAAAAATAAAAATAGGCACGTCAGATTTATTAAAGTAGAAAAAAAAATCAAAATTCAATTAAACTCCACCCCATCTTCTTCTTCACAACCCACCCTCTTCTTCTTCTTCACAATCCACACTCATCTTCTTCTTCTTCACCCCCAACCATTATCTAATCTAAAAAACAAGTTCATGGAGTTTCATGCCCGACTTGAGCGAGAACCTAGAGATAAGAGCCTTCAATTTAGGAACAGGCTCAAAATGGCCTTAATCAATGTTGCATCTACATCTTTCTCGTCGTCCTTCCTTTCTTGAGGAAGCACATTTTTCTCCTCTTTCTTTTAAGCAAAAATCTCTCTTTCTTCCTTTTTCGACTTCTTCTAAGCTTGCTTAGCAAATTACTTATCATCAATCTAAGTTTTATGGGTTTTGATTTGTGTTTATTAACAGAGGGTTTCTTAATGTCATCGGCGGGATAGAATTTTGGGGGTTTCTTAGCCGCCGCAACTATGGCGGGCTTTTTTGAGTGAACGGAAGAATTTCTCAATCCATGAATCAACTCCAGATTTCGATTAGTGTTCTTGGCGGCCATTGTTGAAATTTTCTTCTTTGTAATTTTGCTATGAAGAAAATATAATTATTAGAGAATTTTAATAATTAATTAAAGATTAATTAGTGTAAAATATAGTTAACAAAAGAAAGTTAATTAAAAATAAAAATGAATATAAGTTTTTTTAATTTCTGACATGGCGCTGACGTGGCACTGATGTGGTAGCGAGTGTAATACATCATATATTGTGAGAGTGGTGTTACACGTCCCAGGGAGTAAATAAATTCACTTTTAAGTAGTAAATGTGTGTAATAGGTCGTCATAATAATTTAAGCGTGTAGCTGACTTTTCGAGACAGGTTCAGGGGGGAATCTATGCCTTTTCTCTATTTTTTTAATAAGAATAAATCTATCCAAATAGCATAACAAAGAATAAATATAACTTTTTTTAAGTAGGCATTTGGACATGTGATTTCATATCGCGATATAAATCATGAGATGAAATCAGCATTTGGACATGTGATATCACGCTGATTTGAAATTCCAAATTCTCCAAAAATCATGATTTCAGATTTTTTAAATACAAAAATTGATCCACAAGTTTATATTTTATAAAGACAACCCTACATTTATATCTACTAACCATTTATTTCATGTGTAAATAAAATTTATAATTCATATCATTACTTTTTAAACCATTTACATCTCATATAATAATTATTCTCATTAACATAGAATTTATTATTACTTCAAATCAATATCTACTTTACCATTTATATTCACCAAATTCATTATTTTTTATCAAATTTATACCAACCAAATTGACCAACAAACGACTTAAAGTAACAATGTTGGTTCGCCTTCTCAATCAAATGAACAAGAAATACAAGTTCAACGTGAGAAGATGTTCTGTATTATATGAGATGACTATTTTAAAGACTAGTACATCACAATTTATATATGTTTAATTTTATTTTTTATTAAATTAAAGCTTGATCAATAAATATTATATTTTCTAAGAATATCTTTGTGACAGTCTATTATTGAATTTTATAAACTTTTGCTTATTTGGTAAGATTGTATAAAGAATTAAGACAATTTAATTGTTTTATAACTTATGAAATTTTTATGTTTATGAGTAAACATACAATATAAAAAATCCAAATCGCATGTCCAAATAAAACTTTAATTTCATCTCATAATATCATATTATGATTAAATATCATGATTTCGTATCGCATAGCAAACGGGCTCCAAGAATACCAAGATTAAATGACCACACTAATAATATAAAAATATATCTGGCCAAAAAACAGATATTATGGAAGTGAAAGGGCAAAATAGTAATGAGATGAATATGGACGGCTGGCGAGAAGGGCCCATTAAAAGGCTGGCACCAAAAGGTTACGGATTCCAAATACATTTATTGATAACAAAAAAAAAGCATAAAGAACAAGTCGAGTAGATTTATCTTCTTCTTCTTGACAATTAATCAGAAATCCAGATCGATCAGAAGAAGAAGAATTTTGTTGAAATGAGAGAAATAATAAGCGTACATATAGGTCAAGCTGGTATTCAGGTAGGAAACTCATGTTGGGAGCTTTATTGCCTTGAACATGGAATTCAGCCTGATGGCATGATGCCTAGGTACATATTTCTCTTTCATTCATTCATCAATTATTGTTTTGTTTGCCTTCTCATATGAATACACCACACATCTCTGATCTCTGTGTATGATCAATACTTTGTACAATATCTCTGATGGACTAGAACGCACAACCTCAAGGAATTTTCACAATGCCTGAATCGACTAAACCTTTAACTTGTGTCAATTGTGTCAAGAGGTGTCAATACTTGTATATATATATTTATTAAACCAAAATTTGACCTCTATATACAATGTAATTTTTCGACAAAGATTCCGCCTCTGTTGGGTATAGGGAATCATTGTATATTTTGGGATAAATGGCATATTTTGGTTTTTTTTTGTTTTGACTCTAGAGAAGCAAAGTTGTCCTGGTTATGTTTATAGTGGCAGAGGAACAGTTTTATGAATTCATGTTCTATAATTGGATAGGAAGCTGATTTGGTTTTGTTCATCTTCTTAGCTACAGGACTAATTTGTTTGTTTTCTTGTAGTGACACCTCACCAGGTGCAGCGCATGATGCTTTCAACACCTTCTTTAGCGAAACCGGTGCTGGGAAGCATGTCCCAAGAGCTATATTTGTCGATCTTGAACCCACTGTTATTGATGAGGTGAGAACTGGGACTTATCGCCAGCTTTTCCATCCCGAACAGCTCATTTCAGGAAAGGAAGATGCTGCTAATAATTTTGCTAGAGGGCATTATACAGGTAGCTACCTACCTACTTCAGAGAGCTCTCCATCCATGTATTCAATTTTTTTTAATAAATTTACCTAATTTCTGGTTTATTCAACTTTCTTCACAGTTGGGAAGGAGATTGTCGATCTTTGCCTTGATCGAGTAAGGAAATTGGCTGATAACTGCACAGGTTTGCAAGGATTCTTGGTGTTTAATGCTGTTGGTGGGGGTACTGGTTCCGGATTGGGGTCATTGTTGCTGGAACGCCTATCTGTGGATTATGGAAAAAAGTCAAAGCTTGGGTTTACTATCTATCCTTCTCCCCAGGTGCATAGACAATCATGTTTTAGCAAAGCACTAATACATTTGTTTAGCATGGCAATAAAGGACGAGGATCAGATTTAATTTTTAGATGATGCTTATCCATATAGACTGTTATCTAGTAGCTTTCACGATAATCACATTATGGCTAACTGTTTGGTGTTGTCTTTAGCTCATGTTCCATAAGTTGTTATGTTGTTTTGAGTTTAACAGCGCGTATAACAGTTGACGGACTAATCTGTAAATTATTTCTCTATCTGATTAAGTTGAGGTCTTTTGTTAATTTCAGGTATCCACTGCTGTTGTAGAGCCTTATAACAGTGTTCTTTCAACTCATTCCCTTCTAGAACACACTGATGTGGTTGTGATGTTGGACAATGAAGCCATTTATGATATCTGTAGGAGATCCCTAGATATTGAGAGGCCTACATATACTAATTTGAACAGACTAATTTCGCAAATCATATCATCGTTGACCACTTCCTTGCGGTTTGATGGAGCCATCAATGTAGACATTACTGAATTCCAGACAAACCTGGTACCATATCCGCGCATCCATTTTATGCTTTCATCATATGCCCCTGTGATCTCAGCTGAAAAGGCATACCATGAGCAATTATCTGTACCTGAGATAACAAATGCAGTTTTTGAGCCCTCAAGCATGATGGCTAAATGTGACCCAAGGCATGGAAAATATATGGCTTGCTGCCTGATGTACCGTGGAGATGTTGTTCCCAAGGATGTCAATGCTGCTGTCGCTAGTATTAAAACGAAGAGGACGGTTCAGTTTGTTGACTGGTAAGTATTTTGCACTAGTTGCAAGCATGCTCTTTTCTTATCTGAACAAACTACATAAAACTTTCTAATGTGGATACCACCTGATCATATATTTGTTTTGGTTTTGGGATTTGAACAGGTGCCCAACTGGCTTCAAATGTGGAATAAACTATCAGCCTCCAACAGTAGTACCTGGGGGTGATCTCGCGAAGGTGCAACGAGCTGTTTGCATGATCAGTAACAATACTGCAGTTGCTGAGGTGTTCTCACGTATTGACCATAAATTTGATCTCATGTATGCTAAGAGGGCATTTGTCCACTGGTATGTTGGAGAAGGCATGGAAGAGGGAGAGTTTTCTGAAGCTCGTGAAGATTTAGCTGCACTTGAAAAAGATTACGAGGAAGTTGGTGCTGAAGGAGTTGATGATGAGGAAGACGGTGACGAATATTGATGTAGACCAACATCTTTGAAGACAGTGTTGGCCTAGTGCCTTGCATATGTTTTTGTTGTTATTTGCTATTTGCTATTTGTATTACTTCTATATCAGTTGTTGTCTACATTGTAATTTGACATTCCTTTGCATTCATGTCTGAATATTTCCAACTACAGTACATTGTCTACATTGTTATTTGACACTCATTTCTTCTATAATGATTGTTCATATGATCTCTGTGATACGTGATCAAGTTACTTGTAGATATGTTAAGCAAAGAAAGATACAACATTCTTGACTCTACAGCTGTGACTCAAATACAATCATTGTGACTGGAGTAAAAGGTATGAAATAATCACAATCAAAGCAACAAATTAATCACCATTTATAATGTTCTCTTTTACAATAATATCAAAATATACAATTAAAAAAAGAACAAGATGACTGGAGCAAAACTCAGACGAGAGCCGTCACTCTGACAACCCTTTGAATCTTACACATTTGACCAACTAAACCTCTCGCAAACCATGATCACCGATGCTCCTATACTTACTGAAGCAAGACTCGACCGCAAAACTTTTGATATACACATACTATGACAAAATAAATGGTTTCCGCCTTTGCTCGCTACTTTGACAAAACCAACAGCAGGCCGGCACATAGACTCAGTCCAAATAAATGACATTAATGAGAAAGAATGGAGTATCAAATTTTGATTCACACATAGCTACAGGTCCAGCACTCGGCAGGTTCATTGCATTGGAGAAAAGCCATTAGCTTCCACAGCATTAGGATGATAACATTGATTGCAGTGTTAACTGCTGTTGAGGCTGCAGGGATGACCATATTGAAGCCAAGGTGGCTGGTGGCAGTGCTTGCTGAAGCTGCCTCAACAGAGTAATCATCCTACTAGCAGTCTGCTCTGTCACCAGATCCCTACCGGCACATAGAACCTACAGAAAAAGCAATTTCGTGTTTTAAGATGGCAGTGACTATATGTATATAATCCGATAAAGACACAATTCAAGATTTTCAATCAACTATCTAACAGGGGGCATGAAGAGGGTGAAAGACAAATGTCAGTTAAGTACCAAGAGCGAGAGATTGTGGGGTAGATGTTTCCATCACTTCACCATCAACCCAAACAAAGAAAAATAAGAATAAAAAAGAAAAGAAAAAAAAAAGAACAAACTTGTATAAGCCTCACATCCTAGAATTTCAAATGAACAATTGGATCCAACAACTAATGGTTCAGAATTGGGATTATTTCAAGACTGCTACATTTTGGTGACAAGTATCAATCTAAACTTGTGGTGAAAGAACTAACCTCAGCAAAAACTTGAACAACTTTTGGAAGGTACTCATTGTTGGGACCCAGAAGTTCTCTGTCTGATCTGCAAGCAGGAAAATTAATTAAAACATAAGAGACTCAGAATACAAGCTAACGGACACAGAGAGCAGTAATAGAATGACTGTTGTCAAAGCAGGCAAGATGACCTTGACAGATAAAACAGACATAGCTCAAAGAGATTAACAAATGTTACAGGAATGGGTTAATCACTCCCACTTCATTAGAATGGATATTTTCTTTAACATTTATTTTATCATCAAACAATTCAACCTTATTACAAGGGAAGAAGCAGGATTACAAGCAAAGAACATAAGCAACTGGAGAATCATTCCTGCTACTATTTGGTGGACTATCTGGAAAGAGAGAAATCTTAGAGTTTTTGAGAATAGGGAGAGTAATATGCAGCAAGTAAAACTGAATTGTATTCTAACTTTGTGTTTTTGGTGTAATCAGATCTACTCTAATGACACTGTCTCTATCATTGATGTCTTAGACTCATTATAGGGATAGGACAGTGCCTTTAGAGTTCCTTATGTAAATATGGTTTTCAGTACAACCCATGTACTGATTTAAAAAAAAAAACCTTATTACAAAAATGGTCCCGAGTGTCCCTGGATTGAATCCTTAGTTAGAGAGAGGGATAAACTAAGCCTACGTAACGATTAGGGAACAACTATTTTTGTCCGCTTTCAGCTATGTTGACAAAATATCATATATAAGTAAGTATCATCTAGAATAGAATCCAGAGCAGCTAAGAAAAAATAAATGAGTGTAGCTATCTTCAATAAATTTAGAAGCTTCATCGAACCTAAACAAAGTAACAACAAACCAAAACTGTATTTCAAGCTCCATTAGAATGCTATATACTCCTAACCAAGTTAGAGTACACTAAATGCTGCTCAAATTTTTTGGTTGGAGGATCGGTTGAAAGTGGTTTTCAAGTTTTCTTACTTGAGCCTAGGGTCTATCGGAAACATCGTCTACCTTCACAAGGTAGTGTAAGGTATGCGTACACACCATCCTGCCCAGACCTCGAAGTTTATGAGAAAAAGTACCCCGTTTCAATTTATGTGAATTGGTTAGAGGAATTGGAGTAAAATTTGTTATGTGAGCCTATTTGACTGGGCTCAGAGTTTAAGACATGAAAACTTTTAAAACTTGTGGTCTTTAATATGGCATAACATCTGTGTGGTTATAAAAGACATCTACCGAAAATACAAGGTACAGTAAACCGGTCCAATACCTTTCGACCATTGAACAAAGTTGGTCGTGAACAACCTTGGCTTCAATCAGGTCACCTTTTATAGGCAGGCAATTCAGCCAGGCAGGAATAACCTGTCAAAAGGTCTCGAATATGAGAGTCGAAATCATAACAAGGTTATTACAAGGTTCTCTCTACAACAAGCAAAGGCTATATGTTATAGCAAAATCAAAAACATTTGTATAAAATAAGTGAAAAACACTCTAGAAACTATAAAACACGTGATTAATGCAATACTGAAGTAGTTGCTTTCCATTCTCACTACAAGGCAATCATACAAATTGTTTATAAAGAAAGTTCTGTGCCAGTCCAATCACCAATAAGATTAAATTTAAAGCATCTAACCGCAAATTGTTATTAGAAGAAGTATTCCAAACACTTGAAAATTGATACTTGAAAATGTAATAGTAATGCTCCCTTAGCCATTCGATTCAGGCACAATTATCTGAGGCATATCCTAGATAAAAATGTGGAATTTGTATGCACATTGATAAATAGAAGTTAGGATTTACATAAAAAGTACCTGGGCCGAGTCAATGCTGTCACGATGAAAATTACAGATTTTCCCTAATGCTGAAACGGCATTATCATAGGCCATTATGTTCTCAGGTTGTACAGCATTTGGATGCCTTAAAACAACATAGAGCCTTGACAGAGCCTCTGAATAAAGGTAATGAAATGAAGTTAAAGTAGGGAACATGTTACACCTGCCGCCCTCCTAACGCTCCAGAAAAAAAAGGAAAGGTATCCAACACCATACAATACCTCCCACTAGAAACTTGAAAGCAGAGCCACCATGTTCTGCACATACACCAAGTCCATAAACAGCAGCCTGGATATGACATTAGTGGGGTTCAGATAAATGAAATAGCATGTCCATATTATCTAAAATAAGGCACAACCATTTAGCATATTCAAACCTGTCTGACATCTGGGCTCTCATCATTGCATGCTTCCAAAAGGAAAGGAAGATATGTGTCATAATACCTAGTTTGCAAAGGAAGAAACAGTTCCATCTAAATTCATATCATAATAGCCCCCCAACTAAAGACAAACATGTACAAAATACAATTACTTTAAAGCTGCTTCTCGGCACTGCTCTGCAACATCATCAAAGATGCAAATTGCTATTCTCCTTTCTTCAGCTGTTTTATCCTTACCCTTAATAGATGCAGGTGGGGAAGTTAATAAAAATGAGCCATACGACAAACTAAAAGAACTTACTTGCAAGCTACATTAGAAACCATGCGGGACTTACCCACATAGGCATTAGATATGATGAGAGCTCGTCGAAGAAGGGCAAGAAAGCTGCCTTGAATGTTTTGATCAGTGTACCCAATATTTCGCCAACCTATAAAGATCTCAAAATGATAAGCCTGATAATGCGAAAGACATGTTTAATGCTAAACAGATCTACCACTCATTCTTGAGAAACAATCTTATGTTAAACATACTTGGTCAAACACTTCTTCTTCTTGCTCATTTTCCTCCCTGAGCAATTCACCTTCCTCAGCATCAAAGTCTTCAGCTTTTGCTCTCTCTGCTCGTTTGCTCGTTCGACTTGAACTGGCCGTGATGACCTGCTTAATCTCATCCACAATGCTTCGGACTTGACCTTCATCCAAGAGTAGTCCAGATATCTGAAGTCCAGAATCCATGATAAGATTAAAATATTAAAGGTCATGAGAAGGAGAAACAGTGAAATCGTACTATATGTTACAAGACGTAATTAAATTTAAGATTAAAGTGCAAGTTCAACAATTATTCACTTCTCTTGTAAATACTTGTCCCCCAAGATGTGTGCTGGCTCTACCAAGTTTTATATCCAACTGAACTTTTTTGTAAGTGGCATACAGATCAGCTTGCTGAGCACACCTCGACTAATTCCACAGGGTACCCGCTACCTCTCCGGGTAACTCTATGTCCAACTCATATAAACTATAACTCAGTTTATACAAGTAGACTATCAAATAGACAGGAATTTTGGAAGTCTAGTATCATTCTCTTGATAAACCAGAATCTTTCATTAATCACACGCCAAAATGGTGTCAAAACTATGTACAGATTGAGATAGTTCAACCACAGTCATTCATCAGATCAACCTACTTATCTCTACAAACAAGAGTTTCTCACTTAGCAATAAAAAAGTATATATGGAATGAAGATGATCTTTTAATGATTAATACATTTATCCATCAGATAACCTTCTATTTCTTTCATTCCAAATAATCCATAAAAACCAGTGGGGAGTCCACTATCATTATTCCACCAAGTCTCTTGCTCTACCACCACTTCTAGCTGTGACTAAACTAAACTTAGTTTTCAAGTGCAACAGCTTTTCTGCTAGTCTGCTAGTAGACTTAAGATTTACTAAAAAAAGGATCTGCTGTAACAGAAGCTCTCTTCTTTATGTAGGAGTTGAAGTGGCTATCTTTTGCTTGAAGTACAACATCTCGATTAAACCTTGCTAATTGTCTTGTTTAGATCTCTGGGAAAGGTGTACTAGTAGGTTAAAATGGTACACAATCAATAACTAGTTTATTGTGTGAACACCAGGCACACAACCGATGAGATTATGGAAATAAATATTCTTGCGTTTATTGCTACTGCACTATTCATTCTAGTTCCTACCTCTTTTCTACTTATCATTTATGCAAAAACAGTCAGTCAAAACAACTAATTATTAACTAATTTGAATGAAATTGACTTCTGGGGTTTTCATAAAGCCACTGAAAATGATAATAAGAAAAAAGGCTGTATCAATCATTGTTGTGATGAGAATGTAAACTGTAACAGTTAATTATTTCAGTATATTGAGTATTTAAAGAAAAAAGAGAAGTTCAATGAAAGCACACCAATAATTCTATAGAACCTTTTCTTGAGATAAGTAATTCTACAGAACTTATAGCTACCGGCATCCAAAAGAAAAAAGTAACTGACCTGTAGGCACTCATTCAGTGCGTCCAACATACTTGCACATATTTCAGTATCAGGCTCCTGTGATAGATGGAAGCAGAAATGTTACTAACTGGCAATCGAAAAATCAAAGTATCATAAATTCATAAAACTTATTTTCAGACGTTACCAATTTATTTATTTTTAAAAAAAAGATCAAAAAGTAAACAGCAACACAACAAATAATTAACCAGTTCAAGTCAACCTTATGCAAAGCTTCCACCAAAGCTGGTACTATGTAGTCGGATAACTGCTTGACGTAGGTCTCATTTCGGCCCTGAGCAATCCCTTTCTCTACAGCTAGTTTGGCAGACCGTAACAGCTCTGGCATGGCTATAACCAACATACAGTAAAATATCAGTAATTTGCAATATTATAGAAAAAACTAACAAACTAGAGGAGAATAAAATAGACATAACAGAAATCCACCTGAAACCGCAGCTTTCCTGACTTCCTCATGGAAATAGAATTTCAGAAGCGGGACTAATGTCGGAGCGACCTGTTTCAAGAATTAGCATACTTGTTTACTCGAAATGCAATACAAGATTTCACTCAATAGCATATAAAACATGCAAGCAATTAGTGATGCCAACCTGATCAATCCATGGGTAGAAACCTTCCTTTAGCTCGTCAGCATAGCAGCATAGCATATTACAAGCTGTAGCCTTCTCCTCTAGGACACTTGTTTTGATGCCTATCCTTTTATCCCCAAGAGTTATGGTCTCCATGCTGCATCACATAAAACTTAGACAAAGTCCTAGAAATCTCCAATTCTCTAAAGCACTACATAGTGACCATACATAAAACCAAAGTCCTAAAATAGCAAATTAATGAAACTAAGAAAAGGTTACAGATTTAATTGAATTCCATATGAGAACATCAGTTGTTGATGCAAAAGAAGCAATCAGTAGCATCACGTCTTAGAATTGTAGTGACTCTGTGTCCTCGTCAAAAACTGATGTGAATAACCCTCTTTGCAACTATACTAATCATGGGACTATGCACATACCATATCTAGAGGCATGGGGAAGTAAATAGCAATTTTCCATGAGAAAGCTGTAAGCCCAAAAGTATCACATGGCAAATTATTTGTCAATTCTGACTTCTACTCCCCTTTCAACTTTCAATACAAGATTGAATATAAACAATTACTGCAACTTAGAGGAATGCCAAAAACGTTCTCAATTATATAGAAGGAAAATTTCATTCTAAAATCACCTATCGTCATCTGACTCATCAAGCTCATTGTCTGAATCTGCAGACGATATGGTTACATCAGGCTTAAGTTGAGCAGATTGAAGCAAAGGAGGCATGACTACACTCATGTATGGAAGGAAATCCTGTCCCAAACACTTGCAAAGTCTGGCCCATGCCTACAATGTAATAAAATAATGTAGCATGATCATATAGAAAAAATATACTGTGATCATGTCAAAATGAAGCTCCAAGGTTTAAAATCAAGGGATGCACCCCACACCTGTAGCATGTAACTAGTAGTTGGGTCGTCCGTCTCCATTTGAGATCCTTGCAATGACATAAGCACTTCCATAACCTTAATGACAACAAAGTTTCAAGAATAAGCTGCATGGTATAATGCTTTGAGAATTGGACCAATCTGGATGAAAACACGAATAAAGCCACACATCTATAAGGGGACTAGTAGATGCGTCCAACCATATAAAACTAGAAAGTTATAGATTAAATTAAAACTGGAGAACATAGGCAGGAAGTATACCATAGCCATATGTTTATATTCTCATACTGACCTGCTTTGCGTCATCTCTGAATTTATCTTTGGAGAACATAGGCAGGAAGTATACCATAGCCATATGTTTATATTCTCATACTGACCTGCTTTGCGTCATCTCTGAATTTATCTTTGCCAACAGCCATCCCTACCAAACTTATGCACTCCATGGCTTTGGCTCGAAGCATGCGATTAGATTTATCCGTTGCATTTACAAGGATAGTTTTCAAATAAGGCATTACAGCATCATAGTACTTTTGGAAGTGCTCCTGTTAAAACATCACATATTAGCCATTATACTCCAAAGTGGACTCGAGATATTATTCAGAATAACTGCAACAAGGTAATACCTGGGATGAATCAGCGACAGAGGCCAAAGCGGTTAATGCTCCCTCTTGCACCATTTGTTTTCCATTCTGCATTTCAGAAGATACAATAAGTAGGAAAAGAAACTGAGAGATTTACACACTAGTCAGTGATTTTATAATATGATGTTCTCTCATGTCAAACCTGCAGAAGTACAAGAAGTTTGCTAACTATTCCATCTAGATAAGGTGTCAGAATTTCTGGTGTGCAGTTCTCACTGAAGTTGAGGACAGCTGATGCAGCATGTGCCTGTAAATATCCCAAACAGGAAAAGAAAAATTACCGCTGATGTTGCTTGAATCTGAGCTAAATATTTAATATAGTTCCTTAAACACCCTTGTTACTTTAGAGTAACAAATATCCAAATAAATGAAGTACAGTGTACCATTCAAAAGCCAAGACAAAAAACCACATTATCTCAAGAGGTTTATTTTAAAAATTATCTAGCATTCCACATATCCATAGATGTATATGTCACAAGGTTGTGTCTAGGAAGATACATTTTTGAGCAAAAAATGACCATCCTCATTAATTGATCAGATATGTTAACATATACGCTCTCCAGTGCTTTTAACTTGGGCACACCCCTTAAGAAATCTACTTACTCCTAGAAAGTAAGAAGTATTTTTACCAAGTTACCCTTAATGAAATGGTATACTTAATATAGTTTCTTGGTTACATAAAGATCCACTTATCTAAATAGGGATAAATTTGGAAGAAAACAATTACTTTCAAATAAAATGAAAAGGTAAAAACATCATTTATATTGGACCAAAATGAAAAGACAAAAAACACCACTTAATATCAACCAGAGGGAGTAGATAATAAAGAAATCTATCATTCTTAATTTGACCAACCAAATATTATACTAGAGTAATATATCTTTTCTTTTCTTTTTTGGATAACTGAGAAATCCCTCAGCGCAGACAGTTTGAAACTAAATAGATAATGGTCCAACCCTCTACACTTATCCCCTTAAATACCATGCTTTTGTCTGTGGAAGGGTGCGAACTCATGGCGTGTGTCTAACCCACACGTCACGTGATATGCCCTTAGCACTAGATCAATGCCCTGGTGGCTAAAGTAATTTATATGAGCATTATCTTCTGCTACTATTTGAAACACATTTTTACGAAGCTACAACATCTAATGTGGGTTCACCATACCATCAGGACAAACCTGTACTCGTGGACTTTGGAAATCATCCATTGCTGTCGCTAGTGCTGGCAATACACGGTTATGATATTGAACTTGCAAATCTGGACCCAAGTCAGTTGACAGCTGGCCAATTGCATTAATAGCCGCCCACCTCACTCGAGGATGAGGATCCTGGAAAGAATTGAGAATCATGTTGACCACTTGCTCCAAATTCTTAATCATCACCTGTTATAGGAAATACGGCACAGTGTCGTCAAAGAAAATTAAATCATAGAAGAGTAAGCAAAGTGTTCAATTCAACAAACAAACATTGGTTGAGCATACAATCCAACAATTGGAATTAAGCACTTGGATAAGCACCACCGCAGGAAACGGCTGAACAAACCAAAAGTAGTTATATTGAACAAATACTCCACTCATCCCAAAAAAGGAATGGCAGGCTTTGGAGTACAAGGTCAACATTGTGTGATTTAAGACATAATTCTTTGACTTCACTTTTCCTTTTGCAAAAAGGGGTTAGATTTCTGGAAACTATATTAGAAATACTTCAAAGCATAATTTTTTATAGTTGAAAACAATTTAAAATGTTTTCAAAAGTAGTAGTCATAGACTATCTTGACCCCCGAAGAAAATGCCGAAAGCAATAATGACATGCAGCAAAACATTCAGTTACGATAAATAGGGTATGTAGGACAACAAAAATATAAGTGCACGCATACAATAATGCATCAAAAGCTCCAAACCTACGAAACAAATTCAGTGAAAATGTTTTTAAATTCATAAAGACAAGGTCTTCAATAATTATCAATCAACTAGTTGGCTATAAGAATCTATTTGTCCTTTTTCAACCCTCAAATGTTGTTCTTTCCTACTTCCAGATGATGAATATTTTTCAAACTCTACATATTAGGGCCCATTTGACTAAGACTTAATGTTTAACATAAATAAACAAAGTAAACAAGTTTCTCATCAGTACCTTTGAGCAACCTTCAGCAATCTGTGCAAGGGCAATGAGAGCAGCATGGTGCTTCTGCCACTCGGGTGCAGCTAGGTAAGCCGGCAACTGTTCGGAAGCAACAGGAACAATTGTGTTACCGCCCAGTGCAATGGCTAACCTATCCAAACACTCTTGCCCTACACTATAATTACTTGTTTCCCCGGCATCCTCGTGCTCAGCTTCAGCACTATACCAAAGAACTTCATCCTCAACATCTAACAACATCTTCATCAAAATAGCAAACAACCTACTAATAAACTGCGGCAACTTCCTCATCATTCCTGGGGCACGTTCCCTGGCCTCAGTCAATGTAATCACAAATTCAATAGCCAAGTGCCTGGTCCCCTCTTCTAGACTCTCTGCCTCGGCTATTTGCAACATTGCCCCAACAACATCCACTAGTTGTCTCCTCAAGAACCTAGGCTCAGTCCCTGCTAATTCAATCATCAATTCCAACGCTTCTTGTGCTGTAGCCTCTTGACCAAGGTTCAAAGCCTCAGTCAAGGTACTCATCATCCCAGGCAATAGATCCTGAAACCTATCCCTCTGGCCAGGGACGGCTAAACACTGTATAAAATTGATTGCAGCACTTAATGCCGCGATCCTCACATCAGAATTGGATGAATTATTCAAGTTTTGCAGGAAAACTGAATGCAAATCCTTTGTATAAGGAACCAAAATATCACCTATATACTGTGCTAATTGAGCAAATATCAAAAAAGCAGATTCCTGTAACTTTGGTGAATCGCTAGTAACAGAGTGAAACATGAACGGCAATATTTCAGGCCATTGATTTTCAGGTAGTATAGATGAAGCGAGTTCGGAAATTGTGTCACATAACTTCTTGATAATGGATTTATATTGTTCATGTTGGATACATGTGAGTAGGAGTGACTTAATAGAGGACTGAGTAGAGTGATTGAGTTTTGGCCAAATGAAGTCGTCATCGCGAGTAAGCAACCTTCGGAGGAGTATAGCTGACATAGCACGGGGCTCGATATGTGGAGAGGTGGCGAGAAGGTTAGCAAGCTTGAGAGAGAGTGAATTGGGATCATTCTGCTTGATTAGGTTGAAGATTGATTCGGCTTGAGATCGCTGTTCGTTGGAGGTTGACATGAGACGGTAGATTAGAGTTTCGAATGGTGCCGGGTCGGCTCCGAGTATGGCCGCCACTTGCTGCTGAGTTGACTCAGAATCCATTACTGATAGTTATGGTTGCGACTTGCCAGAGAGAGCTATGGCTATGGAGGAGCGGTGGCGCTCAGAAACAATCGGGGTTTTCTCTCCTCTCTCTCGCAAACACACGTCCAAATGGCGGCGAACAGCACGTAAATGGAGAGGGAGAATTTGGAGGATTTTTGTCTTTGAAATATTTTACCTCTTATTTAGGCTTTTTTCGAGTTATCAAATGGATAATACTCTATCCCTTAATTTTTACTTGTTTTGACTTGTCACATCTATTGAGAAAAAATAATTATTGATATAACTATTTTACCAAATTATGAAAGAGTATTTAATGCTGAGGATAAATATGAAAAAATATAATTGTCTTTTTTGATATGTCAAAATTAACAAGTAAAAATGAAAATTTATTTTAAGAAAAAGCAATAAGTAAAAGTGAACAGAGAGGGTACTTAGTAAAAATTTTCTCCATACAACAATAGTTGTCCACTATTAACTTGTCACACCTCTTAAGAAACAATAAATAATATGGGTAATATTACTATTTTATCCTTTGACTTTATTAAATATAATGTTTTGAGAAATGTCTTAGATGATAAATAATATTTAATAGTAAGGGTAAAATAGACACAAAAGATAAATTATCTCTTGATTTTCTAAACTGGACAAGTATTGTTGGACAACTATTTTTAGTATGGTGGACAACTATTGTTGGACGGAAGGAGTAGATACTTAAATTTGTATAGAATTAAATGAATACACAAACATGTCCTACTTGACATCGTAGCAATTTGCATCATACTCGGAGTCCTACTATATTGTTTCACGTAGGATAAGTATGTCTACTTGTAGAGGATGGACATGCTATATTATGGTACGGTATTTGAAGTTTCGGTATCATTATTTCAATATTCGGTTCTTAAAATTATTATACCATTACCATACCAATTTAATTCGGTATGGTTTAGTATTTTGAAGTTTGATTTCAGTAATTTACGATATGATAAATTGGTAATCATAGTTTGTTCAACTTCGACTAATATATACTTGTATAATAGAGTACTATGACTTCGACAATACAAAAAAGGGTCTCAATTGTATCATATTAACACATTACACGTGTAGAAATATATATTTAAAAGAAAGTACAAATAACTTCTTTTGCTAATCAATTACATTTAAATACATTTCAATCAAAGTAGAGTAGTCAAAATTTTAATTTCTAAACATTTAATTTATACTAATACTATGTTACATA
Source organism: Solanum appendiculatum (assembly GCA_018342035.1). NCBI lineage: Eukaryota > Viridiplantae > Streptophyta > Magnoliopsida > Solanales > Solanaceae > Solanum > Solanum appendiculatum. The sequence continues at coordinate 541,897 of JAGDQO010000569.1, read as the reverse complement.
TTTGTTAGTATAAAGACTGTTTATGATTATGGATGGTTTGATAAATTATCTTCCAAACAATTGATAAAAACTACTGAGCAATCTATTGCTTTGAATTCGTCTGAACAGACTATTCGTTTGTTAAATGAGCGTGATATTAATCTTTATAAAAATCAGTTTAATTTTATGCATATTGGCATGGTGCAGATTGCGTTTAAACCTCTTACTCTAAAAGGGTTACCTGAAACTTTCATGGCAGCTTTGCGTGATGCTAGAAATTATAATTTCAGACAATCTTTGATAGGTTCTATAGAATCTACAGTTGCATATGGTCCAGTATATTTTAATACTCAGTCTAGTTTGCAATTATCTCTTTCGGATGTGAATATTCTCGATGCTTTGACATTAAATGTTAAAACGCATGGTTATAATTATGCGCCAGGTTCAGAACTTATATGTTTGTCTTATATAATTTATTATCGTCTTCTGTCAACTTTGAATCCAAAGTGCAAGTTATACGATACTTCGCAGCAAACGGTGTTAATGGAAACCAACTTTGCGAAGTCAAAAATAACCACAAGAAGAACTATATTGTGGGATGAGATTGATTTTCCTTCTACTTGGACTCTAAATTTAGTAATAGCTCCTGAGCAAATGACTAATGAAGTCAGTAATACTGAGTATTCTCATATATCTCAGAATCCTGATGGAAGGATTAAAATACAGTTTGGTAACAGTTCTACTGGGAGATTTGAAGATCAATCATCAATCTTTTCTAGACATTCGTTCTCAGATCAGAGAATGTGTCGTATGGTAAACCATATTTCTCCGATTGAACCAGTTTATAACGTGGCTCGAAATCGTGCAGCTTCTCTCCATACTTTTTCTACAGAAGTGGAAAAGGTAAAAGCTAGGTAATCAAGGTGGACCCGCAAACTAATATTGTGCAGGTGGTTAACACAAAGGGTGATATTCTGGCAGCTTCTCAAATAGGTGATATACCTACGAATTCTGAAATAGGATTTGAAGACCTTGATAATATTTAAATGTTTTTACACCAAATTGATTTTAGTCCTGGTTCGCAGGCAAGAAATTATATTCAAAAAGAATTTTTTGGTAAAAAATGGAATCAATTTAAAACTTGGTTATTTAATACTTATAGTCAAGAGGATCTTCATAGTATTTCTCAAGAGTTTTATGAAACTTGTGCATTGCATAATCAAATTATGTATTTTGTACCATGGTTTATAACCACTTATCTTCCTTTATATTAAAATGTTTTGGAAAGATCTTATAAAGATGGGAGTGGAAAGATTTGTAAGGCCATTTACCCTCCCCAATCGTCTTTCGTTTTACCTAATAACACATGTATTACTTTTGAAGCTTTTCAAAGATTTATTGATAATGATGTGGCGGTTATAAGCATAGCTGAAATAAATAAAATTATTTCTCAAAATAATTACTTGAGTCTTTACGTTAAAGTTTTGAGAGAATATATAAGCTCTCTTGATAAAAAACTTAATGAGTTAACTTCTTTGATAAAGGAAATTAGTAATAGCAAAAAGACGTCTGATGTTGCCTCAACTTTAAAAGGTAGTTCAGATGTTCCAGTTTCCCTTGCTAATATCCAAAGGCCCCCTGAGATTCAGGGATTTAAATTTAAATCTTTAAATGATTTAGAAGAACTCCTGGATGCTAAGTTTTCGAAACTAAATCAAAAGTTTTCAGGAATAAGTTTAAAACCTATTAACCTTTCTGAAGATTTTGCAGAAAAGATTGAAAATACTTTTAATCATAAAGAAGAAGTTTCTTTTGAGTTTAATAAACTCAAGGGTTTTTTCAAAAGTAATAAGGGTTATGCTGATAAGCCCCGTATACAAACTTATTATTATCCTCGACTAACTCCTCAAGATGTTTTAATAGAAGAGAGGGATTGGAATCAAACAAATACGTCTTACAGCGGATTCGAAATTTATGAATGGAATCTTGATGGTTTAACAAATAGACAACTAACTATCTTGGTTCATCGTATGCTTATGTATGCTACGATTTGCAGGAGTGTGCAAAACACGAACAGGAATATCTGCAAAATGATTGTTGCAGGTTTCACGGGTCAATTAAGAGGATGGTGGGATAATTATTTATCCATGGAAGAAAAGGTGATGGTGATAAACGCTAGAGCAACCTCGGAAGGGGTTGATAACCTTGGAATGGCCTTAGTCGCCAACAGGGAAGATGCAATTTATACTCTGGTTCTTACCATTTTAGAACATTTTAATGGAAGATTTACTAACCAGTACGAAACTGTACGTACTCTTCTTAATGGTCTTCGATGCAGGACTCTAGGTGAATTCAGGTGGTATAAAGATACCTTATGAGTCGGGTCATGGAATTGCCCGAAAATAAGTTACAATATTGGAAAGCCAAATTCATAGATGACCTTCCTTCTCTATTCGCAGAAAGAGTGCGAAAAGCTTTAAGGGGAAACATGATAGAAATTCCTTATGGCGAATTAACTTATGGAAAGTTAATAGGGATATGTACACAAGAAGGATTGAACTTGTGTAACGAATTAAAATTATCTAGACAGCTAAAGATGGATAAGCTGAAAGAAAGAAATCAAATGGGAGATTTTTGTGCCCAATTTGGATTACCAGAAACTTCTGGTCATAATAAAAAGAAGAAAGATAAGTATCACAGATACCCTTCAAATGATAGTCAGTATAAGAAAAAGAGATCTAGAAAGAGATCTAAAGAAGAACGGGAAGCTAGAAAGAGCTATAGAAAATCTAAAAGATTTGCCAAGAACCGTTCTAAGAAAGATTTGACAGATATTAAATGTTACAGATGTGGAAAGTTTGGTCACATTGCGCCAAATTGTAAGTTGGAAAAGCTTAAGCTCTTGAACTTGAAGGAGATCTCCATGAAAAGATCTACGGTTTGTTATATACTTCTGGTTCTGAATCCGATTATGATTCACCTTCTGAATCAGAAGCTGAAGTCGATTTACTCGATTTCTCTGAAGAAGAACAGGTTTGTGATAATACTTGTAAAGGTGATAATTGTGTTTGTGAAAATGATGAATTTTACAAATTACAATCCCAATTTCAAGATTTGAATGTGAAAACTATTACATCTGAAAATGTGATAGAACTTTTAAAAGAGGTAACTGATAGTAAACTTCGGGAAAAGATAATTGATCTGGCAGATAACTCTGGATCAAGTTCGTCAAAAATTTTTGAAAAACCCAGAAGCTTCGAATATCAGGCACCTTATTCTATTAACGAAATTAATAATCGTTTGCATAATAAAAATGTTCAGATAAGAGATTCTTCATTCAATGATTTAAAATATGAAATTGAGAATCTTAAAAAGGAGATTAAATCTCTAAAACAAAATCAAATGATTTGTGATCACATGATATCTCAGGTAGAGAAACACAATTCTTTGACTGAGACTTCTAGTGATAAAGGCAAGAAGGTGGTTTTAGATGAAGAACCTCAAGAATTTACTGATAATTTAAATTCTGAAAATAATTCTTTTCTTGGTATGATGCAAGTTATAACTGCTCATAAGTGGTATGTTAAATGCACTATTTTGATTAACAGCAGTTTTTCAATAACTGATATTGCTATGATTGATAGCGGAGCTGATGTTAGCTGTATTCAAGAGGGATTAGTTCCTTCAAAATATTTTCAAAAAACTACTCATATAGTTAAATCTGCATCAGGTCATGCTTTAGATATAAAGTATAAACTGTCCAATGTGAGTATTTGCCAGAATAAAGTCTGCATTCCGCATTTCTTTTTCTTAGTAAAAAATCAGCTTTATCCTCCAATAATTCTTGAAACACCGTTTATAAATGCTATATATCCTTTTACTCATATAGATGCAAAATGATTTTCTGCAGGTAATAATGACAGGAAAATTAGTTATACTTTTATTACTGATCCTATTTCAAAGGAAATCAGTGCTTTGATTGATATGAAGCAAAATCATATTGATACTCTCCAATTAGAATGTTTTAGTATGAATATTCTAGATGTTTTAAAATCTTCTAAAGTTCAGAAAAAAATTAAATTAATTACTGAACAACTTTCTGTTGATATTTGCGCGGATCATCCGAGTGCTTTTTGGGATAGAAAAAACCATATTGTTACTCTTCCCTATGAGGAGAGTTTTTCTGAAGAGGATATTCAAACTAAATCTCGACCTTTTCAAATGAATTCTGAATTGGTCGAATTTTGTAAAAAAATAATTGATAATCTGCTTCAAAGAGGGTTGATAAAACCTTCTAAGTTTCCTTGGTCGTGCACAACTTTTTATGTTAATAATGCTACTGAGAAGGAGAGGGGTGTCCCCAGGTTGGTTATAAATTACAAACCTTTGAATAAATATTTGAAATGGATTAGATATCCTATTCCGAACAAAAGAGATTTATTGTCCAGGTTATACGATGCTAATATATTTTCAAAATTTGATTTAAAATCAGGTTATTGGCAGATTCAAATTTTTAAAGAACATTCTTATAGAACTGCTTTTAATGTTCCTTTTGGGCAGTACGAATGGAACGTGATGCCATTCGGATTAAAAAATGCTCTTTCTGAATTTCAGAAAATCATGAATGATATTTTCAATCCTTATTTAGATTTTATCATAGTTTATATTGATGATATTTTAGTTTATTCTAAAACTTTGGAAATGCATATTAAGCATTTAGATATCTTTAAAAAGATTGTGATTCAAAATGGTTTAGTTATATTCAAACCAAAAATGAGTTTATTTCAAACGGAGGTGAGATTTCTTGGTCACCTAATCAATCAAGGCAAGATAACGCCAATTCAAAGATCAATTGAATTTGCGTCAAAATTTCCAGATGTTATTACTGATAGAACGCAGTTACAAAGGTTCTTAGGAAGCCTTAATTATATTTCTCCTTTTTATAAAAATTTGTCTCGAGATTTGGCTCCTCTATATGATAGGTTGAAAAAGGGTTATAAAGAACCTTGGTCTGAAAGACATACTGCTTTAGTAAAGAGTGTTAAACAAAGAGTTAATTCTTTGCCATGTCTTACTCTTGCAAATCCATCTTGGAAAAAGGTTATTGAGACGGATGCGTCGAATATCGGTTACGGAGGAATTTTAAAACAAATCAATCCTCATGATAACAATGAATACTTGATTAGATTTCATTCTGGTAAATGGACTGAAGCCCAGAAAAAATATGCAACTGTGGCGCATGAAATGCTTACAATTGTTAAGTGTGTTTTAAAATTTCAAGATGATTTATATAATCAAAAGTTTTTAATAAAAACTGATGCTTAATCAGTCAAATTTATGTTTAATAAAGATTTTAAGTATGATGCTTCTAAGTTGATTTTTGCAAGGTGGCAAGCACAGTTAACCCCTTTCGATTTTGAAATTCTTTATAAGAAAGGAAGTGATAATTCCTTACCAGATTTCTTATCCAGAGAATATATTCAAACATGACTTTCTTCACTCGTTGGTTAGGAGAAAAGGTTTTAATAACTATTCTTAAGATTCTTCCTTTTAATCAGGATATTGCTACTGAGATACTTGATAAAGTCATTTATCCACATATGATAGAAGGATATCCTTCTTATGAGTCAGAAATATCTGATAATGAAAGAGATTTATCGATTTATGAGGACTTATCAGAATAAATCTTGTTATGTTTGCAAGATGGAATCCTCAAATTATAGAGGAAAAGGTAGAGGAAGAGGGGGAAGATCGTCCCCACAACAGAGATCATATTCTTAAGCATCATCTTATGGATCTTCGTCACACAATTCTCCAGTGATACAAATGGGAAAGAAGAGTCTGGTTAATGAGAAGATTTCTCAGACCACTTCTTCGATACATCTGGAAGATATTCCAGAAGATAATCCCTTATATGCCCAATTATAGGCATATTTGGGAAAACAAAAGCAAAGTGATACGTTTGCTTCAGTGGTATCAAATCCTATGAAAAGGTAACAAAACGAGAAATGATATTTCTTGTTGAAAACTCTGAGATTCAGAGAAAAGAAGAACCTTGGAAGATATTTCAAAGGTATTTAATTAATGGATTATATTATCCGGGTGAGTCATACAAAATCCGTTCATATTATGAAACCATTTTAAAGGAAACAGGAAGTGCAGATTTCCAGCACTTTTCGGGATATAGCTCGAACGAAAATGTTTATAACTTTTCGAAAATAATTATCAAATAGGTTATATCCATTGAAGAATGGGGAATATCCACCATGAAAGAAAGACAGATAAGCCTTAACAAAACAAGAATGAATTTCACTTATTGGGATTATATCAAATCATTTGATAAAGCGTTATATTACAACAATGATAAACAAAAACATACTTGATTCATAAAAATTTGTTCAAAGATATTTGAACGAGCTATCCCAAATTGGTTATTAGCATGGTGGTCAAGGCACGGACCAACGGTAAAGATTTTACCAGAACCTTTCTTAAAGTTATACAAAGAATGGGCGAAGATTTCCCCCAAGTTAAACGAGTTATACTGTGCTGATCATATCTGTTACTTAGAGAAAATTGATCAAATTTATTTTTTTATCGAGTTCTCTATTCCATGGATCCATAAATGGGCTCCAGAATTAGGTTATACGAAAGAACAAATCCCTTGTTTATACATGATATTTTATAATAATTTCTGGGACAAATTGATGAAAGTTGATCCCAAAACTAAGCATTTGTTTGGTCAAGAACTCTTGGATAATATTGCTATAAAAATCCAAGAATATGCAGACCGCCCAAGTAAGGAATTAATAGACGATACACATATTACCAGGAAAATCTCTTTTCAAGAAGGAGATAAAGATGAAATGATAAATCGATATTTAGAGGAAGTTAAAAGAAATTTACTCTCCTCCATTAACCAGTATGAAAAATCAGATGCTTCAATGAATAGCGAAGCAAGTAATGATGATATCCCACTTGACGCTCAACCAGTGGAATCAGATCATATGACAGAAGATGCTTTGATTAAAGCAGAATCATTGATAAGAAGTCTGAGAGAAAAGGACAAATAAAGAGACAGATGAAGACCTACCCACAAGAAGATAAGCTTGTGGCCACAGTAGAAACACTGTAGAAGGGACCTAGATAAGGGACCAAAACTTTGTAAAAAAGATTCCTTTTCTTTTTTATAAATAGGATAGTTTTTTTTTAGAGAAGTAATCTTTTTTCAGTTCAGTTTTACATTTTTCTCTCTCTTGTAAAAACATTCTAAAAATATATAAAATCTTCAACTTTGAAGGCAGCTGGTGGAGATCATCCTTAGAGGTAATATTTTGTTAAAATTTGGTTTTATCTTCCATAGCTCGGACGATGTCCGACTAAGCTTTATCATATCTATGTCGAATATCTAACATCTGACATATGTTAACCATGAAGATATACTAGACTCAATCTAGATATGAAAGAGTTTTCAGTTTCGGTTGTTTTGACTTGGTTTCGAGATGGTGGTACAGTCAGATCTTAATACTATTCTTGTTGGTTCCGTCTAGAAAATACGGGGGAGTAAGTCCCGATATGTGGAGAAAAAGGGCAATTTATTCCCGGTCAGAAGCTGCTAGATACATGAGCTTAACTTGAATATGTATTCCAATCTAGACAGACTCCTTGCTCGGGTAAAAGGGGATTTGACCCCAGTTCCATACAGTCATTAAACTAGATGAAAATTCTCTTATATTTCGGTTGTATGCCCCTTGTACGGATACTACAATTGCTTGATCTATGTTATCATGGCGGATTACCGCCCGATGATCAGATCCTGTATTTTGGTATCAGAGCTTAGGAATTTTCATGGTAAATATGTGATTAAGAAGTGAAAATATTGGACATAGTTATGAACACCTTTGTTCATGGAACAGGGAGATACCAGTACTAAAAGTACCAGATTGCAGGAGGTAGATATATCTCAAGATTTAGACTTGTTAAACAAATGGACGATTCCTAAAGTCTCTATAAAGACTGTTTATGATTATGGATGGTTTGATAAACTATCTTCTAAGCAATTGATAAAAACTACAGAGCAGTCTATTGCTTTGAATTCTTCTGAACAGACTATTCGTTTGTTAAATGAGCGTGATATTAATCTTTACAAGAATCAGTTTAATTTTATGCATATTGGTATGGTGCAGATTGCGTTTAAACCTCTTACTCTGAAATGGTTACCTGAAACTTTCATGGCAGCTTTGCGTGATGCCAGAAATTATAATTTTAGACAATCTTTGATAGGTTCGATAGAATCTACTGTTGCTTATGGCCCAGTATATTTTAATATTCAGCCTAATTTGCAATTATCTCTTTCAGATGTGAATATTCTTGATGCTTTAACATTAAATGTGAAAACGCATGGTTATAATTATGCGCCAGGTTCTGAATTGATTTGTTTTATCTTACATAATTTATTATCGTCTACTTTCTACTTTAAATCCGAAGTGCAAATTGTATGACACTTCGCATCAAATTGTGTTGATGGAACTATATATACTTCGCTATGTTATTTATGTAACTATATATACTTCGCTATGTTGTTTATGTAACTATATATACTTCGCTATGTATTATACTAAAATTATTTAATAATTAATATAAACGTATTCTATTTTTTTTTATAGGTTTATTTATAATTTTAATTTATTTTATTTTATTATTCAAGAGTATCTTCTTAAAAGAAGAGGGTCAAAATACATATATAGGTGCCCCGTTCAACGTTTGCCCTAATAAAGCTCCAATCAGCTCAATCTCTACTGTCACCGCCGCAGCGCCGCTGCAAAATTCTTGTTAGCCGCAGGTATATCTCTTATACTGTATGTATATTCCTCTAGTATGTAATATATACTCGCATATGTTCTAGTTAGGGTTTCTGAAATTTATCCTTTTATTTTCCTACCAATCCAGGTCGTATCTTTTGGTGTAATACTATTTTTTCTTTGTCTTTGATTGTTTCCTGCTGTTGTTTTGCTGAAAAAAGATGTATTTTTTCGAAAAGTTGCGGTAGTTGGGAGGATTACATTGTTTGTTGTGTATTACCTTTCCAAAGGTGTTCTTTTTGCATTTATGGATGTCTTTTGATGTTGGAACTACTTAGCAATTTGAGAATGATTTGTTTTACTTGTGCTCTTTTTTAGCGTTTAGATCTGATCCTTTAGTTATTGTGAAAGAAGTTGTGTTGTGTTGAGAGTTGTTTCAGGAAAAAAAAATTGAAGCATGTTTGGACAACCAAAAAAAACTATCTTTATAAAAAGACTTAATAGTCCGGGAACCCCTTGAATTTGACACCTTTTATTCCGTGTACACCTAAAATGTTGCTGATCCTAATTAGTAATAACCCCCTCAATGTGGTATTTTGATAGCCTTTTTAGTTTGTGTTTTCCAACTTAGTTGTGTTTGGACCCCATAATTAGAAAGAAAATGCTTGGACTCCCTCTTGTTCTAGTTCGAGAGGAGCTTGGACCTTTATTATTTCATGTCTCTTGTTTAATAGGTGGAGCCGAATGGAGAAAAATGATGCAAAACATTCTTATGATTACTAGGATTGCGAGAATCATTTTATTCCTCATCATAAATTAGATTGATACTGCTATCATATGCTTATGGGTACATGTTAATGATAAGTTTGACGAAGGTTGGGTATACATGCATTTTTTTTCTCTGGAACAAAGTTTCTTTACCCTGATTATGCTGTTTTTTGGATTTTTAATCAAACTGAGTATGTCTTGATTGCTATTTTTTGGTGTCTATATATTAGTCTGCTAATTATGAACTGATGATAGATCTCGACGAATCTGGTGAAAATGAGGGGAAGAAGTTACAGCCCCTCACCCCCAAGAGGTTATGGAAGGAGAGGAAGGAGCCCAAGCCCCAGAGGCGGTCGCTATGGTGGTGGTCATAGCAGAGATGATCCGAGTACTCTGTTAGTGCGCAATCTTCGCCATGACTGTCGGTATGCATTTTGTCAACATTTTATTCTTGGAGAATACCAGACTCATTTTGTTTTAGCTTAATCCGTTAAGCTGTTGTTTCTTTGTGGACAAGTGATTGATTACATGTTTGTAATGGATGCTGTGTGCACTAAATTAGAAAACATGCATAGGATTTTTGTCTTGGGGCCACAGCGTGGGTCCGAAATAAGATTGAAGAATGTTAGCCATATGGAATCTATCCTCTCTTTGTAACCATCTGTAGGAGCTAATTACCTTCTTCTTGTCTTTTTGAGTAGGAGCTAAAATTGGTCCTAATAAACTGTTATAATTCCTATGATTAATTCAGTTACATTATGTTAGGTTAAGGTGTTCCATGAGTTTTTGCATGTAGACTGTCGTTCCATTTACTTTGCTGTTTGTGTGCAGGCCAGAAGACCTCAAAAAACCATTCGGGCAAATTGGTCCTGTCAAGGACATTTACTTGCCGAGGGACTATTATACTCGGTGAGCTTGTTTTGCATTGTCTTCATCTATACAATTCTTTCCCTCCTTAAAAGAAGAAGAAAGAAAGAAAGGAAGGAAGAGAGATCTCACAAACAAGTGCGGGAGTTATTACTTTCAGACATATCATATCTTAGTTAGATACTTTGTCCTATACAGTCCAACAAATGGCCTTTCATCTTTTGGATCTAGATATTTTATATTTTAGTTTTTGAGAGTTAGTTCATTAAATCAACTTTGACTAGGGATGGCAAACAGGGTGGGCCATTGCGGGACAAACCCGCATAACCCGCGGAGACTTTAATCCGCTCTGCTCCGCATAGACTGATTCATTGTTTTCAACCCGCCTCGTTTTCCGCCACGCATAATTTGCTATTTTTATAAAAAAAATTCTTCAGAGAAGATGTTCTATAATTTTCACAACTATCTTACCACTGAGATATTTTTTGAAGAATGGAATACCCATTAATCTCCTCTCAAAAAATACCCATTAATCACGTTGCCGTCGTTTTCCAAGCTACTGTATCCCATAAATACGCCATAGTTCTTCATAGCTTGGGCAATTGAAGGGTAGCAGATGTATTCTTTTTGCTGGAAGTGGCCAAGGGAAAAGCTTGGTTATGCTGTGAATCCGTGATTGCACATTGTATAATTATGTATTAGTTTGAGCTTACGTAACACCGTTACGGTAATTGATGTCAGTTTCGTGCGGAGTTGAGTGTGTGTTGGTCTTTGTACGCCTAAGAAAGTTCAGTACTAAAAAAAATATTCTTTTTAGTATTTTTGTTTTGTTTAAACCCACAGCCCACATCATTGTTGAAACTATTTGAACCTGCCCTGCATAGCCTTAAACCCTGCCCGCCCACATAGCTTTAAACCCACCCTGCCTTGTTGCCATCCCTACGTTTGACTTAGAAATTTCTGATGGCTTTTGTTTACTTTTTATTTCATATTGGGTTCTGTTGTTTACTCTATGTTATGTGATGTTGGGTAACACTTAATTAAAATTGTTGAGATGTAGCAGTGATACTAAAGAGTTTTGGAGACTTCAATCAAGTAGTAAGAGTTCTGTTGACACTTTCAAGTAGTAAGAGATGTAGCAGTGATACTAAAGAGTTTTTGGAGACTTCAATCAAGTAGTAAGAGTTCTGTTGACACTTTCAAGTAGTAAGAGATGTAGCAGTGATACTAAAGAGTTTTTGGAGACTTCAATCAAGTAATAAGAGTTCTGTTGACACTTTCAAGTAGTAAGAGAGCTCTTGACAATCAATCAAGTAGTAAGAGTTCAAGGTGATGTTAATGGTAGTGAAGATTGGAAGGAATATGAATATCAATAGAATGTGAAGATTTCAAGTTTTCACGTCTTGAAGAATTTCAAGGCATCTTTAAACTGATACATGCAAGGTCAGCAGCCATGTGCTTGCTTCTGTGCTTATCATGGCGTTCCAATTTATGGGGATTATTTTAGTTTTGTTGTTTTCGGGCTGTTTGGAAATATTGGAAGTCTTTAGGCAAGTCTCTTCTTACTGCACACTTTTTTCTCTTAGAAACTAATTTGATTTTGACTCTAAATATATTCGTTTTAACTCTAATTGTTGGGGTTAGCTTACCCGTCAGGGGTTCCTTACAATTCTGAAACTCAAACTTGCTCGCTGTCATTACTCTTACTAAGATATTCAAATAGCCCTCGAGTTCTGCAGCTTGGATTAACACCCAATCGCTGAATATACTGTAATTTGACGACGTCTTTAACACATTTTCTTGTGTTCCCTCTTCTCTTGCTTGTCCTTCCTCTTTTACTTCACAGTGAACCACGTGGTTTTGGATTTATCCAATATCTGGATCCTGCTGATGCATCAGAAGCTAAGTATCAGATGGATGGTCAGGTTTTCCAAGGTCGGCAACTGACGGTAGTTTTTGCTGAGGAGAACAGGAAAAAGCCTCAAGAAATGAGAGCTAGGGAGCGTGGAAGGTATAGTTCTTTCTAATATTTTTTCTCATTCTTGAATTCTTTATTTAACTTGTGTCTTCTTGAACAGTAGTTTCATGTGGTTTAGTTCCGAAAATTGGTTCTGGGAATTACTATCTCGAAGGATGAATTTGTTTGCGTTTTGGATGTTCACTTTTAGCCAGTCATTTCTATTGCTCTATCAAATTCTTGGACAATAGAGTTGTAAAGCCTCTGTTACATTTCCTGTATATTTCTCGTTATTGAGTTCTTGTTTTTGCAAATCATGGATTTTAATGAAAATTGATGTTAAGTTTTCCAAATGGCTAGTTTTGTAGTTACAAATTTATAAGTTTATTCTATTTTAGTGCCTATAAGAATTGCCATATTTCTATGATGTATCATCTTGTAGTGGTAGGGGTGGCCGCAACTATGATCGGAGAGGAACTCCCCCTAGGTACCATAACTCTCCTCGGTATTCACGATCTCCACCTCCCCGCGGCCGTGGTTACTACTCTCCACCTAAGAGAAGGCAATACTCAAGGTATGCTTATTAGACACAAATGTGACATAATTGAAATTTTGTGGTGATAAATTTTGCATTAGATCATTGTGAAGGACAGACCAGGTCTTAATCACTTAAAGCATCTCTCCTAGGAATCAAAATTCTGGTTTGTGTGATACATATCATAGAACATATACTGAAGATATGTTACCTCTGGTTTCGTCCTACATTGTAATTTCTTTTGGTTTTATCTTTTACTCTTAACCTTATGCATGTTTGACTCTAGGATGTTGATCTGATAGCAAGATAGATCAAAGTGAGAGTAAATTTAGAAGCTTCAGCATTTCTCTAGTCTTTTACAGCTAGCTTGAACTCAAGCATTTATGCCTCTTCCAGCTCTCAATTTGTCAGCAGTGTGAAGGGGAATAGCATTTGAATATTGGGGAATGAGGATGTTCGGAACATTGTCTATGGTAGTGAAACTTGCTTTATTGATTTCTTGGGTGGGATTAATTCCTTTTCAAAAAGTTTTCAGAACTCACTCACTTTTTTTTCCTTACCTTCCGAACTTTATTCAAGCATTCTTTGCTTCATCTATCCATAGAATACAAACTTGCTGAAACCTAAGTCGTATTTGCTACTTCTAAACATGTGACATTTCATAGAAGTACTTGGTGTCCCTTGGTTTATTAATTTGGTCCGGATGTAGTTGCTCCTGATTTATCACTGGTAACAAACTATCTCTGATTCATAATATGAGTATATATCTCCTTCTGTTGCAGGTCTGTTTCGCCTGAAGAGAAAAGATACAGTCGTGAGAGATCATATTCTCCTCGCGGTGGTCAGGGAAGGGCATACTCACAATCCCCTCCAAGGGAGCAGTCTCCACCATTCAATGGGTCACGAAGCCGCAGTCAAAGTCCAGTCAGGGAGCATTCTCCACCTTATAATGGTTCAAGGAGTCGCAGCCGGAGTCCAGTTAGGGCACGTTCTCCGGTAAGAGCACGTTCTCCGGTTAGGGGTCACAGCAGCAGGAGGCGGAGCCCTAGTCAAAGCCATAGCAGGAGCCCTGATGCTGTTCACTATTCCAGGAATCCTGACCATGATGTGTCCCCGAGACACTGAAGACTCTCCTCTTGGTGACGAATGCTGTAGTTTGAACAACATGATGTGATTTTCTGTTTAATTAGTTTTCTCATGGAATTCAACAGTTGCATGTAGTGACAATCTATATGGATTATTTTACCGACTTGCTTCATTTGCTTGTTTGTACTTTATTAGTACTGATGGATATGGATAACATTTTGCTTTCTTTTAATGTGTCATTTGACTGATGTTCGTTAGACTGCGTATATTGCAATTGTTGTTTCTCTTCACTTCTGTTTGGTTTGACCAACTATTTTGCCCATACTATTTTCTCTTTTTTTTTGAGTTTAATTTAGTGATTTCCGATTAACATATACTTGTATTCTTTGAGCTATGTGGATGATATTATTTTGAAAGGGAAAAAAATGTTGAATACAACTACTCGAAGCATAACTAAAACATGTACTTGTATTCTTTGAGCTATGTGGATGATATTATTTTGAAAGGGGAAAAAATGTTGAATACAACTACTCGAAGCATGACTTGTTTTTATTGAGCATCTAAATACATGACAATGACGCATTTAATTGATAGGAAATTTCATTTGAACATATAGTAGAGTTACGTTTCTCCATTTAAAATCACATGCTCCAAATAACCTTTACGTGTACCTACCTGCTCACCTTTCAAATGTAGTTACCAAACCCTCTACCTCTATTATTAATACACAATGAATAAGGTTGACCAAGCAAAGCATAAGAGGAGAGGAGAATGAACATTTGAAGGGATTTTAACTGTATTGGTGAGAGAGAGAGAGAGAGAGATGGGAAAGAGCATAAGTGAAGTTGGGATGGAAGATTTAGTAAGAGCAGGAGTAGAAGAGGAGGCGGCTAAATGGTTGATGGCAGAGCTGAAAGCTGCAATTGCTAAAGTTGGTTTCTCTCAAAAGGAGTTATGGCGTGAGGTCACTGCTCGGAAATTGCTCAAACCATCTCACCCACATCCTCTGCATCAGCTTCTTTACTACTCTGTTTACCATAACTATCACAATGGACCACCTCTCTATTGGTTCCCTTCTCTGTAATCTCTCTCTCTTTCTCTCTCTCTCTCATCTATCTATCTATCTATCTATCTATCTATCTATCTATATTTTCCTTTATGTGTTTTCATGGAACGCTAAAGAAGACAATCTTTTTCATGTTCTATGATTATTGGATTTGTAACTTGGACTAATAACAGCTGTAAATTGTTCTCTTTCTGTTGTTGTCATTTTGACAAGTGATGCCAGCATGTCAGGTATTTAGTTGAAAACGAAAATGAATGTATGTTGAGGATATCATATTCTGAAAAGTAGGCAGAGGTATCAACGTCTAAGCCCATGCAGTAAACATATGATGAGTCCAAACAAGAAATCCAACAACACCTATTATACTGATCATGGCATAAACCATGCATAGATACCAGAAAATCGGTTTTCTATAAAAAGTAGAAACGATATGACTTATGATAATGGGAATATGCACCTCTGGATGACCGAAAAATTGTACATTGGCTTGCTTCATATGGATTTCCAAGATATTGTTGAAATTTGAAAGTTCAATAACATAGGTTTATTGTCCATTTAAGTCATATGTTTTGTTGGTATTTTACCTGGCTAGACACTTCTGATGAAGGAAGAGTGACCTGATTCTGTTAATGGAGAAAACTTGAAGACAAAAAAGTTACTATCAAACAGTTGGAATCTATGTTGCTCGGATTCTTCAAAAATGACAAGGGCTGCGTGTCGGATTCACCAAAAGTAGTGTATTTTTAGAGAATCCGACACGGGTGTGGCATCAAAAGTGAAGAGTCCCTGCAACTTAGATTGAAATTGCACTTTTTGTTACATTTTACACACAATTTTAGCAACTTTTTCTGAAAACTTATACAATGTTGCTTGAAAGTGTTATAGTTATGAAAACTTACTTTTTAGAGTTGCATATTCGTTAAATATCTGCTGATAAACTGCTATCTCTTTGCAGGAATGAATCTAGATACACAAATTTGGGCCGCATAATAGAAACTCATTGTCCAAAGCTTTTCGGAGCATCATACAAAGATCCAATCTCAAGTTTTAAAGAATTTCAGAGGTTTTCTGTTCAGCATCCTGAGGCAAGTTCTTGTTTCAATTTTGACTTAGAATTTCTGGCGGCTGAGATTTATTCCACATTTTGTTCATACTTGGAGCTTATAATTTGAGAAGTTTTTCAGATTTACTGGTCAATTGTTTTAAAGGAACTTCCAATTCACTTTCTGGAAGCCCCTAAATGCATCCTGGATACCTCTGACAAATCAAAACGTGGAGGAAATTGGCTTCCTGGTTCAGTTCTGAATATAGCCGAGAGTTGTGTACGTTCGAGTAGTTACGGAAACAAGCAGGATGACTGCGTGGCCATTGTATGGAGGGAAGAAGGGAATGATGATAAAGAAGTTGATTGCATGACATTGAAACAGCTGAGAGAACAAGTAATGTAGGTTCCGATTCCGTATTGTAATATCTCTTCATTCTGTTCATTTTTGGATGAATGAAGTGTATGTTCTCTAATTGATTCTGGTGAAAGTAAAGCCATCAACTAATTAAATTGTTCTTGTGGTTCATCTCATGCACTATACTCTTGTCTTGCATTTGGTGTTATGGATACGATATATTTTCCAGCCTTTGGTTTTGGTTTTCCGATACTAACTATCTTCAGGCAAAATAATTTGATCATAAGTTGTCGTTTTGTAAAAATACATTGCCATACGTCCCTCTTCATACTCCCTTCTTCTCATAGTCACTCTTTTCTTAATTGAGAAGACATTTTAAACTCATTGTCTCTTCCACAGGATGGTGGCAAATGCACTAGATAACATGTTCTCAAAGGGAGATGCAATTGCCATTGACATGCCAATGACTGTCACATCAGTTGTTATTTACTTGGCCATTGTTCTTGCTGGATTTGTGGTAGTATCAATTGCTGATAGCTTTGCTGCACAGGAGATTGCAGTCCGTTTACGAGTATCTAATGCTAGGGCTATATTTACACAGGTACTTCTATTTTCTAGTGAACATAAAATGTTAACCAAAGGAGTTCCCTATGGGGGAGATAGATGGGGACACTTTCCAAAATATTTTCTGCATTGAAATGTTAACAATATCAATCCATCAAGAGATAGTTTTTCTCTTCCTATTTAACAATTAGTCCTAGATGTTCTTCACTAGATTGACCTTTTCCATATATATGTTTTTTTCCCTTCAAGCGGCAATCTCTAAAACTTGAGTTAATGTTGTAATCGAATAACCAATAAAGAAAAGTAAATATTGTCTAGTTGGTGACATTAATCTTAATATCTGTAGAGCTATTTAACTTGTGTATGATTATTTCTAACATCTAAGCTTTATGAAAATTTAGGATTCCATAGTGCGAGGAGGCCGAAGATTCCCCTTGTATAGGTAAGTGACTAATGTTATGCTGGATGGTAAAACTATGAAAATGCGCACAAGTTACCTGCGTAGTGTCTGTCTTTGGTTGGGTATAGAAAGTTGTGAAAGCTCTTCAAGGAAGTGATGAGAAAATTCATCTTCCTCTAAACCAAAAATTACACATTCTTCATCACGCAAGAGAAGAAAGAACAAGAAGTTAACAGGAAAAAAAAAGACAATGCCAAAATACTCAGTCGAAGTTCCACTAACAAGGAATTAAATAAAAAGAAGGGAGGGAAATCCAAATGCCATCACTCCAGCCATCGATAGTTGTATCATTTTACCCTTAAAGAAACAGATATATTTGCTCTTGAACTATGGTTCATGCTCTCAAACTCTTGCAGTCGAGTTATAGAAGCTGCTCCACTTAAAGCTATTGTAATTCCTGCAACTGGGGAGGACGTACAAGTTCAATTAAGGAACCAAGATCTTTCATGGAAGGATTTTCTTGCCAGTGTCAGTCACCTTCCCAGGTAATCTAATGACTTCTTTTCTTCAACAACATTTATGGTGAATATGTTCTCGAATTGATAAATTCTTGTACTAGTGTGTATGACCCTGATGATGGTTCAAAATCCGTGAATCTATCATGAAAATATATAGCACTTTTAAGTTACCCGTTTCAAAAAAAAAAAAAAACAATATATAGCACTTTTAGTGGCAATCCAGGATTATGCTGGATTTGATCTTTTATTCTGAACCTCCTCAATTCTCCAAGGATGTCTAAATTTTGCAAAAATTGTATAAAGAATTGCTTTGAGCCTGCGACTATCAAATAATATCTTTATTTACCCTTGCTGTAAAAATTTAAGCTTTGATAATATTTTTCTTCTTTGGCAGGCCAAATTATTATTTTCCGGTTTATCAATCCATAGAATCTGTTACCAACATACTATTCTCATCAGGAACCACAGGTAAATTACCCTTGCTGAGACTACATAATTTATTTTTGGCTGTGCATTTTGTGTAGCTTGTTGATTCGGTTGATCCTTTTGCCTTTGTCAGGAGACCCGAAAGCAATTTCTTGGACTCACCTGTCTCCCATACGATGTACTGCTGATTCATGGGTTCATCTTGATATTCAAGCTGGAGATGTTTTCTGCTATCCCACAAACTTGGGATGGGTAATGGGACCAGTTCTACTGTACTCCTGCTTTCTAACTGGTGCAACTCTAGCTCTCTATCATGGTTCTCCTCTAGACTGTGGTTTTGGGAAATTTGTGCAGGTGATCAACCGACCTATACTGAAATCTTTATCTTTTGGTGAATGTTTGCAGCCATTAAAATGTGTTAGCTAAGTCTCTCTCGGCAACACAACTTCCTAAAGAAGCAATTTTTACTTTGATCACATTTAGCCAAGCTTGTGTCTCTAAATTTTATTTATTCTCTCTACCTCCATGTGTTAGTAGGATGCAGGAGTTACTGTCTTGGGGACTGTTCCTAGCTTAGTGAAGACTTGGAAGAGTACTGAGTGTATGAAAGGCCTCGATTGGACAAGGATAAGGTACTCCTTGAGTTAAAAAGCTAAAGATAAGACCGATTTGTCAGTGGGACAATCTAACATGAAAGCATCTGCAGGATGTTTGCTAGTACTGGAGAAGCCTCTAATGTCGATGATGACCTTTGGCTTTCTTCAAGGGTGTACTATAAACCCATTATTGAATGCTGTGGAGGCACAGAGCTAGCATCATCTTACATTATGGGAAACCTTCTTCAACCACAAGCTTTCGGAGCATTTAGCTCTGCAACAATGTCCACAGGATTTGTCATCTTAGATGAAGATGGGCGCCCTTATGTTAGAAAACTTTACGACATTATAAATATCTTCAGTTTATTGAGAACCCACATGTTCTATTCATAATGAGAAAATATTTTTTTAAACCTGTTTCCAGCCAGATGATCAAGCTTGTGTTGGTGAAATTGGCCTGTTTCCTACCTATATGGGAGCTACTGATAGATTGCTGAATGCTGATCATGAGAAAGTGTACTTCGAGGGAATGCCAATATACAAAGATATGGTAAGCACATGTCGTAGAAAAGCAGTTTTCTTTGTCAGATTTTCCCTACAACACTTAGCATTGTACTGAAGAACTATGTGAAACTGAATTTTGGATTAATTGGTGATTGTCTCATTCTTTACTTCCTAGCTTCGGATATGGCCTTTTACACTAATAAGGTTCCTTTCTAGAGAATTAAATGGTTCAATCAACTAGTCATGATTTAAACTCTCAAATTCTTCGGCCAAACAATAGAGTATGATGGTTGACTACAGATTGCGGATGATAGACTCAAAACTCAAGCCTTCTTTTTTCATATTTTAAGTGACTTGATTACTGTCATTGCTGTTATAACTGATGCTGAAGTTATTTCCCCCCCAGCAACTAAGGAGACATGGTGATATACTAAAGCGAACTATTGGAGGTTATCTTGTCGTTCATGGCAGGGCTGATGACACCATGAATCTTGGTGGTATAAAGGTACTACTATCAGTCCACCAATATCAATCCAAGTTTGCTAGTTTGTGCGCTTATATGCTATTAATATTCCTTTCCGCCCCTAGATGTTCAGGCTAGTAGCGAGACAGTATAAAGTTGCTAATAGACAGCACTTGTTTTTATGTTCTTGTAGATCAGAACACAATTTTTTTTTATAATCATGTTCATTTTCAAGTTCAAGAAATCTTCTTTTTTTTTTTTTAACATGCAGACAAGTTCAATAGAAATTGAGCGCGTATGTGATGGTGCTGATGAGAGTGTCCTTGAAACTGCTGCAGTCAGTGCTGCCCCACCCAATGGAGGTCCAGAACAGTTAGCTATATTCGCGGTTCTCAAAGATGAGATGATTATTTCACCAGACATACTGAAGAAAAAATTCTCAAGAGCCATTCAAAGCAATCTTAATCCTTTATTCAAGGTTGGTTTATGTTCCATTCGGTTAGAGAAGTATTATCCTCTATTCTCGAAAAGAAAGATATACGAACAATTACTTGTTGTGAAAGTAAACAATCCTTGATTTTATTTTTGTATCAGGTGAATTCGGTGAAGATAGTTGGAATGTTGCCTCGAACAGCTTCAAATAAGTTGTTGAGGAGAGTTTTAAGAGAACAGTGGAAGCAAGATGTTCAGATACAGAGTAAACTTTAGCTCAATCAAGCAAGAAGATATGATATATGTTGTCATTATGTTATAATAATAATACTTGACAAGATTAGAAAAATTGTTGTACATAAAGACATAAAATAAGAAAAAATCCTAACTAGTATTGTATCTGTTTTCTCTTTTGAGATGTTCCACTTTCACCTATTGTGTACTAGTGGTTGGACACAGAAACTTGCGGATTATATTCAAAACAGAAACCATGCAATCAAGACCGCTGCTCGGTTTCTTCTCCTTCTCCTCCTCCTTGTCATCGTCATAATCATCATCATCATCATCAATTAGCATGTCTGGTGAGATTGGATACAGAAAACTGGATTTCTGTATTAATGATATATTTATGTAGGGAAAAAGGACAAATATACCTCCGAACTATCGTAAATGGTATACAGATACCTTCCGTCATACTTTTGGGACTTTGGTGCCCCTGCCGTCCAAAAACTAGAACATCTTTGCCCTTCACTCTAACGGAAGATCAAATAGGGACACGGCGCAATCCTACAGAAGGACCCGATTTGACCAATTAACTAAACCTAAATTTTAAAAACCCACCCATAGTCAAATCGGGTCTCTTCGTAGGATTGCACCACGTGTTCCTATTTTTTCGAACGGCAGGGGCACCAAAGTCCCAAAAATATGACGGAGGGTATCTATATACCATTTTACGATACTTTTTTCCATTTATGTATTCAGATTAAGAAAAGCTCAAATATATAGATAAGTATAGTATGAGTCATGACAATGTTTTTGAAATCCTGAAAAGCTTTTTGGTGTGCGGCGCGGAGTTTCATCTTGCTAATCATGATAGCAATTAATAGTCGTAGACGCTTGATTTCCTTCTCATCGCTTTCAATAATTAGCTGAATACGGGATTTCACAAACTACATTCTTGCCTCCATTGCTCTACTATCATCATCCGAATCCATTATAAACTCAGAAGTTCTTGAATCTTACTTCAAGTTCTCTTTATTTCTCTACTGTATATTTCTGTATATTGAAAATAACCAGCAACACCTGTATTTATAATAGTAATAAGAAATCAAATTAAATTAGGACAAGAAAATCTATATGAATTAGGACAAATGAATCCTAACTAGAATTAATTAAATAAATACCAAAATAACAAACCTAAACAACTTAGAAATCCTACTCCAACTTTGAGTTATTATTCCCACAAACTTAGGAAAGAAAACCTACTTTCACACTAACTACAAGACTTAGTAATAATTCTAATTACAAATCTTATTTACATAGTGTATTAATTAAATAAATTAGCAAATATCAAATCCTAACGGTTTATGTTTCCAATATCAGAAATAGTTACTCACCTCACCTTTAACGACAAGGCTTTGAATTCTACAATTGAAATATCCTCTTTATTCCTATTTATATGCCGTCCTTACTGAAAATAGATTTTCTATTTCTATTTATATGCCGTCCTTACCAAAAATTGATGATCCTTAATACTCCCTCTGTCCAACAATACTTGTCCACTATACTATTTTGGAATGTCCAACAATACTTGTCCACTTTATGAAATCAATGGATAATTTTACATTTACTTCCTAATTTACCCTTATCATTAATTATAGTCATCTTCCTATTACATTTTTCAATACATTGTATCTATTATATTCAAAGGGTAATATAGTAAAATCACCTTTCTATTTATTGTTTCTTAAGGGGTGTGCCAAGTCAATAGTGAACAAGTATTGTTGGACAGAGGGAGTATTTGTCATTTTACAAAAAATGCAGTAATGACACTATTCTTCCTATTTTACCTTTGTGAGTTATTAGCCTTGAAAATATACATTTGACAAACATAGAAAAACTATGTAAATAATTCTTGTTCATTGGTCAAAGTAATTAATCAAAATAAATTAATTCATGTTCAATGATTGAAAACTTAACTTCAAAAAAATTTAAATTATTTAATTCATGTTCATTGATTGAAAACTTAACTTCAAAAAAATTTAAATAAAGGTAGAATAATAAACTTACTTAAGAGCATGTTTGGTATTGTTGATGAGAGGTCAAAAATATTTTTTTTGTGAAAAAACACTTTTTTTTAAAAAAAATAAGTGTTTGGCAAATTCTTAAAATTGCTACTAAATGGAAGCAGAAGTTCTTCTGTTGTTGGAAAGAAGTTAAAAATTTCTGCTTCTTAAAAAACCAGAAGCAGCAAAATTATTTTTTTGAAGACTAAAATATCCTTTCCATATATACATATTTACCAATATATCCCTTATTAATTAATTAGCGTATCTCATAAGTTTGGTTAAGTATCACTCAAGAATTTTATTTTTTATTTTTATTTTTATATAATATTTTTATTTTATTTTATGTTCATATATTATTATTTTGTATTTTACATATTATTTTACATTTTATTTTACAAAATCAGAAATAAATGTAACAACAATATTTTTGTAGGATTAAAAATATGAAGGACTTTATTTATTTTTGTGTTGAATTTTTAGTATATAGTGGCTTAATTTGTGGAATGGTTTTTAAATTTATTTTTCTTGATATTTTGAATTATATTTAAGTCATCATGTTAATATTATATTAATATTTAATTAATTAATTGATTTATATATAATATTGATTGAAAATTTGAATATGTATATTTTAATTTAATTAAAACTTTCTAATAGATATTTAAAATAATTTCTTTCTATAAAATAATCTTAATATTAAAAGTACATTGATACGTACCCTTTTTTTGTAATTTGACTCTCAAAAACACTTTTTAAAAAAGATTAGTCAAATACGATTTGCTTATCAAAAGCACTTTTCAAATGAATTAGCCAAACACAATTTTATTTTTTCAAAAGCACTTTTAAAAAAAATCATTTTAAAAAAGTGCTTATAGAAACAAGCAGTTTTTAACAACAATGCAAAACAGACTCTTAGTTTCTTAATGCATGTGAAATTTAAAATGGTGGCGTATAATGAGGAACAGAGGGAGTAACTATCTTTCAAAGCTCCCACATTGCGTGAATGTTCATTTATATTCTTCTAATATATACTCCATATGTCTCAATTTATATCGTACCATTCAAATTTTCAGAGTAAAACTTTTTTTATTTTGAACATTAATTTGGATATACAATCTTTAATTATTTTAAAAATAAATTTAATAATTTAGAAACTATATAAAAAAAACTACTATAAGTCAAAACGATTAATATACAGCTTTATAGCCAACTTATCAGAAACATTAGTGTATCATCGTTCGAAAAGGCATTAGTATTATATCATTGACAGCCAAGAATATTGTTAGTTGATGAGTTTCATGTGAAAATTTCTAGATGATCATTACGAATTAGCATAGATTTATGTTAGAATCCTATTTGCTTATTTAGGCAAAAGGCACTAAGGTGTGCAGGCGAACCTAAGATTTAAAAATTTTAGGTGCATCAATATTAAGCTAAAAAAGAGGTTTTACTTGGGATTAGAACCGTGGTAGCGTGAGTAGACCATTTCATGCTCTCTTTTTTTATGACAAGAGAAACTTACAGTCGCTATCCTTTGGGTGCCCACATGGTAAAACCTCCGCTCCTATGTAATAGCTCGCTTTTTATGGGGACACTATTATTTATATTTAGTTTCTGTCAGTTTCTCAAGATAGATATACATATATATACACATAATTTTTTTCTGAAGTTAACCGATACACGTACACCACTATAAACATGTCAGTCCGCCTCTGAAGGTGTGTATACTCCATGGAATATTAAACAAGTTTATTGCAAATATGACTGTGACACAGTACATAAGAGGACCTGCATATATAGTAAAATCAAGAAAGTCCATGTTCCAACTTTTCCATCTCTTCCTTGAAAACAGGCATGGCTTCTTCTTGCAGACAGACCAAAACTTTGAAACCATCTTTCTTACCTTCAATGGCAGAAGAATAAGGCAAGAAAAAACAAGGTTCAACACTCCCAACTAAGTGCCTAGACAGAGGAAACACAGTCACAGGGCCACCCCATCCAAAATCAACCGTCTCATGGCCTACATGCCGCCAATCTGTAAATGCACTCACCCTATTCCCTGATGTGATCCCTTCATCGTAATGTAGCTCCTGGAAATCAATAAACGAACGAACATACTCATCTGTGATGATGTTCTTGCTCTTCTTGATCGCGTCTGCTGCTTTCCAGATAGGTTCATTGATGAGGTCTTTTGCGAGGAGCTGAACGTATATTGGCACACAGCCATTGCCCCAGTACCCTGCTGGCAATGGTGGCTTCACTCTTCTTCTGGTATTGGTTAGATAGGCATACTTCACTGCCTCATCATCTGGGATTTTAGAAGCCTTTGCCCTGTTTCATAAGTTAATAGATCAGTCCTTAGCATAGTAGATATTCACACATGAAACAAACATATATAGCCAAGATAAGCTAACTTTTCATAATGTCAAAGGCTTGCAAATATAGCTCGCGCCAGGAAGTTCCACAATGGGAGATAAAAGACTCCTTAACAAAGATGACTCCGTACCAGGGAGACTCGAATTGGAGTACTTACCACAATATTCTATAGTTATCTTCCTTTTTAGTACAACAACTAGGCTTCAATTGGATCGACTATATTACCAGTGTTAGTATTTCCACAAATTATTTTAGTAAAAATATTACTAAACAAGTGAAAAGAACATACTTTGCTCGCCATATGAAAGCTCCCAAAGCTTCAAAAGTTGTATAATTTGAACCGGATTGCTCATGGAGAAACCCCTTTAACCGGTCCAACCACTCATCCTTCACCTGAAAGCACTCTCGAACCGCCGGTTTACCTGATTCCAAGTATGGAGACGAATCCCTATCCAAACTGAGAAACTCATGAACCGGAAATTCAATTCGCGGTGGATTCCTCGGTCCAAGCAAACTCGACCGGTCCCACACAGGTTCAATCTTCATACCGTTCTCTCCACGAGCTATCTCCGCCATAGCATGAAAAAACAGCGTCGATCCCATTCCATCACACATGGCGTGATGAACCGCCGTTCCGAAAACCCACCCACCACACTTAAATCGGGTCAATTGCAGAATCAAGGGTCGGGTCAACGCCTCATCGTCTCTCGGGTCGGGTACCAGCTTCTCAGCGAAGTTGTAATCTGGATCGTCCAAGTAGTTAATTTCAGCTAAGGTACAATCCACCGTGGACAGAATTACGGGAACGCCATCCCCCACTTGACACTGAAGTTCTAGACGGTTATCCGACGGACGGCGGCGGAGAGAGCCGGCGAATTGGTAGTAGTGCACAAGAGCGGCAGAGAGGGAGGAGGTGAGAACTTCATATGGGTCTGATTTTTGTTGTGTTGTGTCGTCGTTGACGTAGACACGGAGGTATCGGAAAGTGAAATTGAGGTTCCGATCGGTGTCAAGATGGGAGAGAGGAAGGACATGATTTTCGGTGAAAGGTCGCGTAGAAGGGTTGATTGTGTTGGTTTCGGCGATGGTTACTTCCATTTTTTCCGGTGGACGGCTGATCGGAGAATAATTGCTGTTTTTTTGTTTATATAGTTAAACAAGTGCCATAAAATGGTGGGTGGTTAGAAGTGAAACAAGTCAACAAGATAACAACCAAGTCATTGATATTGTTTCATTTTTTTTGTTTTTATTTTGGTGAACTAGCACCTTGTTTGGATGGCTGCTAGCCGTTGTATTGTATTGTTAGTTTAAGTACAATGTTTATTTTGATAGTTACTTCAATTTTATTGGGCATAACATATAAACATGACCTTAACTTGATATCAATTGACAACTATGACCTTAAACTTTGCCGGTGCACAAGTAGGCACTTCAACTATCCAAAAATTTAACAATTAAGCACTCGAATCCAACATGGCAAAGTGTGTGAAACACACTTCATTTAGGCGCGTCAGAGGTAAAAATATAGGCCCCCAATCGTTAAAAAAACGCTTAAATGACAATTCTACCCTTAAATGAATCTCTTTTATGTATATCTCTATTTTTTAAATCAAAATTCCACTTTATACTCTTCTTTCTAATTTCTCCAACAACTACTGCCATCTTCCTCTCTTTCTTCACAATTTTCTGCTCATTGAAATGGCATCAAAATTTTTTTGTCATTATGAAAAAAGAGCTATAATGAAAATTTCTTAGTCTGTAAACAACTCAGGTCGCTGGTTTCTTGGATGTGAAGATGGTCGAGTAAGGTTTCATTTTAGATGACTTTTTTTTGTTTAAATTCTAGTCTTCAAGATACCATTTTTATGATTATTTTGTTGCTTCTTAAACAGGCCGGATGCAAGTTTTTCAGGTGGTGCGAAATTGATTATTTTGTTTTTGTTTTCATTTTTTTAATTGAAAAATCCACGTGTATTTATTTTAATTAGTTGGCAGCCACGTAGACGCATTTGTATATCACACACTTTGCCCTTGATATTCGCGTGTTTAGTTGTTAAAATTTGTGATAGTTCAAATGCCTACTTGTGCATAGGCAAATTTTAAGGTCATAGTTGTCAATTGGTGTCAAGTTAAGGGTCATGTTTATGTGTTATGCCATTTTATTGTATTGTATCCATTGTTAGGTAACAATGAAAAAACCCATTTTGTGTAAGATCAATTTGGTGTTATTCGTTACCTTAATATTTTCTTCTTATTTTGTCTTTATATTATTTAAGAATTATATGATATCATTTATTACCTTCCCTATCTTTTCATAATAGCTCTACCTCGTATCTTACTTTTCATGTAGGTTTATCATTCAAATTATGAATGTGTAACATTATGTAACGACGAATAACGATACAAACTATCCAAACATTGTACTCATTAAAATAATATCGTACGATACAATACAACACAGCACAATACAATACGTTACATTATGAATCAATAAGTAACAACCATCCAAACAAAGTGTGGTACACATGACTTCAATCTTTAAATCATTATCCAACTTTTGTTCCCTCCGTTCTTATTTATATCTCGTCCTTACTAAAAATATATGTTTCTTTTACTTGTTATTTCACAAAACCAATACATAAATAACACTATTCTTCCTATTTTACTCTTGAGAGTTATTAGCCTTGAAAATATGAATTTGACCAACATAAGAAAACTAAATGATTAATTCATGTTCATTGGTCAATTTAATTAATCAAAATAAATTAACTTATGTTCATTTATTAAAAACTTGACTTCAAGAGAACACTAAATAAGGATACAATGAAAAACTTACATAGTTTCTTAAGGAACATAAAATCTAAATTGATGACAAATAAATAAAACGGAGAAAGTACTTGTTTATTTTTAGAAAAGTCATTAAAATATTTATTGATTTAATTTACAAATAAATATTTATAAGGTTCATGCGTCTTTGGTCTTTTGTATGGTAGGTGGCGAAAGAGAAAGCATGCATATTGTTGATGATTCATGAGGTTCAAGTCTTTGGTCTTTGTCCTCTCCACATGTTCCTTCATATCACGAATTGAATTAAATCAAAGACACAATTTACATGATTATTAAATTTATTTTACTAATTTAATAGTGTAATTACATGTCTTGAAACACAAATTACACTAAAATAATCATTATTTATAATTTTATATCTGTTACAAAAATTTATAATTAATATGTATTTATTTTATTATTGTTGGATAATTAATTTGGGCCGTGGATCATTCATGTGGATTGACCTGGCCTAGTTAAATTTAGATAAGATAGAAGGAAGTTTATTGTCGTTATGAAATAACGGTACTATCTCTTCGGCCTATAAGTCTATCTTTCAACAGAGAAAGAGGAGCGTGAAAAAAAATCATGTTTTGTTTGCTAATGATTCAAAAGTAGATTTGGGCTGATTCTTTTAGTAGTAAGATCAACAAATTTCGCTATAACTATAAGGTACACAATCATTGTTCTTGCTCCTTCAATTAATATACAATCGGATTGATCTACCTGAGTGACTCCATCCAGTTTTTTTTCATCATTAATAATACTATTGTAGGCTTGTATTGCAAATCATGATGAGAGTGTTTGAACTTGTATGTATTCTTGAACTGTTGATAAATTTTACTCTCCTTGTCTCAATTTATGTGACTTACTTTTCTTTTTAGTTAATCCCAAAAAGAATGACACATTTCTATATTAAGTAATAATTTAACTGTAAAATGTCAATTTTACCCTTAATGAAATGATTTATAGCCACACAAATTTCTATCATTCATTTTAGACCACAAGTTTTAAAAGTCTTCCTTTTTTTTCTTAAACTCCGTGTCGAATCAAACTACGTCACATAAAATGAGACAGAGGGAGTATCATTTACATATTATTGATCCCCAAAAGCAAAAATAGAAATGAGACAAACTAGCTACCTATTTTGAATTTATCTTTTCTATTTATGCTATCAATTAATAAAGTCTTGTTAAGAAAATAGACCAAATGCCTAATTCTACCTTTTAGTTGGTAAAGTGAGAATTTTCCAAAATCTTTTAAGAAATTAAATAACAACTCATATGTGGAAAATTTTCAACCTTAATTGTGATATGGACTACTTAAAAATTCTTTCACTTAATTTGTCTTCAGTATAAACTTAGACAATATGATAACAAGTATCGTCAATTTTATTCAACAGACTTACTATAAATTCCAAATTTAAATCACTATCAGTGTAATAGTGTGAAAATTTTCTCTTGGAAATTAAATGAGAAAGAATGTCATAGTTGGCAGCCAAGGAAAAACAAAACAAGGTTAGGTTTTGATTGGAAATCATATGAACTATGAAGTAATCAGAGGCGGAGCCAAAGTTAGGAGTTTGGGGGTTCTAACTGTCAATCAATTTAGTTAGGGGGTTGACAAGTTAATATATATATATATATATATATATATATATATATATATATATATATTTATTTAATTTTCTAATACAAATCAACGATCTACGAAAAAGCTAGTGGGTTCATCCGAACCCCCACTTAGCTCTGCCTCTGGAAGTAGCTCATGTGTTTTTGGGTCCATATGAAAAACACAAGGATAATAATTCAAAGTGCTTTCAATTTTGATACCTCATGTATGTACGTTATAAAATTCAATTATATTTAAATTTGCATCGAAAAGTTTTATATTGAAAGTAAAACGCTAGCTTCATAACAAAGAGTGAAAATGTACTTATCAATTCATCACAATCTTAGTAGACGTTTGGCCATGTAATTTCACATCATGAGATGAAATTTTAAATTCTTCAAAAATCATGATTTTGGAATTTCATATCATGATTAGGGATTTTCCAAATACAAAAATTGACCCACAAGTTTTTATTTCGTAAAAGAGAACCACATTTATAACTACTAGTCATTTGTTCATATGTAAATAAAATTTATAATTCATATCATTACTTTTTAAATCATTTATATCTCATATAATGATTATTATCACCAACATAAAGTTTATTATTACTTCAAATCAATTCTTGTTTACCATTTATATTCACACCAAATTCATTATTTTTGATCAAATTTATTTATCCAATCAAATTTATTACTGTCTCATTCAAATCAACGTTAAATAAAATTAATTTTTCATGATTATATTGAGTGGACAAGACTAACCACTATGGTAAGATTGTATTGAATTAATAAAAAATAAATTTTCAATTTTATTTTTTTATTAAATTAAGATTTGATCGATAAATGTTGTATTTTTTAAGAATAACTTTGTGATAATGTATTGTGTGATTTTATAAACTTTTGCTAATTAATTGATAAGATTGTATAAAGAATTGAGACACTTTTAATAGTTTTATAACCTATGAATTTTTATGTTTATGAAAAAACATACAATATAAAAAATTTAAATTGCATATCCAAATAGAACTTCAACATTTTATATTATGATTTCAAATCACATGGCCAAACGAGCCCTTAATGAATAAATACGTAACTGTTAAGAGATCCATTTTTTTAGTATTACTGTTTTTGTCTCTTTGGGTCAATCAAATTTTCAAATACCTCTAAGATACTACTAATTAATTTGAAACGAAATATTTATATTAAAAAATTAGATCCATAATTGCCTAGATCACAAGTATATACACATACATTATATACTTGCAATTTAATCCACTATCCCTTCTAAAAGAACACATGTAGAAGGGACACATAACTATTGCAAAAATAAAAATAGCATGCCGATTTTATGATTTATGATTTTATGTCCTTTGCAATTTACTCCTTCGATCCATCTTTACTTGTCCATTATATTATTTGAAAATGTCCAATAATACTTGTCCAGTTTATAAAATCAATAAATAATTTACCATGTTACGTCTATTTTACCTTTAACATTAAATACTATTCATTTTTCAATGTTCAGATGACTTATATTTAATAAGTGTGATTTGGAAAAATTACCTTATCATTTACTACAGATTAATTCCTGTGTCAAGTCGTAAATAATTATTGTTGGATAGAAAAAGTAAAAGCAGGGGCGGAGCTATAGCCACCCCAGGGTGGACACCCTTCGTAGGAAAATTACATTGTATATATATGTCAAATTCTGCATTTAAATGATATATGTTTAAAGTTGGATACCCTTGACAAAAGCTACACCTTTGTGCATTGGTAAATGTTGTCCATTTGAATGAAGAAGTTCTGGGTTCGAATTTTTTGTTCCATTTTGATGGCCATAGACCATTATTCTTAGATACCCTTAAGAAATTTTCTAACTCCGCCACTGAGTAAAAGTTTCGACGGAAGTTGTGCACTATGTCAATGCACACGTTGAAATATTAAGTTAATTACTC
This sequence comes from Solanum appendiculatum, assembly GCA_018342035.1. Classification (NCBI taxonomy): domain Eukaryota; kingdom Viridiplantae; phylum Streptophyta; class Magnoliopsida; order Solanales; family Solanaceae; genus Solanum; species Solanum appendiculatum. The sequence continues at coordinate 510,480 of JAGDQO010000569.1, read as the reverse complement.
CCTCCAATATGGAATAAAACAATTGATATTTTAGATTTGACTAAAATATCCTCATTAGTTTTGATTTTCTTTGCATTTTTTAGTTAAGTTTTTTCTTTGCATTTTAGTTAGGTTAAGATAAATATCATTAAATTTGTACATTGAATTAGGAATATTGTATCCAAGGGACAAATTTAGGAAGGAGTAGTTTTTTGAAACATAAATTATTTTGGACCGGAGCCTCAATAGAGTAATATCTAAATTAGGCGTAAAAGATAATATAGACACAATTTTAATATAATCTTTTAAAGTTTTGCTAACCTAATAAATAATTCTAATAATCTTAACTTAAAATTAAACTTATAAAGCATGTGCAAAATCAAAGGTTGAAACTTCAAATAAATTAGGAAAAAACGTGTCCATTTTGAAGAAAAAAAACATTTTAACAAGAAAATATATACATCAATCACTTTAGTTTTTTTTTTCCACAAATAATTAAGGCTTTTATTCCACTATAAATACTGCACGTACTATCTCACAAACATTAATATATCATCAAACTTTTTATTTCCTCATATATTTTCTCCTTATAAACAAACCATAGTACAATTTTCTCTTACTTTATTTTAATTATTACTCAAAAATGCCTACAATTGATCTTTCAAATATTACTAATTTTGTAGTAAATGAAGGACATGGAGTAAAAGGTCTTTCAGAAATTGGCCTTCAAAAATTACCTAAACAATATATTCAGCCAATTGAAGAGAGAATTACAACTAATACTATAATTATTGATGATCAAATCCCAATAATTGACATGTCCAATTGGGACATTCACAACAAATTAGTTTCTGAAAAAATATGTAACACCGCTGAGAAATGGGGTTTTTTTCAAATTATAAATCACGATATTTCTCTTGAAGTTCTTGAATCTGTTAAGAAAGCGACTTATAGGTTTTTTAAACAGCCCGCGGAGGAGAAGAATAAGCATTCCAAGGAAAATTCATCGACTAATAACGTGCGATATGGTACAAGTTTTACTCCTAAAGCTGAAAAGGCTTTGGAGTGGAAAGATTATTTAAGCCTTTTTTATGTTTCTGATGAAGAAGCTGCAGCTCTTTGGTCTTCTACTCTCAGGTTTGCAACATTAGTTAGTTCGATTTAAGTTATATACACTGACAGTGTAAGTACACTCATCAACACGGGTGGAAGTAGTATGTAACAAATATGAGTTTAATTTGATCGACATAATCCATTAGCTTTAGAGCATGTTTGACATTGCTGCTAAAAACTTCTTTTTAAAAAAAGTTTTTGAAAAAAAAAACAGTTTGTGGTTGGTTAATTCACTTGAAAAGTGCTTTTGATAAGCGGATTGTGTTTGGCTAATTGTTTTTTTAAAAAAAAAAGTACTTTTGAGAGTCATTTAAGAAGCAGAAATTTTTAGCTTCTTCCTAACAGCTGAAAAACTGCTTCCGCTTCCATTTAAAAACAATTTTACTAATTAGCCAAACATCTTATTTTTTTCAAAATAAGTACTTTTACTCAAAATATATGTTTTGACCTCCCAACTGTAATACCAAACAAACTCTTAGTCTAAAAGTCGTATATGTGCTAAGAAAAAATCACTAAATATGTACAAATATTCAAAATCTTCACGTCTTTCCTTCTAAACGTACTAATCATGTCATAAAATACATTTTTTTAAAGAAAAAAAAGAGTCATAAAAATACATATACTTCATTTTTTTTTTTCTCTTTATATACAGGGGCGGACCTAAAGGACCTCCTCGGCAAAAAATTACGTTATATATTTAAGGTATTTTAAAGAATTTTTATGTCTATATATTGATTTTGAACCTCCTAAATGTAAGATTAGAGGTTTTTCGAATCCCCTTAACTGAAATTCTAGATCCGCCACGGTTTATATACGCTAAAAAAATATATTTTTATTTTCAGGGATGAAGCTTTGGACTTTATGAGAAATTCAGAAATTATTATCAAGAAGTTATTAGAGGCACTAATGAAAGGATTAAACGTAAAAGAAATAGACCAAACTAAAGAATCACTTCTAATGGGATCAAAGAGGATTAACCTTAATTACTATCCAAAATGTCCTAATCCCGAATTAACTGTCGGGGTAGGTCGTCACTCTGATGTCTCAACGTTAACGATTCTTCTTCAAGACAATGTCGGAGGACTCTATGTGAAAAAAATGGACCATGACACGTGGATCGACGTCCCACCAATCCACGGGGCTCTAGTGATTAACATTGGTGATGCACTTCAAATAATGAGTAATGGACGATACAAAAGCATTGAGCATCGCGTTATGGCAAATGGTAATAATAATAGGATTTCTGTGCCTATTTTTGTGAATCCAAAGCCTAGTGACGTAATCGGACCTTTGATAGAAGTGTTGGAGAGTGGGGAGGAGCCAATTTACAAAAATGTCCTTTACTCGGATTATGTGAAGCATTTCTTTAGAAAAGCTCATGATGGGAAAAACACTGTTGATTTTGCTAAAATCAATTAGAATTTAATGAGTTAATTTGCTGCATGGAAGAATAATAAGTTTTTATATTAAGTAAAAATATGTGTTTTTTTTTTTCCTTTTTCATGCATCTTTCTTATGATAATTATTTTAAATTTAAATGTTTAATATAATGATCTCCTTGGGATTAATTTGTTGGAGCATTTTCTATTCCAACAATTTTCTTTATTTTGGGTTCAAATATTTCAGAATTCATTAGTTTCGTAAATTATACTGAATTTGTTGTTGCTGTATGATATGTCTCTATAGGTCACCTATTTTTTTTTCTTTTTCTGTTGTTGGTAATACTAGACTTAGTTGCATTAAAAATTATGCACTATAATCAGTGTCAGAACAAAAAAAAGTTTAAAGGGTTTTAACATCTACTATATATACATAAAAAATAATTTTAACCATGTATAAGTAATGTGATTTTTCGTCAAAGGAAGTTCGGACAAAATCTCTTAGGTCCTTCCTTAATGAGTATGTCATGCTAGATCACATGAGTTTTGGTAATACTAGAGCCTAGCCTATTGTTACTAGTAATTACAAGCAATAATGTTTCTAGTAAAAGTAGTTGCTAATTTATTCGTTATGAAGACATGAACCGAGGAATGTGTAGAACCAATGATGAAGCTCTAGGTAGCTCCTCCCTTGTATGGGATAAGGTATTTTTTTCCCAAAGCATGCACAGAAAAAATTAAAGAAAGATAATGGATGATGTGTAGCTAATTATCGAAAAGGGGGAAATTTTGCCAAGATAATTCATCTATTAACATTTCACTGTCATTCCAATACTATCATCCAGTCACGACGTTGATGGTAACAATAACATCTTAATACAGAAAAAAAAGAAGCAAGCAAATTATGTCATTACTGATATAAAAGGAAAGAAAATAAAGAGTATATATTATTATTGTAAACAAAAACGATTTTAGTATTTATAGTTTATACATCAAATATTTGTAGATACATATATCGAATTTGAACAAAAGTCATTGAATTTCGAAGGTGACAAGTAATCGAGATGGACCACATAATGAGAATATTACATCGTGGAACAGTAGCATCAGTTCAAAAAACATCATGGAGGTTTTTTTTTAATGACAACTGACGAGGGAAACCCGCACCCGCTACTCTTTGGGTGTGTACAGCGCAATAACTCGCAAACCACGCAAGAGGAAAAACTTCATGGAACTTTGATAGATTAACAGTGTCAAATCTAGCAAGGTTATAATTAAAAGACAATGTTAAGCAAGCACCCAACAAAAGGTTGAAAGAGAAAAACTATAATCTTGCCTCTACAAAACTTTTACCAACATCATCTCCCCTCTACAGGGAACAAAAAATATTGAGTTGTCCTTTTTTCTGGACTAGCAACAACAAAAAATATGAGAAAACAGAAATGGAAAGGGCTGAATATTCTTTGCTGGAAATTATACGTAATCCCCGGCTTCAGTCTCTCCATTAAGTTCCTGGAGAACTGAGAGAAAGAAAGCATCACCCAGCTGATTTACAAGTTTCATGCATTGCAGTTGTACCACTATAGTACAAGTTACTACAAACTCCTACGTACCCCGCAGCATATGAATAGCAGGAACACCTGCGCAAAAATCAAAACGTTTGTGCAGCTGCATCATAGGAAATAATCTGGGGTTCTTCGGGTTACATCTGGCTCCCCTCTCCTTGGAGCTGGTTCAAACTGCAAAAGGTGAATTGTCAAACTATTAACAGTTGCAAACTTGCAATGCTTACAGAATACACATAATCAAGGCGGCACCTAACTATCACATGATATTTGAGAGAGAGGGAGAGACCTGAATGAACGTATGCCCATTGCAATCATCAACTTCCAAAATGGATGCCATATTTCCACAGCGGTAACAATAGTTAGGTGCACTAAATATGGTAACCACCTTTTGATCCTGCAACAAGAGCATGGTCGATGAATTTTCCTCTTGGACTGAACTGGTTGGTAGAAATTTAAAAGGTTATAAGACTAATTACATGGGACCAATTGAATCCCTCCATAACCAGCTGGTGTGCTCTAGCAATTAGCTTTAAATTGTTAGTGTGGTTAAACTGCTCAGATATATCCTGTTGCGATTCAAATAATTAATAACCAAATGACAAAGCTTCAATTACTGGTTGAAACAAAAGTAACTACTAAAAGAATCAGTAGACTGAAATGTCTAAGCAGTTACTTGGCCGAAGGTATATCCAGCACCCCTGGGTGAGATGCCCCAACCGCAACGATCATCAGGATCAGACCATAAAAGATCACACATGGCCCCCTCGTGTGGAACTTCTTGTACACGGTCAAAACTACGTACATTATCAAGGGTTTCAATAGATGGTGACAAACCACCATGGAGACAAAATATTTCTGACTCAACCTACATAGAATTCGAAAAAAGAAAAAAGAGACATTAACACTAGAAGTTGCACACCAGGAAAAAAAAGGCTTAAACGCTTAAACACTAAATATATTGAAAAGCACAAAAACACAAGGAAGGATAAGTAAATAAACACTTGCAGCAGATTATCCATAATATATCGCTTAAACGAACAAAGCATACTAACCAAAGCTGTGAGAGGAAAGTAATCAAACAGATCCGTGAAAGTCTTCCACACGTTGGCATTACCGTATCTGTAAAACACAAATGCAGTCCAATGAACAAAGATTGACAGCAATGGAACTTCAAACTCAAATGAATCTTTTATGAAGAAAATTCCGATGACTTTAGGAGCATATCAAAAGAAAGAACAACCAATTACATTGCAGAACAGGGTTAAGAAGGTGAGTTACAATGGAAAGACACCATGTTGTCAATACTACACTATTGGTTTAACACTTAAGCTATCCTTCCACAATTGCTACATTAGATGATTTTAGGAGATTCAATCTTATTACTGTAATTCTAGGATACATTAACAGGGATAGAAAGAGTACTGTTGAGTAAAAAGGCTTAAATCCAGCAGTACTATATGGCACTTTGAGAGACGGCCTTCTACTCTGTAAGCACATTATAGATTTCGTGCTTTCACTTGGTGATTACTCATAACTGTTTACATCAAGTTAATTGGGTATTATCCCATTGAAGCAACTATACAAACTAATTACTTCTCACAATATTACAACAAATCATCCATACTGACAATAGAAAAAAAAACAATAATAAAATAATATGCAGGAAGTGTATATACCAAACCTACATATGTTGTAGGTTTTATCTACAAATTGTTAAGAATTCCATATGAAAGTCAAGTAATCAAGGAAATGTAAAAATTTAGGTATTGGTCCAATTATTCAGTCCAAAAAGCTCCATTTGAAAGTCAAGTAATCAAGGAAATGTAAAATCCAGGTATCGGTCCAATTATTCAGTCCAAAAGGCAAAAGGCAAAAGGCAAAAGGCAATGAGATACTGCAACCCACAAAAAGTAAAAATACAAGGACTCACTTCCGTAAACATTCGTCATAAAATCCATAAACCTGGGTAATCTGCAAGAGACCAAGGCATAATCAGTGATGCCATAATCTGAAGCAAGGTCTGAGTTCATATTGTAAATAAATGGACAATTAATCTAACTCACAGAAATTAAATATCTGTCTTTATGAAGTTTAAGCAAAATATATATATAGAGAGAGAGATGTTTATTTCAACTATGATGCATACCTGGCGACTCTCATGATTCCCCCTCAAGATTGTAATTCGTTGGGAATAGCGTACTTTGAGAGCCACCAAAAGCTGAAAAAGTGAACCACGGTCAAAATGAGACATCACCAGCCTGATTATTACCCATGAAAGCAACCATCACATAAAAAAAAGAAAACCCAAAACCAATAACCCATGATTATTTCCACCTTAAGTTCACTATTACCGCAATGACAATCTCTTTCTAAGTATAACTAAGAAAATAAAGTTAGGGAGGCAACCAAGTAAGAAAGTGTGATATGACTTTGTCATAAACAATTGAGACACCATTTATAGTTAGTGCACAACAAAATCATTCTAATAGCAAAAAGAGCTTAGGCCTAAGAACTCACCGTTACTGTTTCAACAGAATAGTATCCACGATCCACATAATCTCCCATGAAAAGATAATTAGTATCAGGACACTGCCAAAAAAAAGGGAACAGCATAAGTAAGAAAACAAATCTAACTAAATTACTTCCGCTAAAAGCACAAGTCTTTCAATTGCATAGAACCCAGAAAAAGAAAAGGCAACACTGAGTTAACAAGTGAATCCTCATGCTAGTAATCCCTAATACAAGTATTTTGTTCCATGGATGCTAGCATTTTGTGGCTTACTAGCCATAACAGTTAAAAAGCCCTCAAAGCTTATTAAGATCAACCATCCTACAAGTCATTCCTGAAGATCTCAACTTCTCCTCACTATTCCCTTGCATATGGCTTTGGTTATCCAGGGGGGCTTCTCCTAGTGAGTTAAATTCTGAATGGATTACATCCCGAATGTTCTGTACACAGCTTCAAAGTGATAAAAGTCGTTAAGATCAAGAACAAATTTTCCCTTCTTACCTGAGGAGAAAGGAGCCCTTCTCATAAAATGATTTACTTTTATAAAAAATATTCATTATTACCGAGAACATAGTGATTAATTAAAATCTATCCTTCTACTTGCCCAAATAAGAGCCCATCCTGACCTTCAAAAAGATATTCCAGGAGACACAAGGCAGAAGAAGGAGAAAGTAAAGGATAGAAAAAAGTGCATCTACCTTCCCACCAATTCGGAAGAGCTCGGCAAGATCATGGAACTGCCCATGAATATCACCACATATAGTCACAGGGCTTTTCACAGGCTGCAACACGGAATATGAAAAAACATCTCAAATTCCCTATAATCAGCTATTCAAAAACTTGGAAATCTTTCGTACAAGCAATTTTGTGTCCCACGTGTTAAAAGATAGAAAGCATATTAATCTTCAAAAGGTCATACCTGGACATTGCTCTCCTGCATTAGAATCTCCTTCGCTTTCTCACATAATCCTCTTACCTAGTTAAGTAGGAAAAAAAGATACCACTGGTCAAAGCAGGCAACTCCTTTATCTATAAAACAAGAAGGGCATGAAAACATGGTTCATCACAACAGAATCACATACAACAAGCATTTGATAAGAGTCTTTCAATTTGGTTCATTCGGGCTACATTAACACAAGGATTCATTATAAGTTGGCTACAAAAACCTTTCTAATTAATCCAGATATCCACTCTGCTCCATTCATGCTTCTTATAAAAATACAGGGATGCTTTATAGTTTGTTTGTTTGAGCCTTTCTTATGAATCCTCAATAACCATTCCGCTTCTACTCTGCCTTTACTAAAACAAAAATTCATCATAATTCGACATTTTCAACAGCTGTTTTATCATAATTTGACAATTTACAGCAAATATCCTCGTTTATCAGCGGGAAAATCAGATCATAGAATCTTCAAATCGTCTTTGTTTATAAAAAGATGATCTTGATATGAAATGTAAATCGGAAAATGGGAAAATTAAAAGGAAAAGGTGTACCTCCTGCTCTGATAAGGGTTTACACTGCATAAGCTGATCAATTTGCTCATCCAGATTACCATTAGCTGTGCTCGCGGGCACTGAATCAGAGCTCATCTTCGTCTTCTTCACAAAGACGAACCCTAGATTGTTTTTTTTTAACAGCTGAAAGAGGACGAAATCAAGTGTCGAGTGGGTGGTTTGATTGATTTCGTCTTCTTCTTTTATCAACGACGTCGTTTAGGACAATGTGTTAATCTTAAAATATGGAATACTTTACCTATTTAACTCAATAAAATTTTAAATATTTTTATAATATCATAAAACAAATAATATGTAATAAATAATACCTTATTTTTTAATACAAAAGATAGTTCTGTTTCGAAACTATAGTGAAATAAAGAAGGTTAACTCTTACTAACTTGACACAATAGAGTAATAGAAAAGAAAATTTAATATCTGCTCGCTCAAGAACTGCCCTTTGGTAGACTAGGTTTCCCTCAATGATGAGAAGAGTCCACATCGGATGATGATGTTGAAATGAATTTCAATTCAGCTGATACTAGTAGATTTTCACTAGCACAACAATATTTATAGCTTGTTTTTCGCTAGTTACTCCTCTTTTTTCAGAGTATTCACATTCAAACTGTTCGAGCTTCTTGAATTCGAAGCATTTGATTATAAGAAAAAGATCGTAGTGGGTATTGTTAGAAATAATGTGTTCATTTACTCCATTTTGTTAGGTGATGAAATAACAACCAAACGAAACCAAAGGACATGCTTGTTGGTCTTAAATTATGCTTGAGATTTTTCTAGTTGGTAACAAAAAGACTAGTATCAACAAGGTTGAGAGAGTCATGAATTTTTTTGTGTTTTGATATTTTTTTTTTCTCAAAAAGAAATCATTAGGTCTTGTTTGGTCTTTATTGACATTTGGTTTATCAATGTCATGGGGTGCTCCATTCGATGATATATTATACAAATTAATTCAGCTTATCGATGACATAATATTTTGATAGGAAGTTATGGAGGTCGAGGATCAAAGAAAGAATTAGTAGGTTGCTGAACGTATTTTTTTTTCGTACTAGGGTATTGTTTTTTACATTAGCGTATTCATTCTATCTATCTTATTGTTTTGTTGTTATTAATGTTTCTTTTTAATATCTCTTCAAGTTGAAGCTTTATCAAAAAAACAATCACATACACTCACGAGATAAGAAAAAAATCTACATATATTTTATTCTTTATTAAATCTTGATAAAAAATTCATAATATCTACAAAATAACAAAAAATTGACATACTATACATTTCTCTAGAAGCTTCTTCTTCTTCTTTCCTCTCTCAGAAATTTTTTCTATTCAATCCATTGCAGAGTAAGGAAAAATGGTGCATATGACGAGGAACATGAGGGTTCCACCAAACTCAGCGAGTTTGGCTGAGGCTAAGAAGAGGACCTTAGAATTCTTCAGGATGTGTTGCAGATCCATCCCTGAGATCATGGAAATTTACAACTTATACGACGTCGTTTCCCCCTCTCAACTCCGTTCTGCTGTCGCCGCCGAAGTTCGGAAGAATTCCAACGTTACTAATCCTAAGGTACTCTTTTCGTTGAATCAATCGATTAACTATGCTTAGTTTAGGAAATTTGCTGGGTCTTGCTATATGACTCATTTTTACCTTAGATGCTAATTTACTGGAACCCTCTCTCTTTTATTCGACAGTACCATGTTCAAATTAGAGGAAAAAGATACATTTTTTTGGTAATTGCTAGTGTAAAATGGTGATTTTACCTGCTTGATTTCATAGAGGTACTTGCTGCTGACTGACAGTGAGCTAGGAATTGAATTACTTTTGGATTATGGAATGGTTAAGGGATCTATTACAAGTGTTTGATAGAAAAGATTGTGCAAGTAAATAGGTTGTAGATATGTCATTGGATGAGCTTACAGAAATGGCAAGGGAAAGATGTGAATTTTGAAGACAAAGTTTCTTAGTTTGATTTGAAATGGCTTTGACCTTTCTTGAAGAATAAGTGTCTCTTTTGCAGCATGTTAACCTTCGTGTGCTACCCTTTTTCAAGGGTCGAGGGTGGGTTTGAGGAAGGAGTATATAGTAGTATGTGCTGGAATCGAGATCCAAGTTTAGTTGTGAACTGAATCAAATTGAATTATGGGTTTTAAAACTTCAACTATTGAATTTTCGTTCATTTCACATACGAGATAGAATTTGTTGCTAGTTTAAACTGATAATCAGGTGAATATAGTGGATTCTAACAACTAGTTAACAAGTTTGAACTGGCCGGTTAATCATTTGGATCCGAATAGCATTTGAGCCTTTTGAGTCTCCATAAGTTTCTTAGTTGGGGTTGCCAAACTATTGAAACAAATCCTTATAGATTTTTAATTTTGGGTTTGATGAAATAGATTAATTTAGGTAGCTGATGAATTCTAAAGGTGGTAGTTGCTTGTAGGATTCAGAGAGACTAAATACTGTTTTCCAGTGTCATGAGATTTCAAGCTACTTAGAAAGATTCAAATATGAGCTTGATTGATGTTGGTGCTTAAAACCATCAGTCAAATACTCTTGTTATGTTTAGAAACTGTTAAGTACTTAGCGGCCATATCCAAAAAAAGAACATGTAGAGGAAAAAGAAGATTCGGTCTAGTGAAAGAAATTGCTGGCAGATAAAATGATTTTCTGGTTGCTATTCTGGTAGACTAAGGCTCCCTAATCTCTAACTTAGAGAATTTGTAGGTGCATCATCAAGATGCCACTCTGATTTAGTGTTTTTGTCTAATACACAACTCTTTGGTATTTTTCATGCTTTCAGAGCAAAGTTCATATGCTTGGCCCCCTGCTTTTATGATTGTGATGCATCTTCTTTATCAAAAAAACTGACCGTGATGCATCTTTTGATTTTGCTATTATTTCTTCAGAGATTTAGCTGGCAAGGTAATGCAGGTAGAGCTTCCTAATGATCATTGAAGACCGAGTATAAAAAATCTATTAGATTTGTTGAGCTTTAAGGGAGCCGAAGGTTATAGTTGCATAATATTTTCTCCATGCAGAACGAGAACAGTCAAGTATTTATTTCCAACTTTTGCAATAACAGCTTGTGATTTTCATACTTATTAGATCTTCCTCATTGATACCTCGTGTCTTCGTTGTTGCAGAATTGGTTTACATTGCGTTAGATACCCTCATAAGTCATACCATTTTGTACACAGGACACACAGTGTACACAATCTCCTTTTTTCGTTCTTCTTTTATTTCTGTTGATGTTACTTGTTTTTGTCTTGGATAACAAAAGGTTTTTTTGATGAACGAGGACCAGATGTCTCTATGAAACAGGTTATAAAAAGTTGAGTTAGAAACGTTAGTACTTCGAAATGAATATAAACATTGTCTTTGTCATTTCTCTTTTCTGCTTGTTTCAATTTTGGTTTTTGTTTCTTGCATTAAATTATTTGTGTTGGATTAGGCGAGTGCTTCTCTCTAAGATTGCAAATGCTTTATCATGTAATCTATGTCTCAGTTTTCTTGTGAGTGAATTATAAAGAAGACATCCAGTTTTTTTTTTGGGTATTTTTGTACAGATACATAATAAATTGAGAAAGGACAAAAAGAGAGGAGAAGAACTTCCAGAAATGGATTTACATCTCGAGTTCGTAGATTGTTATCCTTCTAGATATAAAACTTTCCCCATGAGAATTCTCATCAAGATGCAAATTGCTATTTATTATAGTTTGATACACGTCCACTACCATCCTATGAGATGTTTCAGTAAAATGCAGGTGTTCAATTATGTAGCAAGGGACTATGTCCAATTGTACTCACGACTCGTCTCTATCGTACAGGTGATTGACATGCTGCTGTTTAAGGGCATGGAAGAGTTGAAGAACTGTGTGGACCACTCAAAACAGAGACACCATCTTGTTGGCAAATACGTCGTAGGTAATCATGGTCTTGTGCAGGACCTTGGACATAACGATCAGGGCAGCTCTGATTTCCTGAAAAACTTTTACAGCAGCAACTACTTCTAGATTTCTTTTTAAACTTTGCTGCTACTCTTGTATAAACATACTTGCTATTTATTGGTAGTGAGTACTCTTCTGAGTCTAGAACAGGTTGTCATGTTGTCTGTTAAGAATTGTTTTATCATATAAGAACTACTTTATTAGTGTGAAAATCTGAAGGAAAATGTGTAGCCTTTGTGCCTCTTGACTGTCTTTTATGACAAAGAGGTTTTATGATGAGCACAAGTTCACAAATTCACCAAGCACCCTCTTTGATACTTCCAAAACTTCAATTACTTGAATCATGAGTGCTGGTTTGCTTTTGCTGTTAAGGCATCTAAATGGCAAACTACTCCATATAATCTGAATCTTTCAGTAGAAAAGTGAGGTGCTGCTTACAGTCTCAACTGAAAGAACTTGTTGAAGTGTTCGCGGACTGTTCCCAGCCCATAAAAAGAAGGTTTTTTTGGTTACGATAATGATGCAGGAACAGTCAGGGTGAACTTGTCGTTCATTTTCTGTGCAACAACCAGCGACTATGAATCCCTTACTCTCCGAAAAGGAACTATTTTTACGTATAACAATAGCTACATTTCAATCTCAAGCTATCAACTATGAATCCTTACTATCCGAAAAGAAAATTATTTTTACGTATAATAATAACTACATCTCAATCTCAAGCTATAAACTATGAATCCTTACTATCTGAAAAGGAACTATTTTACCACCTCATTTGAACGAAACCAACATTGTGAACCAGCCAACAAACCAAATACATCTCAATCTCAAGCTATCAACACCTCAAGTAATTTTTGCAACATCTTAATCATTAGACTAAACTATTAACCTGTGTTAAAATGTGTCAAGGTTTGTATATATATATTTATTAAATCAAAATTTGACGTATATATATATATAATATAATTTTTCGACGAAGAGTGTCACTTGATACTAAGGGTGGGGCGGATATTTTGGGACACTATTAAATATTTATAATATATAGTATATATTAGTAGGATGTAATTTTATTGTGTGTATCTTTAATTCCATAATTTTCTCGAAGAAAAAAAGGAAGGGTAGAATTTAGGCGAGACGCAGTGAAGAGAAAGTGAAGAGAACGTGCGGAAGTGGAATTGGGTCTCTCTCTTTCAAACCCTTTTCCCCTTTTTTCCACTTTACGTTGAATCTGCGGAGACGCAAAAAAGAAGTGTGAGAGAGAGAGCATAAATAGAGAGAGATTTTTTTTTTAGCATTTCGTCCCTATTCCACTTTTTCTTCTTCCTTCCTTGTCAAAACTTAGGGTTTCTTCCTTCATTTTATGTATGTATCTTCCTTCTGAATTCTCATGGCTATTTGGTTATTCTCTTTCTTTGTTTTTTTTCTGAATTCTATGTGCTTTGATGTGCATATTTTGTAAGGATTGTAGATTTCTGCTTTTGGGTTTTTTTAAGATCAGAAACTTGGTTCATTTTGCTTGTTTTTGATGGGTGTAATTTTAATCGAAGTTTTATGTTGTTTCATGTGCTTATGCTGCTGGGTTTGTTGTTTTTTTTCATTGTTTTTGTTGGGTTGGATTTCTCTTTTCCCCTTTTTTAATCTGAAAATGTGCTTATTTTGCCATGATTTTTGGGTCTCTTAAAACTAGAATCCTGGCTCTCTTTTTGTTGCTTTTTTTTTGTTTGTTGAAAGAGGAGTCTTTTTAATTTTATTTGAATTCTATGTGGTTTGATGTGTCTATAAGGCAGTCATCTATTGTTTTTGCTTCGTTGGTTGCATTTTATTTGTTTCTGTTGGGTTGGGTTGCATTTTCTGGATAGCCATAGTTGTGCATGTTTTATGTGGTTCATCATTTTTGTGTTTGAATGTTTTTGACCTGCATGTGGAATTTGAACAGGTTTGTTGATTTTTTTCCCTTTTGTTATGTAATTTCATCAGGTGTGAGAGTTGATTTGATGTTGATGAATTTTGTTGGCGTTTCTGTGGAATCCTGGTGCTAGGAAGGAGAAGTAGCTCGAGTATTTGAGGGTTTAACCTATCCCTGCTGAAAAAAAGGTTAGCTGAGTTTTGGGTTAGCAAAAAGGTGACCAGGTTTTGATTTCTGGGTGTTTGACTATGCCAACATCCTGGGCTGATTCGGTTTCTGCAGCCGAGAATCTGGCTGCTGCTCGGCCCAAGTCATCCTATGTTCCACCACATCTTAGAAATAGGCCTCCGTCAACAGATCCTCCTGCACAGGCTTCCTATGCTGGGCCTGCTGCATCTGCTCAGGACCAAAGTGGTTATGGTGGCCCAAATGTAGGTGGAAGTCGATGGAGTGGTCCAAGGAATGATTTCCGATCTGGTTATGGCGGTGGTGGAGGAGGCCGTGGCGGTGGCTGGAATAACAGAACAGGTGGTTGGGATCGTGGGAGGGATCGGGAAGCTAACCCCTTTGCAGATGATGATGCTGAACCCTTTGTTGAGTCAGAGAATTCTGGGATCAACTTTGATGCATACGAGGATATTCCTGTGGAGACAAGTGGGGATAATGTACCCCCTCCTGTGAACACTTTTGTTGAGATTGATTTAGGTGAAGCTGTCAACCTAAATATCAGGAGATGCAAGTATGTTAAACCAACCCCTGTGCAAAGGTATGCTATACCGATTGCACTTGCTGGTAGAGATTTGATGGCTTGTGCTCAGACTGGTTCTGGAAAAACGGCTGCTTTCTGTTTTCCCATCATAAGTGGAATAATGAGGGGACAATTTTCAAGACCTCCACGTCCGCGTGTGGCATTTCCGCTGGCTCTTATTCTTTCTCCGACTAGGGAGCTCTCATGCCAAGTAAGTTTATGGGGTTTGTTGGTCTATGCACTCAAAAGGGTGGGGGAGAGAAGATCAATTTAGTTTTTGGGACTATGCTGTATGGTTTGCTTTTCAAAAAGGTTTTTAAGTGCAGGGTTGAATGTTGTGTATTGGCTTGCAGATTCATGATGAAGCTAAGAAATTTGCATATCAGACTGGTGTCAGGGTGGTTGTTGCTTATGGTGGTGCTCCCATAAACCAACAGGTTCTATTTCTTCTCCTTTGCTTGGTACTTTTATCTTTTGTCTATTCTATTCAATTGACATTGTTCTGTGGCTCGTCATTTAATTGGATTTTCATGCAAGTGCATTTATCTTTTTCTGCCCTTCCTTACTCAGCTACCAACAGTCTTCTTCTTTACTCAGTATGGAAGAAAATCACGAGGATATCTTGTGTGCTACACTTGCAACAAAGTTTACTGTGTCCTGGAGATACGACTTTTACAATAAATAGTGATAAAATCTTTTACATTGATTAGGAGTAGCCACTTGTTCATAAGCCAGTTTTACCATCTCTGAGTTTAGGCTGCTTGAAGTTCTCATGCTATTAGAGATATCCTTTTTATTTTTTTGCAAAAGAGGAACATTGCTTTAGTTGAAGCTGAGCTTGCCTGCATTTTTCATATTTTAAACCTGTTTTATCTTTCTCAAAAATTTATGATGTCACAGAAAACATACACGTGTGAAATTGGCCTTCAGTTCAATGAATTCTGTTTCGGCAAGTGGTTCTTTCTGTCCTAACTACATAGTTTATGCAATGGACCTTAGTTGTTCAGATCCTCTAAAAGTGCTGCTGTACTCGCGTGGGTTCCTCCAAAAATGCATAACTTTTGGAGAATCCGACACACATCCCACAAGATTTTGGAGGATCCGAGCAACATAGCAAAGGGCGATGGTGATAGTTATTGAGTGCTATACAATAGTAGTTCATACAGATTGTTTGTTGTACCGTTTCATGCATGCACTATGAGAGAGAGACGTCATAGGCACCGAATAAGGAGATTGAAATGTCTATTATCATTAAAAGCAGTTTGCTTATAGATGTTTTTGAGCTGTGATGTTGTATCTTAACAGCTTCGAGAACTAGAGAGAGGAGTGCATATTCTTGTGGCAACACCTGGGCGGTTGGTTGATTTACTTGAGAGAGCTAGAGTCTCATTACAGATGATAAGGTACTTGGCTCTAGATGAGGCAGATCGAATGCTTGATATGGGTTTCGAACCTCAAATAAGGAAAATTGTGCAACAAATGGACATGCCTCCACCAGGTGTAAGACAGACAATGCTGTTCAGTGCCACTTTTCCCAAAGAGATTCAGGTCAGTGCTCTGTTTGGACGGATTCTCTGTTCTTTGACCTATTTTTCCTCTCTTCTATTCTATTGTACTTCATTCTCCATCATCCTGTTGACTTAAACTCTTTAACTTAAAGTTAGAATCCCCCTCCCCCTCTCTCTCCCTTCCCCATGTTATTGATCTAGCTGCTTCCATAATTATTACTCACTCCGTTCAGCAAAGAATGTCACCTTTCTAAATTTGGAAATGATTTAATTTGAACTTTCCATTTTACCCTTAATGACAAGCTTGTATAGCCATACAAATGATATAGCATGTTTAAGATCACAAATTTCAAGAGTATTATAGCTACACAAATCACAAATGTTACGACATATTTTAGGCTACAAGTTTCAAAGGTTTTCATATCTTTCTTAAACTCTGTGTGTAGTCAAAATACACCATAGAAATTGAAAAGGGTGGGGTGGGCGGTGGAACTGCATTGTTCTCGATCTGACCTAAGTTTGTCTGCTTCTCATCAATTGTTTTTTGCCTATATTTTTTCTCAATCAAAGCATAGGATGTGAATTGGAATGATCACTGTGAATATACATTTTTGTGAGAAGTTTTCTGCTTTGATCTTGCAGAGACTGGCACTGGATTTTCTTTCAAGTTATATTTTCTTGGCTGTGGGAAGGGTTGGCTCTAGTACTGATCTGATTGTCCAACGAGTTGAATATGTTCAGGAGACTGACAAGAGAAGCCACCTGATGGATCTCCTTCATGCACAGAGGGCAAATGGTGCTCATGGCAAGGTATTAGCCTTCTGTTACTTGATTTGACTTAATTATTAATGCCTATGATGTAGGATGAGCAAAAAAAATTGATGTTCAGACCTGTAACTCTACTTTCTGACCTTTTTCATTGTTTGTTGGTGGAGAAGTATTCAAAGTGCTTATTAGGTACTTGCCTATATTCTTCTGAAGTGATGCCCTGTTCTTTATAGGGTTTATCACGATAGGAGGCTGTACCTTGTTTGATTGACATCTGTATCACATTAACTCTATATCATCTCTATCTTTAATAGAGAACCTGGGAATCTCAAAACTATATGTGTTGTCTAGTGTGGTAATTTGGGATTTAATCATTTATTGATGGTGATGCTAACAACAGAGACTAAAGGTTGAGATGTTGGAGGTAGAACAGTTTAAAGATTAATGAAGAAATTAGATCAGAATTTGTTGCTTAAAATTATCATTTTGCTTTAGATGCTTCATTCCTGGTTTTGCATGTTATGTTAAAGGTTCAACCAATTCAAAGAGAGTGCGAGTGTATCTTTACTATTAGTCTTGTGAGAAGCAATTGCATTTTTTCCTAGTTACTCTTCAGTTGAATTACCAGAAATTATTGGTTGAAATGAAATTCTAATAACTCTGGTCTTTAATTATCAGCAAGCTCTTACCCTTGTTTTTGTCGAGACGAAAAAAGGAGCTGATTCATTGGAGCATTGGCTTTGCATGAATGGTTTCCCTGCTACAGCTATTCATGGCGATAGAACTCAGCAGGTATTAATGATTTCTCTAGTGTGATTCTGGTTGGTTAATCTCATGAGACATATAGCTCTGATATGTCTGTTTATTCTCTATTTAAGTGATGTGCTTCTGACCTTTTTCATGAGTTTCTTATGTTTCTTTCTGTGTTCTTTTCACCGAGTTAAATTTAAATTTCATGGTTTGTGTTCTTGGCTAGCTTTTGAAACAAGCTTATTCAAGATTGCCTTATACCCAGGGGGGGGGGGGGGATTGTATAGGGGGTTTGGAAAAAAACCTCGGGAATTAATGGGGGCAAACACAAGGAATTTCTTTACCTATAAACAACTGGTGTTCTCGATGAAATCTGAACCATGAAATATCGTGTAAAAATGGAGGGTATTTTTATATCAATCCTCTGGGTTTAGCAGTGTAAGGCATTCTAGAAATTGGGGATGTGGAACATCTTTTCTACTTATTTTCCCTTTTCCTTTTCTTGTCTATTTTGAAAATCTGTGAGCTGGCTCTTAGAAGAGTGAAGTATATGTTGAAAGTTGAGACTTGAGATGCTCAATTTCTTAAACATTGGAAGAACATGGAATTAATTTCCTAATATTTCAGCTCAAATGTGCTATATTTCAGCTCTGGGGATATCATACTTTTATTTGTTGGTACTTTTAAGACCCTCTCTTTCTCTCTTACTCACACAAAAAAACTATTTTGTCTTTTCTTTGCGGGGTAGAGGGGTTTCAAAAACTTAAAGTTCTCTTTGAAATGGTTGTAGACATTATGCAGATGATGTGGATTGAATATTGCTTTTATGACAATGAGTAGAAAGTTGTGTATTGGCAATGTTATTGAAAGCCATCGCTTAGTCTCTTGAACTGAAAGCAATGCAACACCAGGGGTCGTTGCATCATGTATGCACATCAGATAAGTGTGCACTTTTAACATTGACACACAAAGTGATCCCTACAAGAAGTGGTAAATTCTTTGAATCTCAAATTTGAGGAGTTGGATCAATATCGTCATTATTGTATATTGGATGTTGAAGTAAGTAATTTTAATTGATAGTTGATTATAGTACTAAATTCATGTATGTATAATATTTTTAAATTTTTCGTAAATGTGCACTTTCCTTTAAAGAAGAGCATACTTCACTTCTAGCTTTACGCTTCAAGCCCCAGCCCTCATGGACCTTGTAGTTATTTTGCGCTTTTCACATTTAAATAGCACTGGTGTGTTTCTGTCTGTTTGAGCTGATACTGCTATTCGGATGATATTATTAGTAGCTTTTATGTTGATGCTGTATAAGGTGTGTGGTGGCAAGATCTGTATACCATTGTGATAATTTGGCCCTTGTGTTGAATCAGGTTCACAATGCCTTCTCTAGTATATCTACCTTGGTGTCTTTGTTATCATTAGTCTTAAGATATGTAGCATCCTTTCTATCTTACTCCTTCAAATAGCTTGTTCTGGATTGGATTTCATTGCATTTCATTTTTCCCCTTGATCAATTATTGTTGTGCATTGTTGGCAGGAAAGGGAATACGCCCTGAGATCCTTCAAAAGTGGTAATACACCAATCTTGGTTGCAACGGATGTGGCAGCACGTGGTCTTGATATACCCCATGTTGCTCATGTTGTCAACTTCGACATTCCAAATGACATTGATGATTATGTCCACCGTATTGGAAGAACAGGGCGAGCAGGAAAATCAGGTTTAGCAACAGCCTTCTTTAATGAGAACAATTCTTCTGTGGCAAGATCACTGGCTGACCTTATGCAAGAAGCAAACCAAGAAGTACCTGCTTGGCTCTCTCGCTATGCTGCTCGATCTTCACATGGAGGTGGCAAAAACCGTCGTGGCGGAAATCGTTTTGGTGGCCGTGATTTTCGAAAAGATTCCTCTTTCAATCGAGGGGTCACAGACTATTATGGTGGGGCCAATATGAGCAGTGGCTATGGTGCACCTGGTGGGTATGCTGCACCATATGGTGGTGCTGGTGTGACTAGTGCCTGGGACTAACCAGCCACAATTTGCAAATTCAGATACAGTTTCAATTTTGCAGTAGCAGATCTCTAATCACTTTAGTGTCAATCTCTTTATTTTGTTCATTTTTGTAAGTTTTGACGTTTCGTACTGAAAGTCTTCGCTGCAATGGAAGTTTGGGTTGCTGTGACGTAGTTAGGGCTCGATGGGGATGTGTAAATCTTGGCAGGTGGTGGTGAATACTTACTACTAACAGATTAGGATTTACTTTGCCTTGTTTAACTTCTCCCTTTGCTTTTACCCTCTGCTTTTAACATTTTGGACATTTTGGTAGGTGGATGGATGTGTTAAAGAAAAGGTCTCATGTACGGGGGTGTGTTTCTGCCAGCAATTGATTTATATGTCTCTTAGGTGTATTCTTTATCAACCAAATGTATTGGTTGTAGATTTTAAGTACAGGGCCCTAGAAGTGTTGTGTTCAACTCTAATCACTGTTGTAATATTACAAATTCAGTGCTAAGTTTTGTACTACTATAATGTTGTGTTTTCTTATTATCATTCATAATGCAGTATTGATAGTTTTCTAATCTTTTATACTATTTGAGTTACTATTTCACATGTATCTTTTGACAGACATTAGTTTTCTTATAGCCTTGCAAAAAAGATTAAATTGATAATTGATGGTATGAGGTATCAATACCACTTATTTAAATCAGTTTGTAATAAAGATAAAAAAAGTCATTATTGTTTATAGGGACAAAAGAGAGTAAAAAACAAATTGAAAAGGGGAGTAGATGAAGAAATTATGAAAGGATGGGAGGCAGTGGCAGAGTCCCATTCCTGGCCCATTTCTTTATTTGGAGCAAAATCAATATAAGTGAATAATGTTGCTGTGCCTCCAAATCATTCATTCACCATGCCTTGTCACAGTTGTTGATCTTGTCTCTCCTTTGCATCTTCTTCAGCCTTTCTATGTCCATGGATAAAGCTGCTGATGTCCATGATGTCCTTGCTTCTTACAACCTTCCAAAGGGTCTTCTCCCAAACAATGTGAAATCTTACAGTATTTCCACCAAAGACAACTCTTTTACAGTCCAACTCACACACTCATGTTATGTACAATTTCAAGCTTAGGTTGTTCACTACGAAGAAGAAATCAAAGGGAAATTGAGTTATGGATCTATCTCTGATCTCTCTGGAATCCTAACGAAGAAGTTGTTCGTATGGCTACCCATAACAGAGATAAAAGTTGATGAGGACGACATTGAGTTCCATGTTGGCTTTTTGGCTGAAAACTTGCCAGCTGACCTATTTCAGGATATTCCCACTTGCAAGAAGAATCCAATCTTGAACCCCAGCTTCTAATAATGTTATGCAAGAATCAAATGTCCAACTTTCTTGGGATTTATGTACTATTCTAATAAGTTGTTATGAATAATTCATGTTATCAAATGTCTTTTCATGGAAATTTTAATGGACAAGTCTTTTCAAGTTGTTAATTTCACTTCGATATTAGTCGCCAAAGTTGAATACATCAAACAAACTGTATCCATGTAAATGAGATATTCTAAGCCAATACACATGTCTATTTGTGGAAATGTCAAAAGAAAGCTATTATTTTGCAGGCAAATATCTTTTTTTTTTTCTTTACTAACACTTGGATGGAACAATAAAAACACTTCATTGTGAGAAATATTACAACTTGTATGGTATAACTTAATCCCAAACTTCACATTAAAACAACATACTTCAATCCTAGTAGTTATTAAGGACTAGAATTTATTTTTATTTTTTGTAAAGAAAAAGGAGTTGCAACCTCCAGGACACAAAAAAAATATAAAAAGCATCTCTTGCTCAAGCAATTTCCTCCAAGAAGATATATTTGTTGTTGCAGGCATCATCTTCTTCAGTCTTGATATTACACCTGGACATAGTACTCTCTGCCTACATAAAAGTTACAAAGGAAAGAGTCAGATACAGAACACTAATCTCAATCATTATAGAGCTTAAAAATGACTACATATCTCATAATTTTGAACTTACATCTAGATGCCATTATTTCTTCTTCTTCTGTAATGCATTTGACCTCGCTGCTTCTTTCGCCTTCTCATAATTATTCTGTATTCTAAATCTTCAGCAATCCAAGAAAGCCAATTTGGATTTCGAGAAGAAAGCATGAAATATGCGATGGAGAATCCAATGATCAATCCACTACCATATCCCATAAGAACCACTTTCCAACTGAGCTCACTTAGAAATGTTGAATCATTTTCTTCATCTGGCACAAATGTTGTGTTGTTTGTCTCTGGTTTCCGGTCACTTCCACAACCTCCTGAAACTGGGAATCCACGCAATCCATCATTGCCTTCATATGTATTGTTCTCAAATGTATCAAATTGATTCCCTTTTGGAATGCATCCTTCAAGATGATTGCCAGAGAGATTAAAAACTGCAAGAGATGTAAGAGAAACAAGTTGTTTTGGTATCTCTCCTGAAAGCCTGTTGGATGAAAGGTCCAATGATTCGACTACAGATAACTTTCCAAGTGATGGTGGTATATGACCCTGCAACTCATTGTGAGATAAATTCAACACGCGCAGTGCAATGAGGTCTCCCATCATACTAGGAATATGTCCTTCAAATTTGTTACTTGAAAGATCCATAGTGGTGTACAAAGACAAGATTCTCACAATCGTATGCTCCAATCCCTTTGTTACAATAGTTACCGAGTCTTGGTAATATGTTTGTGTTGCATCACCTAGTGCCTTCATTGTTTGATTAATTCTCCTCATTGCTTTCAGATTTCTGAAAAAACTTGTCGGCAGTTCTGCTGTAAATGCATTGCAAGAGAGGTCTAACATCCGAAGCTGAGGAAACAATTTCGAACTAGTTGATGTTCTGATTGGTCCATGCAAATTATTGAGTCTCAAGCTTAAAACTTGTAGATTTGGAAGAGTCCCCAACCACATAGGGAATGTGTCACTGAGGTGATTATTCCCTAAGTCAAGAACTTCCAACTCTTTGCAATTGGCCAAGGATCTTGGAATTTTACCCTCTAGCTTATTGCCATGCAAGTTGAAGCTTTTTAATTTGCTTTCAGAGCTACAAGTTGTTTGGAGATTCCCAGAAAGACTATTATGTTGCATATCCAAAACCTCGAGTTGGTCACTCATGTTACCTAGACATTGTGGAATTGCTCCATTCAAATTGTTTCTAGCCAAATCTAGAACTTTTAATGTTGTCAAATTACAAACAGAAGAAGGGATTTCACCACTGAGACTATTATTTGATATGAGGAAATACTTTACATAAGGTGGCGGAATAGGTAGGGACCCTTGAAGAATATTGGACCGTAAATCAATATAATATAGATAAGAAAGAGGAATGTGGCCAATACGTGCCAACTTGTTATGTGAAAGATCCAACCGCTCAAGCTGCCCTGCTGATCTCAAAAAATTCAATTCCTTTACTTCACAAGCAGCCAAGTGTAAGTATCTAAGAGATTCCGGCAAGGTAGATTTGGTCTTTTTCTCATTGGTTAGTGAAATACTATTAAATGAAAGATCAAGAAACCAAAGTTTTTTGAGATTAGAAAAGAAGCTGACATCTACATTTCCAGAAAAGTTGTTGGATGGAATATCAAGCCAAACTAGGTTCACAAGGTTCTGAATTGACTTGGGAAGAGGACCTTGCAACTGGTTGTTTCCTAGAAGAATATCGATTATTGTATGGTACCTGAAATCCTTAAGTTGACCGGAAAAGTTGTTGAATCTCAAGTGTAGAGCGGTTAGTGACGGTAGGGAGAATATCCAGAATGGTAATTCTCCATTCAAGGAGTTGTTTGAAAGGGAAAGTTGAAATAGATTCTGCAGTCCACTTGAAAAAAGAGGAAGTGATCCTTCCAGATGGTTATTTTCAAGGATCAAGTACCTTATATGGGTGAGATTCCAAAGAGATGTCGGAATAGGCCCCGACAAATTGCAAGAATGAAGCCACAAAAACTGCAAAGAAGTTAGATATCCAAGAGATTCTGGCAGCAAATTACCATAAAAATTCACTTCTCTGAGAGACAACTCCACGAGAGATGCACTACTGTTCCATTTGGTCTTTGGAAAATTACCACTGAGCTCATTATTGTCCTCTAAGTAAAGAACTTGCAAGTTGGACAGGTGAAAAATACTCTCAGGTATTATCCCTTTCAATCCTGTACCCTCCAGACACAGAGTTGTTAAATGAGAGGAAAAATTCAGAGGAATGGTGGAAGAGATGTTCACATATCTAAGATCAAGCTCTCTTAATTGAGTCAAATTCTGAAGGAGCAATTCAAAATCGTGACCTGTGAGTCTTAGCTCAGCATCAACAGATGAAAGAAAATCACCAGAAAGACCAAGAGACTGTAATTTGGAAAGATGAGAGATTTCAGAAGGAATTTGACCAGAGAAAGATGAGTGGGAAAGATCAAGATGCGTCAAACTCGAAAACCTACCAAATTTAGGTGAAATATGTGAATTGGAGAAGTTATTCCCAGAAAGGTCAAGTCTTTGGAGATTAGTGAGTTGGAATAGGCTGCTGGTGGAATCAATGGTTCCTACAAGCTGGCTGCCACTGAGGTCAAGCTCAATCACATGGCCGGTCATCTCATCACATATTATTCCATCCCACGAACAACAATCTTTGTTCATGTTCCATGAACTCGTTTTTGGATAAAATTTCCGCGCTTCATAGAATTTACAATTAAAACTTGTGAGTGATTCATTTACAACGTGTGTCTTGTTGAATTCTACAAGGGCAAGACTTTGATCTCTGGGGCATATTGCCAATGAGGAAAGAACAAGTTGACAAAGAATGAAAGATGCTAGTAGAAACAAGAGGCCCATTTTGCATGAAAGTTTTGCTTTGTGTTATGCCAAATCAAAATTCATACAGCATTGGTGGATGCTAAAAGCAGTCAAATCTTGTTGGTCTTCTCAAAGATGCTATGATTTTTTGAGATTTTTTTTCTTTCTGGTAACAATCTTAGTCCATTGCTAAAATAAAAATAAGATAATCAAAATGTTTGGCTCAAGTCAATGTACAAGTCTTTTCATGGAAATTTTAATGGACAAGTCTTTTCATGTTGTTGTTAGTTTCACTTTGATATTAGTCGTCAATGTTGAATACATCAAACAAACTGTATCTATGTAAATGAGATATTCTAAGCCAATACACATGTCTATTTGTGGAAATGTCAAAAGAAAGCTATTAATTTGCAGGCAAATATCCTTTTTTTTCTTTACTAACACTTGGATGGAAAAATAAAAACACTTCATTGTGAGAAATATTACAACTTGTATGGTATAACTTAATACCAAAGTTCACATTAAAACAACATATTTCAATCCTAGTAGTTATTAAGGACTAGAATTTATTTTATTTTTTTTGTATTGAAAAAGGAGTTGCAACCTCCAGGACACCAAAAAAAATTATAAAAAGCATCACTTACTAAAGCAATTTCCTCCAAGAAGATATATTTGTTGTTGCAGGTGATGAGTCGCTAGTTTTGACTCATTTAGAGCTTCATTTGTACTGAATTGGTGTCCTTAATGCCTATTTTGCGCTCATAACTAATGTTAAATTGTTTATATGCAACAATGAGACTTGAGAACGAGGCAAGGACAAGATGATGCTAAAGGAAGCTAAAAAGTTGAAGAATTGAAGGAAAAAGAAGCCTGGAGCTCGCAAAAGGCAACTCGGCGACTCGCTGAGTGGGTCTGCAACTCGCCTAAAGTTCCAACAGGTGAGCTAAAGAATCAAGTTAAGTTGGCAAGCTTGGGAGACAATCGGCGACTCGCAGATCAGAACGGCGAGCCCGACTTTGATCGCCTAAAGTTTCAGTACAAATCCATGTCGAAATCAAGAAACAAAAGGCGAAGAAGAGCAACTCGGCAATTTGCCAAGTGGATCGGCGAGCCCGACTTTGATCGCCTAAAGTTTCAGTACAAATCCATGTCGAAATCAAGAAACAAAAGGCGAAGAAGAGCAACTCGGCAGTTTGCCAAGTGGATCGGCGAGCCCGACTTATGTTGCCAAGTGGTCCCGCGTTTTAAAATGTGAGAAGTTTTTGTGAGAGTATAAATAGAGTTTTTGAAAAGAGAGTTGGTATCAGTGGAGAACCAATTAACTTAGACAAAACAGTACTCTTGCACTTTGAATTTCTTTTGGATTACTTTGAACAATTCTTGTGGGTTTTTGGATCCAAGACATTGGGTGTAATTCTAATTGGTAGCATTTGCTTTTTGAAGACCTTGTGAATCAATGGCTAACATCTTTGGTAACAATTTCTTTACTTTTGCTATGATTGGCTAAAACCCCAATGCCTTAGGGGTGTGATTATGTGTTCAATTACTTAATTAGCTAATGGGTGTTATGAATTACTGAATTTAATACTGAATTGAAATGGGTTCAGTAGTTGATTCATGTTTTCATTTTATGAATTGAAGTTGCAAATTCAGTTATAGTCTATATCTCTTTGTATGCATGTAAAAGGTGCATTTGAGTGGAATTAGCAATTGATGATCGTATGAGCTGTTGCTTTTACTACTCAGCTTGTTAAAGTGGGTTGAATCAAGGTATAAGATTGTTTTCTAGTGTAGTGCCTGTTGGGGTTTGACAGAACCCAATTGAATGCATGATAGCTGATTGTAAAATAGCTATTGTAATCAAGATCTTGCCAACCCATTGAGATTCAGCATGCTTAAGCAATTCGTAATTACCCATTTAGTGAAATTAGTAATTGAATACTCACACACCGCTAAGGTCCTTTCTCCCCCTGTTTAAGTTCATTGTCAATCGTATTTGATACCATTGGTTACTAAATTCTCTCATTATTGATAATTAAAATTTGATGATTTACATTATGTCTCGTTTTACTCATTTTTGCCTACAAAAGATTAGATCACTATAGTACTTCGTAGTCAAATTCTTTACTAGAACACTCCTCGTGGGATCGACCCCAACTTTTTGTTGGGTTTATACTTGCTAGCGACCGCCTACACCTTGAATTGTTATAGAGATAGTTGGGCGTTATCAACAAATGGCGCCGTTGTCGGGGAGTGGCGTTTAGAATTCTTTTATTGAAGTGTTTTAGTGAACTAATTTGGTTGTAGTCAAATTAACTTATTAGTCTTTTCATTGTTTTTCCTCAGCAGGTGAAGAAATGAGTGTCCATAAAAGTGAAGTTGGTAGTGTTATTGGGCGCAATGTCGACATAGGAAACTTGAATGATTTTGATTTTGATCAAGTGGGAAGCGTTGGAGCTATTCGTTTTCCCCCAGCTGAGGGAAATGCTATCTTCCATGTGACCGGAACTATGCTTAAGCTGTTGCAGATAAAAGGGTTCTTTGGGGGACTTACTCATAAAGATCACCATGGCCACATTCGAAACTTTTTGGATGTGTGCGACCCTTTCTCATTCAAGAACATCAGCCAGGAGTCAATCCGACTTCGATTGTTTCCCTTTTCTCTAGCAGGGGAAGCAACAAAGTGGTTGGCTGAACTACCAAGAGACTTAATTACTTCTTGGGCGGAGCTCACGGAGGCATTCCTTGAACGTTTCTTCCCTCCCTCGAAGATGGTGAAGTTGCGGAATGGCATTCAGAATTTCAAGGGTATTGATGGTGAACCTATTCATGAAACTTGGTTGAGGTTTCAAAAGCTGCTTCTTCAATGTCCTACTCATGGATTACCGAAAAATATGTTGTTGCAATATTTCTATCGGAGTCTTGATTCCGTCAACAAGGTTGTTGCTGATCATCTTATCTGGGGTGGAATTATGAGACAGACGTTTGTCGTGGCTTCGGCTTTGCTTGATGAGATGACTAAGATAAATCGAGCATAGCACACGAGAGAGGATCAAGTGTCGCCTCTCAATATTGGGATAACTAAAGAACAAATAGAGAAGAACCAAGAGCGTGATGAAAACATGGCCAAAATGATGACCCAAATCGATTTGTTGACCAAGCATGTCATGGGAGGGGGCCATAAGGCTGTGAATGCGGTTGGTGCTACTAGTGGATTGAGTCCGGATGATGCACAATTTGAAGCTATGTACAATGAAGAGGTACAATTTTTTGTCAAACCAAGTGGTAGGTTCTCGTCCGAGCTATCCAAGGCCAGGCGGGAATTAAGGTTGGAACAAAGACCGTGATGGTGGTTGGAGAGATAGAAATCATGATTGGCATGATAGCTAAGAAGTCAAAGGTGGAGGTTGTTCCTCCCTCAACTCATCAAAAGTCATTGCCTATAATTACTCCACCATTTCCTCAAAGGTTGAAGAAGAAGGACGATGATGCCAAGTTCCAAAAGTTCATTTCCGTCTTTAAAACTCTCTATTAATCTTCCATTGGTGGAGGCATTGTTAGAGATGCCGGGATATGCAAAGTTCATGGTTGAAGCGAAGTATGAATTTTGAGACGATTGAAGTGTCCCATAGTTGTAGTGCTATTATGTCAAGCATGGTTATCAAGAAGGATGATCCGGGGGCATTTATTATCCCTTGCACTATCGGGATGATTCAATTTTCTAAAGCTTTATTTGATTTGGGGGCAAGTATCAACTTGATGCCCTATGCCATGTACAAGCAACTTGGGTTGGGTAAACCTAAGGCAAAAACTATGCGTCTTCTTATGGCTGATCGATCTATCAAGCGTCCTATCGGCATTCTCTATGATATTTTGGTGAAGGTGGACAAGTTCATATTCTCGGTTGATTTCGTCATTCTTGATTGCGAAATTGATGCCGAGGTTCCTATTATTCTTGGT
This sequence comes from Solanum appendiculatum, assembly GCA_018342035.1. Lineage (NCBI taxonomy): Eukaryota > Viridiplantae > Streptophyta > Magnoliopsida > Solanales > Solanaceae > Solanum > Solanum appendiculatum. The sequence goes on along the minus strand of JAGDQO010000569.1, from coordinate 482,007 downwards.
AGGCCATTTTTGGCTATCAGGAGACCCTTGTTGATGTAGAAAGTGGCGATTTAAAATTCTGGGTAAATGATGAGGAGGTTACTCTCAACGTATGCAAGTCTATGAAGCATCCAAGTGATCTCCATGTGTTATTGGCTATTGATATGATTGATAAAGTGGTAGCTAGTGTGGGAGAAATTTCATGTGTTTGTGAATCTTTGGCCGCCATCCTATTGACTTACGATGGGGTAGAAATTGAAGATTATGATGAGGTGGTGGCTGCTCTATCGTTCTAGAACTCCTTTGAAACTTGATATTGATTTGAAGAATAGGGAAAGTCCCCCCGCAAAGCCATCAATTGAAGAACCACCAAAGCTTGAGTTGAAGGTACTCCCTCCGCACCTTCGTTATGTATTTTTGGGAGCTAATAATACTTTGCCCGTGATCATTGATGTGGACTTGCTTGAATGGCAAACCCAAGCACTTGTTAGTGTATTGAAAAGTTTTATCAAGGTTATAAGATGGACTATTGCCGACATTGTGGGAATTCCTCCGGGTATTTGCTCCCACAAGATTCAATTGGATAGTACTTGTAAACCAAGTGTTGAACATCAAAGGAGGGTAAACCCTCCAATGCAAGAAGTTGTCAAGAAAGAGATCATCAAGTGGCTGGATGTGGGAGCTGTCTACCCTATTGCGGATAGCAAGTGGGTAAGCCCCATTCAATGCGTCCCAAAGAAAGGTGGTATGACTGTGATCCCAAATGAAAAAGGGGAACTTATGCCAATGCGTCTAGTTACCGGTTGGCGTGTGTGTATGGACTATAGGAAACTTAATGTGGGCACCGAGAAAGATCATTTTCCAATTCCTTTTATGGACCAAATACTTGACAGACTTGCAGGGCGTGGATGGTACTGTTTCTTGGATGGCTATTCCGGTTACAATCAAATCTCCATTGCACCGAAAGATCAAGACAAGACTACTTTCACATGCCCCTATGGAACGTTTGCTTTTAAACGAATGTCTTTTGGGTTGTGTAATGCACCGACAACGTTTCAGAGGTGTATGCTTTCTATTTTGACTGAAATGGTGGAAGACTCGATGGAAGTCTTTATGGATGATTTTTCAGTTGTAGGAGATACATTTGAAGCATGCCTTGAGCACCTTGGTAGAGTCTTGCAAAGATGTGTTGAAACAAATCTTGTCCTCAATTGGGAAAAATATCACTTCATGGTCAATGATGGTATTGTGTTGGGGCACAAAATTTTGGGAGAAGACATACAAGTTGATCAAGCTAAGATTGAAGTTATCGCAAAGTTACCTCCTCCTATTTCAGTTAAAGGTGTTAGAAGCTTCTTAGGCCGTGTGGGTTTCTACCGGAGGTTTATAAAAGACTTCTCTAAGATAGCTCATCCTCTTTGCAAGCGACTTGAGAAAGAAAGTGTATTCGAGTTTGATGAGGCTTGTATGAATGCATTTGTGCGTCTAAAAGAGAAGTTAGTATCGACTCTGATCATTATTGCTCCGAATTGGAACAACCCATTTGAGCTAATGTGTGATGCTAGTGGTGTGGCTTTGGGAGCTGTTCTTGGCCAACGAAAAGGCAAGTTGTTTCACCTGGTTTATTATGCAAGCAAGACCTTGAATAAAGATCAAAAGAACTACACCGTCACTGAGCAAAAGTTGTTGGCTGTAGTGTATGCTTTTGAAAAGTTTAGAGCCTACTTGTTGGGAACCAAGGTGGTGGTACACAATGACCATGCAACTATACGTTACTTAATGGAAAAAAGGATGCAAAACCAAGATTGATTAGATGGGTACTATTGTTGCAAGAGTTCGATTTTGAAGCCAAATATCAAAATGGGTGTGAGAATCAAGTGGCCGACCATTTATCGAGGCTTGAAACGAGTGTGGTTGTGTCCAGTGAAAAAGATATTGAAGAAGCTTTCCCCAATGAATCGGTAATGGTTGTGTCAACGGGTACCACACCTTGGTATGATGATTTTTCTAATTATGTGGTATGTGGAATTCTCCCCGATGGGCTGAAATTTTATCAACGCAAGAGATTCTTTTTTGACGTGAAGAAATATTTTTGGAATGAACCTTATCTATTCCAGGAGTGTGCCGATCATATAATTAGAAGATGTATTCTGGAGGTTGAGGTAGATGTCATTCTTAGTGCATGTCATGCATCACCGGTTGGTGGACACCACAGTGGGGTGCGTACAGCTGCTAAAGTTTTGCAAAGTGGTTACTGTTCGCCGACATTATATCAAGATACGAACTCCTTTGTTAGGAAGTGTGATCCATGTCAAAAGCAAGGAGGGGTGTCGCGAAGGCATGAACTCTCTCTTACTCCGATTTTAGAGGTTGAATTGTTTGATGTATGGGGAATCGACTTCATGGGTCCTTTTGTGAGTTCTTATGGGAACAAATATATCTTGGTGGCCATTGACTACGACGCTAAATGGGTAAAGGCGGTAGCCTTACCTAACAATGAAGGGAGAAGTGGGGTAACTTTCCTCAAGCGGTATATTTTCACAAGGTTTGGTACTCTGCGGACAATTATTAGTGATGGGGGCTCTCATTTTTGCAACCGAATTTTTGCTTCATTGTTGAGAAAATATGGAGTCAAGCATAAGGTTGCCACCCCTTACCATCCGCAAACAAGTGGGCAAGTCAAAGTATCGAATCGGGAAATCAAAGGGATCTTGGCCAAAATCGTTAATGCAAATCGATCTTATTGGTCTCGAAGGTTAGATGATGCTCTTTCGATATATAGAACTGCTTTTAAGACCTTAATAGGTATGTCACCGTATCAATTGGTGTTCGGTCAATCGTGTCATCTGCTGGTTGAACTTGAGCATAAGGCATTGTGGGCCTTGAAAACCATGAATTTGAATTGGGTTGATGCATCCAAGGATCGTGTTGACCAACTCCGTGCTTTGGAAGAATTTCGATTTCGAGCTTTTGAGAGTTCAACTCTTTATAATGAGAAAATGAAAAAGTGGCATGATGCCAAGATACTTCATCAACAGTTTAGAGTGGGTGATCATGTGTTACTCTACAACTCTCGTTTGAGACTCTTTCCGGGAAAGCTCAAGTCTAAATGGTCGGGTCCTTTTAAGGTGAATCGTGTGTTAGAAAATAGGGCAATTAAAGTGGAAATTGATAATGGGCCGATGTTCAAGGTGAATGGAAAATGACTTAAGCTTTACTTTGGAGAGCGCCTCATTGTGACATTGATTGATGTGGTGTATTTGGACGATGCTTGAAGGCATGTCCACATTGTGCCACGACGTTAAATAAGACGCTTCTTAGGAGGCAACCCAAGTTTTATTTTAGTTGTTTGAATAACATTTGTTGGTTGTGTAGGTTGGAGTTCAAATTTTAGATGAAATGCAAAAGGGCGAGGGGGCTGGACTGCTTGGCGAGTCGCCCAAGTGCCCCTTATCTCGCCCAATTACATCGCCCATGGATAGCTTGGAGTAGGGACGTCCGGGAATATTGGGCGAGCTAAATTTGCCGAGTGGATTTGGCGAGCCTGATCAAGCTCGCCTTCTGGACATTCATGGAAGCCTGGTCTCCATTTGATTTCGGCGAGCTGCTACCCATTGTGTGTGTCACCAAATGGTTCCATCGCCGAAGGGAGCGCGAGTTGAACGGTTTTTAAGCTTTTCATATTCAAATCTTTATTTTGTTTGAAATTTTCGACTCCCCTTCACATACCCTCATACTTTAGAGCTTTATTTTCGTATTTGGCTTCGAAATTGTTGGTGTTGGAGTGTGATTGGACTCATTCCCTATCCCTGTTGCCGTGCTCGACTTTTATTGTCTTCTTTTGAGGTTGGTACCCTTTAGTTTGAAATGCTCATGTCGTTTTCATTGTTTTAACTTGCTATTGTATGGGTAATTGTTTAATTGTTTGATTGCATGCCTAAATTTGTTGCCTTTTACTATGTTCATGGTATTTGAACTCGAGCATGTTTACTTGTGGGTTGTTGTATGGTTGTCGGGTGAAGTCTGATTTACCCCATTTTCAATCAAATGACTTGAATTTACCCGATGATGGATTGGGTGACATCTTTCTTATGGGTAAATCGTCATTTTATTATTTTCAAATCGATTTGGGGGAAGTCTGAGTACCCTAGGTGCAAATTGGGTAGTGGGTATTGGCTATTTGTTGCTAATTGAGCTTTAATTGTTTTGTCGTGGGCTGATAGTTGATAATCTTAAAAAAATTTGGGGGGTGATACATTGGGTCGATTTGGCGAGCTAAGTCAAGCTCGCTGAATTGACTAGGCGTGTCGCCTATTGCCTTCCCCATCGCCTTCTTGTCTTGGTTAGTCGCCTTTTTATTATGTAACATTCGGCGAGCTCTCTGTTGTTCACCGAGTGAACTCGACGATTCACCGATTGGCATTGTCATCGCCCTTTTGACTTTAAATTTTTGCTGATTTTGGGTCTGGAACTTTTGGCGACGCCCTTTTAGCTCGCATATTTGGTTAGGCGACGCGCCGACCTGTTCGACGAGTCTTTCTGCATTTTTGTTGTGTTGCCTGTTTCTAACCCGTTTCAATCGATTCTTGTGTTGGCTTGTTTGTTTTGATAGGTATTCCTCGCTAAAAAGTTCCGGCTAAACGACCTCCTCGAAAGAAGGAGAAAGGGGTGGGATAGCCTCGGAAGTTGATCGACCCCGGCCAACTAGACTAAAATCTTCTCAACATCAGGGAAAAGGGAACAACAATTGGTAGAGAACTCGAGTTCGGAGAGTTGTGAGCTCTTGATACAGTTCATATCTACAGAGTCTGAGGGGGAGGACGTAGTGGAGTCCGAAACTCTTATTGTGGAATTGATAAAGCGAAAGCATTCCGAGCTATGGTCTAAAGCAGCGCATGATCCATTAGTGTGTGAATCCACTCCTATTGCCCCACTTGAGCCTCCAGTTGATCCTTCTCCCGCTCCAGCTCTGGCCCCGGTAAACCATCCAAGGTCAATGAATAGACTAAAAGCTGAGGGTTTGCGATCAATCCTCGAGGAAAAAAAATTGTCCACGGACGGTGTGGTGGACAGGTATCCGGCGGTATGGGAGACTATACGTTTCCACAAATTCCAGATCATTACAAAGCCTCAGAGTCCATATGTACCAACGTGGGTCTGAGAGTCTTATGCCTCGTACACTGAGTTGATCCTGAAAGGGAAGAAACAAGCCCAGGCTAAGGCACCAGTTGACTTCGTAATGGTGTGGGGGAAGAAAGTGAAGTGTAGCCAAACAGAGATCAATGATGCACTCAGCTGCACAATCAGGGTTCGTTATTCATTAGCCGATAAGATCAAGCGTAAGACATTGGAGGATCTCAAGGGGTGGTTGGCCCCTCTGCTTAGCGATGCGACACCTCCATGGGTCGAGGCTGGTGCTATTATCGAGAAGATAGATTTGAACATTATCGTGAGATACTGGTTCGGATTCATTAGCAGCACCCTCATGTCATCCCAGAATAAGTCTATTCTCCGTCACCAGAAAGTTGCACGTTTAGGCTGTATTATGGATCGCCACATGCTCAATTTAGGAATGGTAATTGAACAAGAGATGCTAATGAAGGCGAAGTAGCATCAGACTTCTCTCCCGTTCCCTATCTTGATTATGGAGTTTGTCGGCGTGCGGGTGTACCCTTCGAGGCTAAGAAAGGTGTTGAGGTCACTCCGACTTCGTCTTGCGACATCCGGTGGATTGAAGCCGAATACTTAAAGGATGAGGTAGAAAGGAGGAGGAGACCCCCGCTGACACGTCCTTAGTCATTAATGTTGATGCTATGGAGCCCGGTTCTCCCCCTTCCGTAGTTGAGCCGACAGGTATACCTGCTCCCGATGCTCCTGCCCCTTCTATCTCCACAGCAGCCACCTCTTCTATACCTGCACCTGCCCCAACTCCTGGCTCCTGACCTTTGACTCCGGCCATGATTCTCAAAATGGGCCACCTTGCCCATTCTGCCGATGTTCGTGCTTCGAGAGTCGAGGCTGTTGTACCTAGTTTGATCAAGCGTGCCATTGCTGAGGCACTTGCTCCTATTAGAGCTGAGTTGGGAGATCAACACCGACTATTATGGCACCTGGGCTTGCTTTGGACGCCCTCACAGCCCGAGTGGTGGCATGTGAGAAGAATGAGGGAGGTTCCTCAGAGTTGACAGCCATGTAGGCTGATATTGTCGGACTGCGCCATAATGTGGACGAGCTGAAGTCCACTAATATCACCATGTTGTGGGGTAGCGTGGATGTTCCCGAGGATCCTAGTGCAGAGATACACATGCCTGCTACCACCGGTGTTGCTACGGTAGTCGATGATAAGGGTGATTCTGATGCCCCGGAGACTGATGAGAAGGACCTTGTTGCGTGTGATAGCGAGGCGTATGCAAATATTGAGGATTTAGAGGGTGATATGGTGCGGGCTGCTGCTGTTGCGTCTCTCCTTGAGACATCAATGATTGGTTCGAGCGGGACCAGGCCTACCGTGGAGGATGCACCGAGCACTGATGCCCAGATTGAGGATACACCACCGGCTTAGATGGACAGGGGGATTCGTCATTGCACTTCCTTTTATTCCTTTTTATTTCTTAGTTTTACTTTATTTTACATTGAGGACATTGCTTTTTCTTTTTGGTGGGGTGGAGGTTTTGCATACTCTTTTTGATTGTATGTTTTGTTTTGTTTATGTGAGTTGGTGTTTTGTTGGAATTATGAACTTCTGTTGAAATAAATGATTTTGGCTCTTAGTGACACATTTCTCTTTATCTTTATCGATTGTGTGTAATGATTGAGTAAGTGCAGTTCTCTTTTACATTTGAGTATTGGTTGTGATCAATATCGATGTCTTGAATAGTGCTCTTGATGAACGACATGCTTGTGTGAGTCCAATGAGGTAATTTGAGTTACATAGTCTTGTGTGAACTCTTAGCATCTCATTGTGACTAGTGAATTGTCGAAGGTGAGTATTGCAATAACCGTTGCACGCAAGCTTGACTCGTAGAATTATGATCCACAATTGTGTTTGAATGCCATGTGTGGTGAGCTTTACTTGAAGAATTTGCTTAATGATATCTAGAACTTGCCTCGTTGGTCCAGCTAACTAACATTGGTAAATGAAGGAAATGATCTTAGGCACAAAAACTTTTGAGAGTGAACCTATTTGCTAAACCTTTGTTTGACCACCTTGTGAGTCTGTGAACCCAGCTTGGCACTATTTGAGCCTTCCCTTTTCTTTGAATGAACACGATTTAAAATTGCCAGTTGATTTAACTAGCCAGTTGATTTAACTTGCCAGATCTCTCCCACCATTAACCTTCAGAGAGCATTGGTTTGTTTGAATCACCAACTTAGGCCAACAGCCTAAGTTTGAGGTGTGGTAAGAGGAAGGAAAGAAACCGAGCAAGAAACTTTTGAGCTTGTCTTTGGGAAAGAGGTGAAAAAGATGGAACCCATCCATATAAAAAAAAAAAAGAAGAGAGGTGTTGAGAAAAGAAAAGAAATGAATTGAATAAAGTTTGATCATTGTGTATTATTGTAAAAATGAAAGGGGTATCCCAAATTTGGGTTGTGCTTTGAATAGACCAAAGATGAGTTGTGAATATGAGATGAATGAAAGGAAAGATATGAAGGTTGTGCCATGCTTCATGAAAGTAGAGTCACTAAGCCAAAAATGAGTACACCTTGAACCTCAGCCCCATTACAAGCCTTGAAAGACATTTTTGATCCTACATGAGCCTAGTGATGTGTTGGTTGGAAAATACAGACAAGCCTATGGATAGAGTCATGCATGTTTTTCTCATTTGAGAGTGTGAGTGTTGATTTCGATTCCTTAATTATATCTTTTGATCAGCTTTGTGAGGGCATGGAATCATATTTGATGTGAGGGCATTTGAATACTTTTGTTGGACATAAATTTGCGGATTGAAGTGAGCATTTGTGAGCATGTACTCTAATTGATGATGGCTAGTTAGAGTTTGAAACTTTGAGTGTACATCTGAGCATTGCATGTTTGACTTGATCCTTGTGTGCATTTTCATGTTGATTCTCAAGGAGCATTACTTGTAGACACCCTTGTTGAGCTAATTGATTTCTTATTTTACTTGAGGATAAGCAAAAGTTTAAGTTGGGGGTGTCGATGAGTCGGTAGTTTTGACTCATGTAGAGCTTCATTTGTACTGAATTGGTGTCCTTAATGCCTATTTTGTGCTCATAACTAGTGTTAAATTGTTTATATGCAGCAATAAGACTTCATAATGAGGCAAGGAAAAGATAGTGCTAAAGGAAGCTAAAAAGTTGAAGAATTGAAGGAAAAAGAAGCGTGGAGCTCGCAAAAGGCAACTCAACGACTCGCCGAGTGGGTCTGCAGCTCGCCTAAAGTTCCAGCATGTGAGCTAAAGAATCAAGCAAGTTGGTGAGCCTGGGAGACAATCGGTGACTCGCCGATCAGAATGGCATGCCCCGACTTTGATCGCCTTAAGTTTCAATACAAATCCATGTCGAAATCAAGAAACAAAAGGCGAAGAAGTGCAACTCGGTGGTTGGTTCGCTGAGTGGATCAACGAGCTTGACTTATGTCGCCAAGTGGTCCCATGTTTTAAAATGTGAGAAGTTTTGTGTGAGAGTATAAATAGAGTTTTTGAAAAGAGAGTTGGGTATCAGTGGAGAACCAGTTAACTTAGACAAAATAGTACTCTTACACTTTGAACAATTCTTGTGAGTTTTTGGATCCAAGACATTGGGTGTAATTCTAATTGGTAGCATTTGCTTTTTGAAGACCTTGTGAATCAATGACTAACATCTTTGGTAATAATTTCTTCACTTTTGCTATGATTTGCTAAAACCCCAATGCCTTAGGGGTATGATTATGTGTTCAATTGCTTAATTAGCTTATGGGTGTTATGAATTGCTGAATTTAATACTGAATTGAAATGAGTTCAGTTGTTGATTCATGTTTTCATTTTATGAATTAAAGTTGCAAATTCAGTTCTAATCTATATCTCTTTGTATGCTTGTAAAAGGTGCATTTGAGTGAAATTAGCAATTGGTGATTGTATGAGCTGTTGCTTTTACTACTCATCTTGTTAAAGTGGGTTGAATCAAGGTATAAGATTGTTTTCTAGTGTAGTGCTTGTTTGGGTTTGACAGAACCCAATTGAATGCATGATGGCTGATTGTAAAATAGTTATTGTAATCAAGATCTTGCCTACCCATTGATATTCAGCATGCTTAAGCAATTTGTAATTACCCATTAAGTAAAATTAGTAATTGATGCTCACACACCCCTAAGGTCCTTTCTCCCCCTATTTAAGTTCGTTGTCAATCGTGTTTGATACAATTGGTTACTAAATTCTCTTATTATTGATAATTAAAATTCTATGATTTACATTATATCTCGTTTTACTCATTTTTACCTACAAAAGATTAGATCACTATAGTATTTCGTAGTCGAATTCTTTACTAGAATACTCCTCGTGGAATCGACCCCAACTCTTTATTGGGTTTATACTTGCTAGCGACCGCCTACACCTTAAATTGTTATAGGTGTAGTTAGGTGTTATCAAGTGGACACACTCTCTGCCTACATAAAAGTTACAAACAAAAGAGTCAGATACAGAACACTAATCTCAATCAGTATAGAGCTTAACATGACTACATATCTCATAATTTTGAACTTACATCTAGATGCCATTATTTCTTCTTCTTCTTCTGCAATGCATTTGATCTCGCTGCTTCTTTTGCCTTCTCATAATGATTCTGTATTCTAAATCTTCAGCGATCCCAGAAAGCCAATTTGGATTTCGAGAAGAAAGCATTAAATATGCGATGGAGAATCCAATGATCAATCCACTACCATATCCCATAAGAACCACTTTCCAACTGAGCTCACTTAGAAATGTTGAATCATTTTCTTCATCTGGCACAAATGTTGTGTTGTTTGTCTCTGGTTTCCGGTCACTTCCACAACCTCCTGAAACTGGGAATCCACGCAATCCATCATTGCCTTCATATGTATTGTTCTCAAATGTATCAAATTGATTCCCTTTTGGAATGCATCCTTCAAGATGATTGCCAGAGAGATTAAAAACTGCAAGAGATGTAAGAGAAACAAGTTGTTTTGGTATCTCTCCTGAAAGCCTGTTGGATGAAAGGTCCAATGATTCGACTACAGATAACTTTCCAAGTGATGGTGGTATATGACCCTGCAACTCATTGTGAGATAAATTCAACACGCGCAGTGCAATGAGGTCTCCCATCATACTAGGAATATGCCCTTCAAATTTGTTGTTTGAAAGATTCATAGTGGTGTACAAAGACAAGATTCTCACAACTTCAAGCTCCATTCCCTTCGTTGCAACAATTACCGAGTCTTGGTAATATGATTTTTCTTTAGCACTTAGTGCCTTCATTGTCTTATCAATTCTCCTCATTGCTTTCAGATTTCTGAAAAGACTTGTTGGCAGTTCTGCTGTAAATGCATTGCGAAAGAAATCCAACATCCGAAGCTGAGGAAACAACTTCGAACTAGGTGAAGTATTAATTGGTCCATGCAAATTATTGAGTCTCAAGCTTAAAACTTGTAGATTTGGAAGAGTCCCCAACCACATAGGAAATGTGTCATTGAGGTGAATATTTCCTAAGTCAAGAACTTCCAACTCTTTGCAATTATCCAAGGATCTTGGGAGTTTTCCCTCTAGATTATTGCCATGCAAGTTGAAGCTTTTGAGTTTAATTTCGGAGATAAAAGTTGTTTGCAGACTCCCAGAAAGAGTATTGTGTCGCATATCCAAAACCTCGAGTTGATCACACATGCTACCCAAACATTGTGGAATTGATCCCTTCAAATTGTTATTTGACAAATCTAGGATTTTTAATGTTGTCAAAATGCAAACATATGAAGGGATCTCACCACTGACATTATTATTTGACATGAAGAAGAATTCTATAGAAGGTGTTGGAATTGGTAGTGTCCCTTGAAGAGAATTGGACCATAAATTAATTGAAATCAGTTGGGAAAATGATGAAATGTGGTCAATACTTGTCAACCTGTTGTGGGCTAGATTAAGATTTGCTATGGAAACATCCAATTAGACAATACCAAATCAGGAATTGTTCCTTGAATGTTGTTATATAAAAGATCCAAGGTATAAAAGTTCTTTGGTGATCTCAAAAAATTCAGTTCTTTTAGTTGACAAGAAGCCAAATATACTATTATATGAAAGATCTGTTGTTTTAAATAGAGTGAAAACCAAAAAAAAATAAAAGATCACTTGTGAATATGCAGGAATAAAGACAGTAAAAATGTTTGAAGAACTAGAAAGAAGAGAGCTTATGAATTTGAAGTGGAAAGTTAATTTTTTTTATTTTACTGCATAAGACTTACATATATAATAAGGAACTAACTTCATGGACCTAAAGATAAGCAACAAATCTGCTAAAGATAAAACAAACTCCTAAAGACTAGGTAAAGAAGTTATTTGAGGAAAACTAAAACTAATTTACTGCAGTAAATAAATAAAAGATTGCAGTCCTAAAACATAGCAACTAACACTCCTCCTTGGTTTAGGAACTGCAGATTCCTAGCTTCTCTTTGAAAAATTCAAACTTGCCGAGGGAAAGAGGCTTGGTGAAAATGTCCTCAACCTGCTCATCACTTTTGCAATAAAGAAGCTTCACATCTCCATCTTTCTGCACGTCTCTCAAAAAAAATAACTTAACATTAAAATTCTTTATTTTTGCATGAAAAACTGGATTATTAGCAATAGAAATTGCAGCTTGATTATCAATAAAAACCTCAGTCCCTTCTTTTTGCTCCATATTCAGATCACACATAATTTTCCTCAACCATAGTGCTTGATTCATAGCTGCCGTTACAGCAATAAATTTTGCCTCAACTGTTGATTATGCTACCATATCTTGTTTCTTGGAATACCAAGAGAAAGCTCCTGACCCAAGATTAAAACAGAACCTGAAGTACTCTTCATATCAGGTGCACCACCCAAATCACTATCGAAAAATCCGATAAGTCTAAACTTCTGACTTTTGTGGATCTTAACACCATAGTTGACAGTTCCCTTGATGTATCTGACAATTCTTTTAGCTGCTCTCAAATGTAAATCACTTGTACAATGCATGAACCAAGACAAAAAGCTCACTACATACAAGATATCAGGCCTAGTTGCAGTCAAATACATCAAGCAGCCAATAAGACTTCTATAATATGCCTCATCCACCTTTTCTGCTTCATCATCTTTGGAAAACTTTTCCTTTTGGTTCATTGGAGTTCTCATAACTTTGCAGTCTTCCATATAAAACGTCTTTAGGATTTCTTGAGCATACTTTTTCTGGCAAATGAACACGTTGTCTTTATTTTGTTTGATCTCCATTCCAAGAAAGTACGCCATCAGTCCAAGGTCTGTCATTTCAAAGACCTTCATCATTTCCAAAAGGCAAACCTAACTTCCTGTGATAAAGTGATCGTCAACATACAAAGAAATAATAAGTATGTCTGCTCATGAACAATTAATATAAAGTGTAAACTCAGATAGACTCTTCTTGAAGCCTAAACTTAGTAAATAATCGTCAATATTGCTATACCAAGCTCTTGGTGATTGCTTTAAACAATAGAGAGCTTTTTTTAGCAAATAAACCTTATTTTCTTACCCCTTGACTACAAAACCATCTAGTTGCTCAACATAAATCTCCTCCTGGAGAAGAACATTGAGAAAGGCCGACTTTACATCGAGCAACAGGTGAGAAGTTTTTTGAATAGTCTACTCCAAAGATCTACGCGTAACCCTTCACCACAAGCCTCGCTTTGTGATTGTTGATGGAACCATCAGCATTTAGCTTTGTCCTAAAGACCCATTTTACACCAATGATCTTTTTGTCTAGAGGTTTCTCAACAAGCTCCCAGATCTGACTTTTTTTCGATCATCACCATCTCCTCCTTCATTGCAGCCACCCATTTGTCATCCCCATCTGCTTCCTCATAGCTTGCGGGCTCACAAATTGCAGTATTGCATCTCTGATAGATATCAGAGATCAACCTCGTGCCTCTAATAGGAGGATCATCTACTAGATCTTTTGGATCTAATAGAGTGTCAACTGGTGGATTATTCTCAGGCTTCTCCCAATTCTAGTGCTGGTCCTTAATGAAGTGGACATTTCTACTTACGACAATTTTCTCCGTTTGAGGTTGATAGACCTTATATGCTTTGGAGACAACATTGTAGCCTATAAAGATGCCAGGATCTGCCTTCTTATCAAGTTTATCTCTTTTAACCTGTGGTACATTAGACAAACACAAGCTGCCAAAAATTTTGAGAAATTGCAATGAGTGTTTATGACCATACCAGGCTTCATATGGTGATTTATCCATCACAGATCTGGAAGGAAGTCTGTTTTGCAAAAAAAAGCAGTGCTGGCAGCGTCCGCCCAGAACCTTTTTGGATGATGTTTCTCATGTAGCATGCACCTAGTCATCTCCATTATAGTTCTATTTTTCCGCTCACTAACTCCATTCTGTTGTGGAGTATAAGGGACTGTTGGCTGATGTTCTATACCAGCTTTGTCACAGAGTAATTTGAACTGATTTGAAGTGTAATCCTTCCCATTATCAGACCTTAAAGCCTGAATTTTGCAACCACTTTGATTTTCCACCTTTGCCTTAAAATTTCAAAACACATCAACTACTTCTGTCTTGAATTTTAAGAAAACAATCCAGGTCAATCTTGTTAGATCATCAATAAATGCAATGTAGTAAAGACTACCATTTAAATATGGTGTTCTGTGAGGTCCACACAGGTCTGTATGAATGAGCTGAAGCTTTTTTATGCTCTCCAAGTTATTTTGGGAAAGGGCAACCTGTTCATCTTTCCAAGTAAACAAGCTTGGAAAACTGTCCACCGATTCTGCAATCTTGGAAAACCTGTTCATCTTTCTTTGCAAGAACATCATACCTTGATGATGAAAATGACCCATTCTTCTATGCCAAACTTTTGTAGAGTTGTCTGACATAAGAAAAGTTGTCTGCTCTTCTTCCAAAGGATTGAGCGGGAAACACCTCCCCTCCATTTTGACCTTTAATATCTCATCGCCTGATGGATCTTTTATCACACAAGTTTTGTTTTTGAAGAACAGATTGAATCCATTCTCCATTAATTGACCAACACTGAGAAGGTTTCGATCATGATCTGGGACATACAAAACATTTGCGATAAACTTAGTTCTAGAGCCATTGGTAATGGCTATGGCGCCCTTGCCTTTCACAGCAGGACACTCACCATTTCCAATTCTAACTTTCTTTGTCTCAGTGTTCCACAACTCTTTGAAAAACATCTTATCAGATGTCATGTGGTTAGAGCAACCATTATCAATTAACTAACTTTCACTTGAATCTAGGCTTGTGAAACAAGTTGCAACAAAGAGATGATCTTCTTCTTCTCGATCAGCAACTTGAGCTTCAACTTCAGGCTGCTAAATTATGGCTTTAAAAATTACAGCTTCATGACCCTGCAGATTGCACTTGCTGCATTTTGCGTCATGTCTCCTCCAACATTTGAAAGGAGGGTGACCTTTTTTTCCACAGTGCCAACATGGAGGATAGTTAGCCTTCTTTCTTTTAGCAAAATTCTCACTATTCGGCCCTTGTATGTTCTTGTTCTGCTTTTTCTTGTTTCTTCCATCATCTTGATGTTTAACTAATAGGGCACATTCAACAACTCCTTCCTGTCTCATTATACGTTGTTGATCTTGAGCTTGAAAAGCACTTAAGAACTCTGCTAGTGTAATTTTGGACAAGTCCTTAGTATTTTCTAAGGTTGTAACAGTAGCCTCAAATCTTTCAGGTACTGTTACAAGGATTTTCTCAACAATCCTTGAATCATTAAAAGTGGAACCCAATAATCTGACTCGATTTGCTATATTAAGAAGTCGGTCAGAATACTCCTTTATGGTTTCACTTTCCTTCATCCTTTGCAGCTCAAACTCACGTACTAAATTTAGCACTTGCATCCCTCAAATTCTTTCATCTCCTTCATACTCAGTCTTGAGATAATCTCATACCTCTTTTGCTGACTTCAAGGACATGATACGAGTAAAGATGGGGAATGAAACTATTGTATACAAGCATGCCTTTGCCTTGGATTTCATGATTTTCCTTTCCTTATGATTTTTAATCTGCGTCATTGTGGGATTGTTTGGTAAGGGAACAATCTCGTAATCATCTTCTACAGCTTCTCAGAGATCCAAAGCTTCTAGATATGTCTGCATTCTAACTGCCGATAACTTTCTCCATTGAAAGCTGGTGGTGCCATTAAAGAAAAACTTGCTTCTCCGTCCATGGAATGCTCTAAAACAGATTAATGAACACAGGTCCCTTAAGAATAAAAAAACTCTGATACCAATTATTGTTTTAAATAGAGTGAAAATCAAAAAAAATAAAAGATCACTTGTGAATATGCAGGAATAAAGATAGTAAAAAGGTTTGAAGAACTAGAAAGAAGAGAGCTTATGAATTTGAAGTGGAAAGTTCAATTTTTTTATTTTACTGCATAAGACTTACATATATAATAAGGAACTAACTTCATCGACCTAAAGATAAGCAACAAAATCTGCTGAAGATAAAACAAACTCCTAAAGACTAGGTAAAGAAGTTATTTGAGGAAAACTAAAACTAATTTATTGCAGTAAATAAATAAAAGATTGCAGTCCTAAAGCATAGCAACTAACAAGATCAAGATACCAAAGTTGTTTGAGGTTTGAAAAGACACTGACATCTACAGTCCCACTAAAATTGTTAGATAAAAGATCAAGTAATTTTAGATTTTTGAGGTTTTGAAATGACTTGGGAAGAGGACATTGCAACTGGTTGTTTGCTAAATCAATCCAGACTAGGCTCTCAAGGTTCTGAATTGATTTGGGAAGACATCCTTGCAACTCATTCTCGCATATATCAACGCCAACTAGTACTAAATTGTTACTGAATTTCTTAAGTTGACCAGAAAAGTGGTTATTACTCAAGTCTAGTTCACTCAGTAATGGAAGGGAGAATATCCAGGATGGTATTTCTACGTTCAGGGAGTTATTTGATAGCCTAAGTGTGTTCAGATTCTACAGTCCACTTGAAAACTGAGGAAATATCAGTCTTTCAAGATGGTTATCTTAAAGGTCCATATACTCCAGACGGGTGAGGTTCCGAAGAGATTTCGGAACCTGCCCCGAGAAATTACAGGAACTAAATACCAATCTTTGCAATGAAATTAGATCGCCAAGACATTCAGGCAGGAAATTACCAGCAAAATTTACTCCAACGAGATTCAACTCCATGAGAGATGCACTGCTATTCCATTTGGTCTTTGGAAAATAACCATTGAGCTGATCATTGTAAATTAAGTCCAATGTTTCCAGGTTGGGCAGGTTAAATATACTCTCAGGTATTATCCCATACACTCATGTACTCGTCAGCCTCAGAGTCATTAAATGAGAAGAGAAATTCAGAGGAATGGTGGAAGAGATGTCCACACCACTAAGATGAAGCTCTCTTAATTGAGTCAAATTCTGAAGGGACATGTTGAAATCGTAAGCTGCGAGTCTAAGCTCACTGTTATACGATAAAAAAACAGACTGTAACTTGGAGAAATGAGAGATTTCAGAAGGAATTTGACTTAAGAAATCTACATGGGAAAGATCAAGATGTGTCAAGCTTGCTAACCTGCCAAATTTAGGCGAGATATGAGAACCGTCAAAGTCATTCATAGAAAGATTGAGGCTTTGAAGATGAGAGAGTTGGAATAGGCTGCTATTGGAATCAATCTTCCCAACAAGTTGGTTGCAACTGAGTTCAAGTCACATGACCGGTCATCTCATCACATATTATTCCATCCCACAAACAACAATCTTTGTTCATGTTCCATGTACTTGTTTTAGGATAAGACAGCTTGTCAAAAAGAAAAGATGCAGATGCATCAACAACAAAAGACTGGTTGAATTCTACAAGGGCAAGACTTTGATCTCTGGGGCATATTGCCAATGAGGAGGACAAAACAAGTTGACAAAGAAAGAAAGACGCTAGTAGAAACAAGAGACTCATTTTTTCTTATATTCTCCCACTTGGCCCAATAACCATATAACATTAATATTTCATAAACATTAGTTGCACATACAATAGATTTCTTCTATAATATCCATCATACATACCACAATATAACAAACTACTAATTCGAGTTATGGTGATTGTACATAATTTTATGCTACATACTTCCTTCCATATACTACTACATTAACAACTTATCACACTAGGTTCATGAGTTATAAAAACATATAACATTACGGTCCACAATAATGTCTCATAGAGACTTATCTTGTAATATCTCAAAACAATAATGTGTACACCATTACGAGAAACAAGAGATTCATTAATGTATATCAAAAACACATAATTGAGCTAAGAGTGTCAAAACATCATAAATATATCAATCATAAGTACAACCAAGACCCATTCTATGAACATGTTCTTTAAATGTCTTTGGTTGTAAGCCCTTTGTTAACGAATCTGCAATCATAAGTCCAGTTCTAATATTCTCAAGTAACACTCTTTGTTTCTGAACTTCTTCCTTGACAGTAAAGTACTTTAATTCCATATGTTTGACATCTTTAGAGTACTTATCATTCTTGGAGAGGAATACTGCTGCAGTATTATCACAATAAATTTTCAGCGACTTGGTTATGGTGTCGACAACCCCAAGTCCTGAAATAAAGTTCTGCAGTCATAACGCATGAATTGTGGCTTCATAACATGCCACAAATTATGCTTTCATTGTGGATGTAGCAATGACAGATTGTTTAGCACTCTTCCACGATATTACTCCTTCAGCTAATAGGAATAAGTATCCAAATGTGGACTTTATAGTGTCAACACATCCAGCAAAATCTAAATCCGAGTATCCAGTAACTTCTAAGTGATTGGATCTCCTATACATGAGCATGTAATCCTTCGTTCCTTTCAGGTACCTTAAGACTTTCTTTGCACCTTTCCAGTGATCAATTCCAGGGCTACTTTGATATCTTCCTAGTATTCCGACCGCAAAACTAATATCCGGTCTTGTGCAAGTTTGAACATACATCAAACTTCCAACAATAGAAGAGTAAGGAATTGATTCCATTTCCTTTCGTTCTACATCATTCTTTGGGCATTGCATGAGATTAAATTTGTTCCCTTTTGAATAGGAACAATTCCTGCTGAACAATTTTTCATGTTAAATCTCTCTAGAACTCTTTCGATATAGCCTTTTTGAGACAATCCCAATAATCCTTGTGATCTATCACAGAATATTTCTATCCCTATCACATAGGATGCCTCACCCATATCTTTCATTTCAAAGTTAATAAAGAGAAAGTCTTTCATCTCACGCAATATGCCTAAATCATTAGCAGCAGGTAAATGTCATCAACATATAAGACTAAAAATATAAACTTACTCCCACTGATCTTTTGGTATATACACCGATCAACGGTAATCTCCTTAAATCTAAAAGATGTTATGGTATCTTTAAACTTTATATACCATTGTCGTGAGGCTTGTTTGAGTCCATATATTGACTTCTTTAGCTTACATACCATTTGATCTTTTCCTTTAATTTTGAAACCCTCTGGATGGTCCATATAAACTTCTTGCTCGAGGTCTCTATTAAGAAAGGCATTTTTCACATCCATTTGGTGTAACTCTAAATCATAATGAACTACTAAAGCCAAAACAATTCTTAATGAGTCTTTTTTTGAGATCGGTGAAAAGGTCTCTTTGTAATCAATGCCTCATTTTTTAGTATAACCCTTGGCAACAAGTCTGGCTTTATATCGTTCAATATTACCATTTGAATCGCATTTGGTCTTGAAGACCCATCTACACCCAATTCTTTTAGAACTTTCTGGCAATTGAACGAGATCCCAGACTTTATTACATTCCATGGATTTTAACTCTTATTTCATGGCATCAGTCCATTTATCAGACTCAGTGCTTTCTATGGTCTGTGAAAATGAAATTGGATATTTATTAAGCCCAATGTCAAAATCTGACTTTTGCAAATAAATCACATAATCATCTGAAATGGCCGATTTTCTTTCTCTTTGAGATTTTCTTAATGGCACTATTTGTGGTTCATTTGCGTCAGATATTTGTGAGTTAGTTCCTTCTTGAAGTGTTTCACCCAGATGTTGTTCAACATTATTAAAGTGTTCTTCAAAAAGGGGAACAACATTTGTTATTTGTGCAGAAGTAGGTACATTCACAGGCAATAAAATATTTATCCTTACCTTATTAATTTCCACACTTTGTCGTTCAACACTCCCACTAACTTCACCATTTTCAATGAATCTTGCATTTCCGGTTTCAACAATTCTCGAACTAAGATTTGGACAGTAAAACCTATACCCTTTAGATTTCTCTGGATAACCAATAAAGTAACCGCTTTGTAACACCTCGGATTTGAAAAAGGCTAAAAAGGGAAAATGGGAAAAGGTCCACGAACCCAAAATGGACCATGGACCCTTCACGGCACTCTAGACAGTCCATGAAGAGGACCACGGCCCGTTAAGGGGCTCGTGAACTCCTTCCAGAACCTACCACAGGCAGGGGCCACTTGACGATGACCCAGACGGCTCGTGGTGAACTTGACGACCCGTCAAGTGGGTCGTACAAGTCACCTAGTTGGTGGGGTGTGACCCAAGGTCACTAGAAAAGGGCCACGAACGTCTAAACGGACTGTGGAGCTTCACACGGACCGTGAAGTCATCCGTAAAGGAGACTTTTCAGGTTTTGAGTTTTGGGCCAAATTCAAATGATCATATCTTTTAGCACAAATTGAATTAGGTGGCCTATGACCTATCAAATTAAAAGTCTCTGAGGCCTCTTTCCAACGTCACCAAGTTTGCCATATTTGAAGTTCAGAGTAAAAATTTATGCCTATTTTAGTGAAGTATTATCGGGCAGATGAAGCTTGACGACCCTTGAAGTGCTTCACTACCCGTGAAGCCTGTCTTGAAGTCACTTTCTCAGCTTTAAGTCAGGGTCATATTGGTCTTTTCCCCTATGCGTTGGGCACTTAAACTATGTCGTTTGATGCCTAAACTACGTCGTTTTACTCAGTCTAAGCCTAATAATCTAGTCAGAAACTACCTAGAACCCTCATTCTCCCAAAATCATCTAACTTAGAAAGAAAAGAAGAGGAATAGGCGACAATTTCTCTCAAGAACGAGCAGAGGTGTTCTTCAAGTTCAGCCCTCAAATCCAAAGGATTTCTCCATAGTTTTTGTTACCAGGTATGTGGGATTTCACTAGTGGGTTGCTTTCACCCATTAGGTCCCTAGAATTCAGTCAGTTTCTCCATAAATTGCTTAGACCTAGGGTTCCCAAATCTTGGGAATCTATTGAATGTTAGCTATTGTAGTTCCATTGCATTAATTACCTGTTTTCTTGTAGAATTAATGTAGTTCCACGTATAGAACTCAGAACCCTAGCTTGTATTAATTATCGTCATTTCATGAATTATACTTGCTAGATAGATCAGTCAGAAAATCATGCTCCAGTATTTGAATGTCATATCTGTCAGTATATTTTTGTTGCATTCCCAGATAGCATATCAGTATTTTGAGCTACTCAGTATATTAGTTGCAGTGTTAGCTTTACATATTCAATTGGGAGTAGACTTAGCATCGAGTTGGACTAGGGTTCAGCGTACCCTCAAAGTCCCAGAACTATTTGCCAACGTAGGTTCAAAAGTCCCCTCGGGTGGGCATCAATTTTTAGTGATCACGCCACAGTCATGCCTTTATACCCTTGGCAAGGTATATTGGGTCCTCTCGATGGGGCGTATAAATCGGACTCCACGTTTAGCTCACATGGTTTATGTCGGTTAATAGTAGCTCCCACAGTCATACTCTTATTGCATTGACCATGTTATCAGCATTTACTTCAGTATACAGTTCAACATGTTATCTTCATGATTAGTACTTAGTCATTGCATCTAGCCCAGTTTTCAGATATACTTCAGTACAGCTTATTTCCATGTTCAGTTTATATTGTCAGTTTACATTGTTCAACTTAGTATCTACATCCTGCATGCTCAGTACATTCAAAGTACTGACGCATACTTTTGCGCTACATCATTTCATGATGTAAGTTCAGGCGCTCAGCATCCAGATCGCGCTTAGCTCGATTTCCAGTCCGTACTCAGTAGCTTCAGTGGTGGGTCCTCATAGTTCGAGGATATTTCTTATGTTTTTAGTTTAGTCAGCCTATAATCAGTCTTTTAGTATTTATATAGTTAGCTAGGGACTTGTCCCAGCAGCTCATCAGTATTAAAGGTTTTCAGACATAGAGTCAGTGTTCAGTGTTTTGGAATTATTTCCCATTGATATTCAGATATATTTTCGCATGGAGTTCTTTTAATTTTGACTCCCTTTATAGTTATGCTTTTGCTTACTTAGTCAGATTACAGTATGCTTATGATATGCTTGACTCATGGTTAGCTTGGGGTCACTTGTGATCCTAGGTCCCGTGTTACGTCTAGGAGGTAGCCTTAGGGAGTGACACGCTTACTGTTCGAGAATCTAATTTCTTTTCATGTGGATTATAAACTCTAGCTTCCGTTGGACAACCCCAAACATGCAGGTGTCTTAAACTAGGCTTCTTTTCAGTCCACAATTCAAAAAGGGTCTTTGGAACTGCCTTACTAAGAATTTTGTTTAATAAATATACAGCTGTTTTAAGAGCATACATCCACAATAATTTGGGTAATAAGGAATTACTCATCATACTACTAACCATATCCATAAGTGTTCGTTACACCTTTCTGCAACACCTTTTTGTTGAAGTGTTCCTGGCATAATATACTGTGCACATATGCCATGTTCTTTGAGGAATTTTGCAAATGGACCTAGACATTGTCCTGATTCGTTATATTTTCCATAATATTCACCATCTCTATCTGACCTAATGATTTTCACTTTCCTATCTAATTGTCTTTCAACCTCATTAATGTACACTTTGAGAGCGTCTGCTGCTTGAGATTTTTCTTTCAACAAATAGATAAATCCATAACGTGAAAAGTTATCAATAAAGGTGATAAAATATTTTTCTCCACCAAAAGATAGAATATCAAAGGGTCCGCAAATATAGTGTGTTTAATTTCAAGAAGCTGAGTGCTCCTTGTGGCACTTTTCTTTATATGCTTGGTTTGCTTTCCTTTAATGCAATCTAAACATATATCAAGATCATCAAAATTCATATTCGGGAGAATCTCATTCTTTATTAATCTTTTGAATCTTTCTTTGGATACATGACCCAAATGTCTGTGCCACAAATAAGCAGAACTTTCATTCAGTGAACTACGTTTAATTCCAACATTTTGATGAATAACAAGAAGGGATTCAGAAAAAATATTACCAAGTTTCAATCTATATAAACCATCAATAAGAATACAAGAACCATAAATAAATAGTATTCTTATATAAATTGAAACATCCATGTCCAAACTTAAAATCAAATCCAGAAACATCAAGTCTTGAAAGAGAAATCAAATTTCTAGAAACTGAAGGAACATAAAGAGACTGTAATAGATCAAGGTGATGTCCAGTCTCCAAGATCAACCGATAAGTCCCTATGCCTTGAATTTGAGCCTTCATACGATTTCCCATGAACAAGAAATCCTTACTTGGATTTGTGGTTTGGATCGTAGTGAATCCCTGCAACATAGTGGATACATGAGTAGTTGCACTAGAATCAAGCCACCAAGTATTATTAGGAACTTCTACTAAATTTGATTCGAAACATACAAAAGCACTAAATGTACCTTTCTTTTCAAACCAAGCTTTACGTTTCTGGCAATCTTTCTGATATTGTCCTTCCTTTCTACAGAAACAACACACATCATCCTTAAGTTCCTTATGAGCATCCTGTGGAACTTTAGCAGGTGCTTTCTTCTTCTTAAACTTGTTGGCCTTCACTTTAAGTCCTTTACTAGCTCTTTGACCCATGAGGTTAATGGAATGACCTCGTTGTTTCTTAAGTCTTGACACTTCTTGAGTAAGCATACTGGACAATTCACTAACATCCCACTTATCCTTAATAGTGTTATTGTTAATTTGGAATGGTCCATACTCAAGAGGCAATAAGTTCAAAATAAACTAAACCAAGAAGGTGTCATCCACTTTCATCCCCAAGGTCCGAAGTCTTGCTGCAATGTTAATCATCTCGATGATATGATTTTGCATACTACGCGACCCATCAAACTTCATAGTCGTGAGTTCATCCATTAGTGTACCAGCGAGAGACTTATCAGCAGAATGAAAACGTTCTTCCACAAACTTCAGGTATTCCCTGGCACTTTCTATTTGTGGAATAGTACTCTTAATGTTGTTAGCAACAGTCATTCGCATGAACATACGGCTCAATCTGTTAGAGCGCTCCCATGATTTATGAAAAGACTTCTCATCCTCACTGCTCTTCTCCGTAATGGCAGTAGGTTTGTCATTCAGCAGAGCCAAGTCAAGATCCATCACACCTAAGTGGAACTGGACTTGTTCATGTCATTCATAGAAGTTCAATCCATTGAACACAGTAACAGATGAAGCATGCGAATGAAGAGGAATAATTGCAAAATAGATATACATGCTCACAAATCAGAAAATAATGTGAATTTAGTAAAACGATAAAAGTACATCGTAATTCTCCTTTGGGAGAATACTACGACACACTATAATAATTTAAATGTCATTTTTGTCTTTAATAGACAATTAAATATTTTATTAATCAAACATATGCATCATCTTTGGATATACAATATATGTTTGATTGAAAATATTAATTTACCTCATAATGTTCACCATTCATAGAATGATAGATTCACCTTTGGGTAAAAATTTTAAGTTCTAGCAATAGTGAAAGTCAATTTATCTATTTATTTTCAATATAGGCATTTCATTAATTTTTATAGATAAATGACAATTTTATGAATGCATATTTTTCTTAACTATACTAGTTTGACCACTTTGGTGATTAACAAACTATATGAATACAAATACATACGTAATATCATAAATTTTTTGTTCATGTGAGTAATTTTAAACATTTTAGTTTGGCCGCTTTGGTGACTAGCAAACTATAGAAACATAATACATGCATCAAGTGATCATAAATATTATATGTGTAAACGTTAATTTCTCTAGTTTGACCACTTTGATGACTAACAAAGTATTTTACACTAAGTAGACACATATTATTTATTGCTTAGTATAATGACCACTTTAATTTATTGCACAATCTAAAACAAAACATAAATATTACATTATGAGAAGATTAAGATTTTCAGAATTTGTGCAAATTAAACTTTAATAAGGAATTTTCTCATGATTCTCATGTTATTTAAACTTACAAGGAATTTTCTCATGATTCTCATGTTATTTGCTTTGTTCATGAAGCTCCTTCATCATTCTGATGAGTAAGAGAGTTCCATGGCTTAAAGCTAATAATATCGGCTCAAAAGGTAGCTCGTTGATTTATTAGACAAACTTAATCAATATGTGAAAATAAACTACTTCAGTCGTTTCTGAATTCTGATGAGGCACAAAAGTGGAAAAAATAAATTTAAAAAAATCATGGCTTTCTAGGCTAGTATAATATACGTACAATCCAATCCGATTAATCAACACCACGTCATTGTTTCATATACGAAGATTATCAGGTCAAACAATCCAGGCTTGGATGCCACATGTAAGTTTATATACTTTAATACACATCAGGATCTTGAACACGATAATCTTACATAGAGATCGTTAAGGGCACATACCTAATGAGGAAGACATCACCATAGAGAAAAGCGGAAGCGTTAGTAGTAAATTGGTTTCTACCTCCTTGCCCTAACCTTACGTTACCACAGCCGCCAGCGATGGAATTAATGTAGAGAATATGTGGTAACCCTAATGGGTGGAGGGAGGACCAATTTATAGAGGTTGTGACTTAATCTGGTACATCCATCAAGTAACCAATGTACAAACGAGATCTATTTTTCATTAAATATTATTTATGGTATTACTTGGGCCACAAGTAAACTTGGGTCATAAGTAAGAAATTATTGTTATTCTTAAGATATATACAACATCTGTCCATGTTAAAAGGAGTTGACTCTTGTTGGTCTTCTTAAGGCAGAAGTCCTTTACAAGTTGATTTTGGTCATATATTCCCCGGATCACCGCGGATTTGGGGCAACTTGCTACTTCCTATTTCTACATTAAATGTATCCTTTCAGTGGAGAAAAGGACAGTTCCAATGAGATATATCAAGTCAACACACAAGTCTTTCAGTGGAAATGTAAAATGAAAGCAATACTCATCAACAAAATGTCATGACCGCTTAGGCTTAAAGATCCCAAGGCTGACGCCCCATACCGTCTTTACAAAAAATTGAGCGACTTTTTGGCTTTAGTGGACAAATGACTTTTTGGCTATAGTGGAAGAACCTTAATTGTCACTTTGATTTTTGTCATTGTTCAACAGAACGTATTCCTTACTTCAATCAAGTTGGAGGGCACATATAGGTATTGAAATATCTAAATTGTGATTAAATACAAAGGTATCAAGAGAAGCAATAGCATTTGAGGCTCCATAGAACTAAAAGATATAGACACCTCCATTTCAACTAGTAAAAACAAATTGCAGCTATTATTTCTTGAAGACCAACTTGGTCATGGGTTGGAGGGATTAAATACCCTTAGTCAAGTTACACAGATGCCAAATATAATGTCTTTAAATGTTTCCTCACAAGTTTTTGTTTCTCACAGTTTACAACTTGAAATGTTACATGGAATTGAATGCTAGAACTACATTTTCAAGTAACTTAAAATAGAACATGGCACATGTTCACTTTGCTATTACATAAACTCACGCCTTCACCAACTTCAACATTGGCATGATTGCATTGTGAAACAATGTCTGAAGGCAAATTAATAAATAAAACTAACATCCTAAAAATAATCATCCCCCATACAAAGGGGAAGATCATTTGGTAATCGCAATAAATTATTGGGACACTTCGTTACAATTCTGTTCCTCGTGAGATGGGAAATTTTTTGGCAAGGAGAACAATGGTGTTTCTCCAGATAATCCCTTTATTGACATGGCCAAAGAATAGCCCAATGCTCGGGCAACTGGAACTGCAACTGCATTACCTACTTGCATGTACCTGAGTGCCGTATAACAATGAAAATATGTCACAGCAAGCCACAAAATGATGTTTCAAGTACAAATAAACTCAGATTAAAAAAGGCAAGTGACTCTTTCCATTCATAAGTAGCTTCTACTAAAAAATAATTAGCAGATTTCCCAAGCTTCTTTTAGGTTGGTTTAGTATACTAATATCCATAACAGCCATTATAAGAAAACAGAAGGCAAGTGACTCTTTCCCTTCATAAATATCTCTCAAAATACTAGCAGATCCTGAATACTGAGCTAAAATTGTGGTTCCGGCATGTTTCCTGAATCTCTTATTAGTTTAAACTCAAGCTGCATGATATTTTAAGTGAGAACAATAAAACATGTCCCCTTCCTTCAGTCACCAGCCTATTGGTGATATAGAGCAAAGCAGGGATTTAATAAAAGAACTACTGAAAACTCAGATTTTCAACCATCAATCAGATTTAGTCATAGCAATACCTTTCTTTTATTGGACCTATCAACTTGTAGTAGTCAGGAAAACCTTGGAGCCTTGCATTTTCACGAATTGTGAGCACTCTATCTTGTAGTGGATGTATTATGGTCTGGAAGGAACATGAGAATAAAGGACAATGCATCAGGATGAGACAAGATGAATAATTTTATGAATTGAGATAAGATGGCAAAGATTAAAGCTACCTGATTATGGGGTTCAGCTCTCGTCACAACTGTTGGGACAGTTTCATCCCACCACAAACGACCAAACGGTCTGCATAATGTCACAATTAAAAACAGTATTTAGCATTATGGAGAGGGAGGTGAAAATAAATAAAAGATACCAAGTCAGAAAGGGGGAAAAAGACATTTTTATCATTACTTTGAGGAACTACCACCAACGAAGCTCATAGCATAGTCAGGGACCTGTTAATTTAAGCATCATAAGATCCTGAAAATGAACAATACAATAACTATATCACTCGAACAAAATCATACCAAAGGCTTTCCAGAAGGTAGCTTTACTCTCTCCACGTCTGGGTCCCATTCAACTTTATTATCTGGCCGAACACGAACTCCAGGCAAGTCCCTGAAGTTTGCACCCTACAATCACAGAAGGTCAAGAACTCGACACCACAAGGAGCTCATCACTTTAGTACCACAAATGGCATGAAAGAAACAATTTAATTACCTTCTGCTTGGGAATTTGACATACACGTTGATGATCATCTTCATTCAACTGAAGTGGACGATGATCATATAGAACGCTTCCCAGGAACCCTACAAAATGACCAGAATGCATCAGCAAAACTCATTAATGCAGAACCCATTTCAAGCTCAACCCTAGTTACAACATGAAACCTTTCAAAATAAGAATTTAAGTGTTGTTTTTGCTGATACTTCTCAGGTGCAAGCATGGAACAACAAGACCTACATTACACTACAAGCAAAATATGTGAACTCACCATCCCTCCCCATTCTTATAAAATGCTGGAAATCAGATTTGGGCTCATCAGTGTATGGCATTTCATCTCTTGGCTCATTGTTCTCCACCTAAAGAGAAAATCATATGCAAAAAAGAGTAACTAGTTTATGTTTAAGTAATTGGAAGTGCCTTCAAAACAACTTTAATATATCATACATACCGAAGGGAGATCAGAAAGTGCATCACCAAGAAAGAGTTCTTTCTTTAAATCAAGATCCCCACCTGAATCATACGCAACTGTGTTTGACTGCATTAGCACATGGATGCACATTTAGTCAAATATCAAATGCTACAGCATTCATGACATTTTTAAAAAAATCAAAACCCTACCTCAAATTCTACAGGAATAACACCCCTCACAATAACTTTATGTGTGGGCAATGGATATTGTGGCAACTTCTGCAACATGACAAGATATAAGCAGAGTGAGGATGGTAGATACATGCATTGAATTCAATATTGAAAAACTATTAAATAACTTAAAAATCAAAATCAGTATTACCTCTGATGAAAGAGCACCAAACATGAAGACACGCATACGAAATTGTGGAAGACCATACGCACCAGCTGCCATCATTCCCATCCGCGCTTGGTAGTTCATCCCTACAAGTCTGCTCAATGCATATCGCCCAAGGAAACCATTGGAGAATTTGATAAGGTCCACCACATTCTCCATTAATACAAACCTGGGTTTCAAGAAATCCACAATGTCCATGTAGACATCAAGTTGTTTATTTTTTGGATCCTGCATTGGATTTTCTTTATTCCTAAAACGATTGAATCCACTGATTCCTTGGCAAGGTGGTCCACCGCATACAACATCAACATCTCCCTAGAAAACAACCAACAGAAAATTCAATCAGTATGGGTCAGCATCACAAATCATTAGCAGGTTGATAACCTAGAAGTAGTCCAGATCTTTTAACCCCAAAGCCAGTAAAATTGAAATAGAGAGATAAAACTTACAGGCAACGGCAAAAGATTTTCTTTGAAGCCTTTCGCCACAAACTCTTTTATTTTCTTCGGGCAGTCACTATACACATATGTCAACTAGTTGGAAAGAATTTTTTTAATAAATAAACGTAAAAAATTTCAGAAAAAATTGTTTCATGTGTGGTAATACCTTAAGCCATCTATTGGCTCCCAGGTGTCTTCCTCTGGACCATAACCTCTCCAGCGAACCTAGGCACAAGGTAATCAAATTGATTTCAGAAAATGACAAGGGTCAGAAACACACAGAAAAAACATAAAAGGACTTCAGCTTTTCCACAAAAGAAATCTGTTTATGTTCTACCAAAGAATTAAAGAATTCCAAGCTCAATGGTCAAGTACCTTGAAGTAAAGTCCAGGTTTGTTATTTTCTTTTGGATCTCCATAACAAACTTCTAAAAGTTCTTCGACCTCAAAAATTTCACATTCTTTATCATCACCAGAATCTTCACTTTCATCATCATTTTCTTCATCTTCCTCAACGTCATCTGTTACTTTCAAATGAGGGTGTGGAAGAACACTGCCTTTTACCAAGGAACAAGAGACACAAAGCTGCACCCACTCCTTCAGAAGTGATAGAAAGTCACTGGCATACTCATTCCTCACCTGAGTCTCTGGGTGGTTCAATCTCAAACTGTCACATGCATGTTTGTTAAGGTCGACAGCCCATTTCTGCATCCAAGAACTTGTATTAACAGGACTAAAGGTCTTATCAAAAATCAAGAAAGTAAGCCACATTCTGCTGGTTCAAATTGGCAAAACATAGAATAAGTTGAAGGAAAGAACATACAGTAACAAGTTTAACGCCTTTGCTATTGGCACCCAAGCATAACCCTGTGGACATTGCTCCACATCCTGAATATAGATCCAAGAGCTTCTTTTCCAGATTGTGTTCTTTGACCTCTCCAGCATCAATGTCACTTGATATAGTAGACGATGAACTAACTGGACTAGTAGTAACTACAAAGAAATAACCTCTCAATTAAGCATGTTTAAGCTTGAATACTAACACAAAAGGACCAACGCTGTAGCAAATTATTGAAAAGTGTAGACAAAAAAATACCAGGCGGCAAGCTAATGAAGGAAGAGTATGGAAGCAAGTACTTCATGTCATAGTAGAAATCACAATTTGATTTTACATTTTCCTTGAACTGTGAAGTTACCTGCAACAATATTCTGCACTTTTAGTTCAACCACTCAATACCAATTCAAAGTACCCACCAGCAAGGTAACAAAGACATACATTTGAGGGCACAGGAACAATCTTTAGTTTGGTCACAAGGCAATCGAGAGGGTTATCATCCTTGATTTCAGAAAGGAATACACGCTTATTGTCAATGAACTGATCATGGCTTTTAATAACCTAGCGGGAAAAGAGTGATGTCAGACCACAATAGCATTACAAAGGACAAGAAACCTTTCATATGATAGAGTTGGCATTTCTTACAGTATCCTTAGCTCTGTAAAACCACTGAGCTGCAAAATACTGCATGTCATCAACTGCTTCAAAGAATTCGACAATCTTGCAAATGTAATCATCCTCACCATCAGCAGCCTAGTTACATGATAGATAATTAAAAAAAGTCCAGACATGGATCCATTATATGGCTATAAGTAAGATAACAAACTATAACTTACAATAATTGGGCTATAATAAATGGAGAAATTTTTCAACCAATTGTAAAATATGAACCTTGGGCCTAACTCAACCCAAAACTAGCTCATGAGGGAGGATAGCTTAAATATATACTAGGAGACCACCAATCAATGTAGGACTCTAACCCACTCTCACACCTCCACCACCCACCTAAACACACCAAGACCACCAATTGGATTGTGGACAATATTACCATAGGGGCCTAAACAGTGACAGATCTAGCTCTAATACCATTAAAGGTATGGACCTTAGGTTTAAATAAACCCCAAAAGCTAGCTCATGGGGAGAAAACTACCAAATCTATACAAGCAGGTTTCATGGTAAGTTGAGAGTCCAATGTCAACACAAACAATGACAACTCTTTAATTTTAACTTTACACCTGGCATGATCAAACCCAACATTAAAAGACTTTTTTGTACTTCCTACATATCTTTAATTTAAGAACGAGAGATTCAAAAGTTATTTTTACTTTCTTAAACTATGTGCCAAATCAAAACCAATCAAACAAATTGAAATAGAAATTTTTTAATGCTAGCTAAGCAAAATTATATCAAAGTAAGTGTAAAGATATGGCATCAGTTTTTAGGGGAGCACAAAGCGGTAAAAAGCGACAAGGTCCCACTTCACGCTTTGAGCGAAGTGTGAAGTGAAGCACAATTTAAAAGAAAAAAGACCAAAATAAATAGAGACAATATATAAGAAAAATTCATATTTAAAACTAGAAAAAGGTTCCCCTTTAGTTGTCTTGTCACAAAATAGACATACAATTGTTGTCCTATTGGTCTCACTAATCTTTTTCCCCGCATTTCATGCCTGGTCAGCCATTTTTAATCGCAGATAAGATTTAAGAAAAGTAATCAACATTATATTTTTATCACTATTAAGAAAAAAATTCAACAACATTTTAGTCATTGTTAAGAAACAAAACAATTCAGCAATGTATATTTTAATCACGGTGAGGAAAAAAATCCAGCAACATATAATTTAAATATTCAAAGCTAAACAGGACAAAGGAAAACAGAATAACGAACATAGTAGAAAAAAAGAAGAAAAATCTTAGGGTAGCAGTGCGACTGCAAGAGAAGGAAGAAGAAAGAGAAGAGAAAAAGTACTGGAAGGAGAGAGTACACTGAAACCTTACTATTCTGATTTCTTAAGGACCAGGTAAGTCACGCCTCTTTTTATTCTTTAAAATTGATCACTTATTAATTAAAAAAAATAAAAGTGTTGCTTTTCTCGCCGCTTCTGGTCACATCGCGCTTCAACCCAAGAAACAGCCACTTCTTTTCACATGCCTTGCGGACCCTCACATCGCTTCGCTTCACCGTTTAAAGCAATGAAGCACTCGCTTTCCTGAACACTGTATGGCATCAATGCCTAACTCAAACCCAAAAACTAGTTCAAGAGGAAGAATTGCCTAGTCCATATAAGCAATTCACCAATCCATTCTCCAACCAATGTGACACTCTAACCCCACTCTAACAGCCATTTACACAAAGACCCAACTAGAGCGTAGACCAGAAATCCAACAAGGATAAACCTGACTCTAATACCATGTATAGATCAAATAAGGAGAATAGCTGATATATAATTACATGCAGTAACAAGATTATCTACATATAGATCTTTCTAACTATGGAAAGAATTAAAAGGAAATTCCTACAAATCTGCTATCAATCCCTAGAATTAAGTTGTCTATGCATATTACAAGGAATATGACTATATTCATTCCTTAACAGTAAGCAAAGATACTAGATCCCAAGTATCATCTCCGCCCATTATCCGTAAAAAGTTCCACTTGCCTCAAATAAGGCCCACATACAATTATAACATTTAGTTAATATTTAAGACAACATAAAAAGTACCCACATTCCTATCAAACCTATTATAAGGAGTAAATCAACACAATGAAGGATCTGAATAACATATGTTTATGGTTAATTTACCCTTTACCTTTACATGTGCATCATCCTCAAGATGATAAATCTGACCATCAACCTCTGCTCGACTAAAATGGCACTTTGCTTGAATTAACTGGTCCGAATCTTCTTGACTATAACATGAAAATACCAAAAACACATAAATCACTCAAAATCAAAAATATAATTTTGAGCCAAAAATGATGTTGTGATGGATAGTAGTTCAAGACTTACCCATTTAAGCTCTTGGTACCATTTGCTATCCCCTTATTCTGTTATACAAAAGAACAGTCATGTAAGTAAAATATAAAACACTAATGATGCCAAATAAAAACAGACAGATAGGCTATCAACAACAGTCACTTAAAATTGGCTCATTTAGTATATGAATATGTTCGATAATAATTTGATTCATGCATAAGATAAGCATTTCAAAAAAAATGCAGACAAAAAATGAACAACGTCGTATTTTTATTCAGAAGCTTCAAAGGTAGCGTCAAGTTTGGCAGCAGAATGTCAGATATACCATATAGAACAAATAAAAAGCATAATTTTCATGCTATTCAAAATTATATTCAACACTAGCGGGGTCCGACTTGGTATATGTAGTGCTAGAGGGTGTTTTGAACTAAGTATAAATATACCATTTGTGACTTCTTTTTCTCTCCTAATAATCATCATAAGACAGAATGTAAAAGTAAAGAGATAAGTAAAGGGCACAAGTTTATGAAAAAGTAAGAAATACCAAACACATGCAATTTAATGCTATAATAAAGTTGCTATTAATCCAAGCCTCTGTTAGGACTGAAAAAAATTAGGTGTCATGCGGAAGCTAGCAAAGCAAGCCTCGAAAAACCAAGAGTAAGAAGACACGCGAGAAATATACTAAAAGACACAGATTTAATGTGGTTCAGTCAACTGACCTACATTCACAAAGAAGATGAACAATTCATTATATAAACATGAGTATAGAATATAGAGAGAAATAACTTCAACCAATTCATTCGGAATACAAGGAGATTCCACACAAGTGATCCCACAAATTCTCCCCCCAAACCAAAACTCCTAAGACTACATTGTGAATACTACTATGTTAGAAGGTTTGTGCCTTTATTTACAGAATCCTGAATCTTTTCCAACAAGAAAAAAATTAGTCAATCCTAAACCTTTTCCTAAAAGAAAAACATATTTATGATAAAAAAAACTCAGGACAATTAATACCAATAGCCTCACCATTGAGGGGCAACTCTCCATGAAGGAATATTACTAAGTATAAAAGGGAAAAAAAAACCACCTAACATTCAAAGTTTTTGGATCAGAATCAATACAACAATGAAAGTTAATCAAAATTGCATCTATAATCTTAAATATAAAAAATCTACACTTTCTCCTAAATATTCACTTTACAAATCTTCAATTTCCATTCCTTGAAAACAGATAAAAAGGAAAAAAAAACTCTCGTTTTAATTTCCTCTCCGACTAACAACATGATAGCTTCTAAAATTCCTTCCTATCTCAATCCCTTCTTGAAAATGAACAACAATCCACGACCCACTACCCCTACCCCCATCATGAATTATTTTCCATGTGGCAATTCATGTGACAATTATTTTTAAAAAGAGAGAGAGTAATGAACAAGATAGTATTTTTATTCAAAAGCTTCAAAGGTAGCATCAAGTTTGGCAGCAGAATGTCAGATATACCATATAGAACTAATAAAAAGCATAATTTTCATGCTATTCAAAAATATATTCAACTTTTTAGCAACTAAATTGCAAATATTTCAAAGTAAAGAATAATTAAAATCTCAAAGCAAGAATCTTTCTTACATAGCGATGAGGCCACTTCAGTCGAGCTTCTGCATCCGGAACAGGGTCACCGGCAAGTGCACACTCTTCATCTTTTACTTTCTCAGCTCTCTTAGGCTTCCTTTTTGAAGGTGAAATCGACAAGCTCTTCTTCAGACTCCCTAGCTCGGTTTCATATACATCTTCCTCTTCCACAAAATCACTCTCAGCTGCAGAATCCACCACAGCTTCCACCTTAACCGCAGCTAGCCTCGTGGATTTCTTGCTCGGCGTCACCGAATTAGACTCAGATACAAAATCGCTATCAGCTAGTGAAGCTACACCAGATTCCACCTTTTCCACGGCTGGCTTCTTCGACTTCTTGTTATTGCTTTCCAATTGACAAGCTACCACTGAACTTTCAGCTGATATTCGTCTAGTGGATTTCTTCTTCGATGATAAAACAGGTTGTTCCGATTCAAAATCGGAATCAGCAGGTTGAGCTACTACTGGATCTGGCCTTTCTACTGCAAGTCTCTTCGATTTCCTGCTGCCGGAAGAAGACTCCGACATTGTCGCCGGAGAAGCTTTCCGTTTGCTCGGCATTAGGATATCTGAAAAGATGCAGCAGTAGGTCGCGGCGGCGGCGGCGGCCGTACAGTGTGTACAGTGGCGGTAAGATGAGGGAATATAGCAGAGCGCAAAAAAATTGGAGAGCTGTATTTGGCTTTTATAATCTTTTATTTTTTGGGCTTAGCGAAAATATTTGAAATTAGTGAATAGAGGGAGAAAAAGGCGGGACTGGCGGAATTATTGGGCAATTTCGAAAGTGAATTGGAAATATGGCTTGAGTTCCAGTAAAAAAAAAATACTCGACTTGGCACGAAATTTGAGAAAATAAAGAAATTTTTTAATTTTGTGATTCTAAATTAAGTTATATCAAAAGTATCAAAATATCCTTTAAATATGTCATATGAAAAACTGAAATTAAAGTGTTACTAAAAAAAGAAAGGAAATTATTTTTTTTGAAATAGATTAAAAAGGAAAATAAGTTATTTTTTTTAAAAAGAAAAAATTAGTAATTTTGAAATAAGTATTTGTTTATTTCATTGTTATGGATTGAAATAAAATATTTGCGCCAAAATTTATAATCAAACATGTCTTGAAAAGAGGAGTAGTAATATTATTACTTGTGAAATGTTTTTGGTCAAGCTTGACTTAATAAATCTAGATAAATTATGTTCTAAACTTAAATTCATGTGACTACATTAATTTAAATCATGTGTCTGATTACACGGAAGAAAATGCATTTAATTTACTTAATTATTGATGTGACAATAATTAATTTGCTATAGAATGTTAGTTTAACGTGTTTGTTTTAATTATGTATAAAGTCATATAAATATTGTTGCAAAACGAAATGTCGACTAGGTAAATATAACTACTGCGTTGGGTTATTTTATTTCTAAAAATAGGCCGATACACAAATATACCTCTTTAGGACAATATTTAGATTTTGTCCATTTTTTTTTAAAACGTGCAAATATAGCCTTTTAAAAAATCACTCTTTCAAATAACATTGAACTCGAGTATAATATTTGCACATAGTCATATGTTCTCAATCTTACAGACAAGATATTAGATTGTCATCTAACGTTTGCATATCTTACATAATTTTATACCATTGTTTAACATTTACCGTTTGTTTTTTTGTTTTCTCAATCTTTCAAATAAGATATTATAGGGATCGTTAATATTTGAACAATTTACAAAAATTTTAGATCATAGCATGATATTTTCTTGTATAATTTTCAGTTTTCTCAATTTTACAAACAAAATATTAGGTTGTCATTAACATTTGAATAACATTCAAACTCATTTGATTTTTTAGTTTACTCAAAATAAATCTTTAGAGAAGTGAGCTAGAAGGATATAGTGTAGTGAATGAAACTGTTCTTTCCTTAATCAGAGGTCTTATCCTGGCTATTGAAAAATCCTTAGTACCGAGTGTTTCCTCTCGAACAAGGCCTATACAAAGAAATTTTGAATATAGTCGAACTCCAATGCAAATATCGGACACCAAGTGGACAACCAAAAAAGTTTCAAAAATTAGAAGTAAATAAAAATACATTTGGCCATTCGTTAAATAGTTGAAATTTTTTCGTTTTTGAGGCCCATGTAAAGTGGAAGAATTGGGGGCCCAATCCGAGAGTTCTCTTCTAGTGTTAGATGAACAAGTAACAATCGGACCTTCGTGGTTCTTCTCCCATGGCTGCCATCACTTTCTCAAGCTCTCTGTAAATTTGTATGTTCTGTTCATCTGAGTAACTTTTTTATATATCCTTCAACTCTTTATTGTTAATTAATTGGATTGAAATGCTCTATTTGCACCGACTCTGTGTTCGCGCATATGTACAGTTGTTCATTTGAATTACCTTCATTCGATAGTTACAATGTGCAAATAGGATTAAAAAAATGTGTTATTTTGTATAATTATGCGTAGTATAAATTGTTGAATCTGTTTGATTGTTAAAGTGCATTCACTCGATGTGCAAGTTTACATTTTTACATGTTTCTTAATACTTCCGTTGAGATTATAATAATTAGTGAGAGCTTTTGATACGAAAAAAGTAGTAGGAATTGAGATTTGAGCTCAATTTTTGTTGTTATTCATCATCCCACATATCAACCTAGTAAACCCAGCCTTTCACATCTTTTGTTACATCCCAGCTTAGGATAAGAAGTCCCAAATAGGCAGAACACAATAGAGATGTTGGGTCTATAACTAAGCAGGTTTGACCAACTAGTGACGCATTTTAAAGCTGTGGGCCTAGGCTCAAAGCGGACAATGACGCATTTTAAAGCTGTGTGGGGCTAGGCTCAAAGCGGACAATATTACTAGCGGACTGGGTTGGGCTGTTACATCTTTGAACCAAAAAATGTACTGGACTGGGTTAGCATATGAGTTTTTTGTTTGCAAAACAATTAGCTTGTGAAAGGAAAAGAAGGAAAAACTAGGCAATGCCATTTATACAGAATCATTACATATATTAAACTAAGATGTACATAGGAAATCCATAACTCATCCTCTGATGAAGATGTCGACTATGGGGTAATGTGATGAAAACTTAGGCAAAGAAATTGTTGGGTGTGCAAACAAAGTTCCACATTGGTAGCGGAAAAAGATTGGGAAGGCGTGTGATCTCTGAACTGTGTGAGGCCTTTTGAGAAAAACCATTTGGAATTGGCCTAAAACTGACAATTTCACACCATGTTAAGAGCTTCATTGGGTTGATTTAGCCCAATAAAATTGAAGGTGGATGTCATCGATCTTCTTCCGTGACTGCATCTCCTTGACTCCTTCTACTGCCAACACAGCTGCTTTTCCTCTAGCTACGTATACTACTCTTCATCATCTTTCCCTGCCTGACTTCATGTTGATCTGGTTGTTTTGCTTCCATTTGTTTCTCCCTAGAGTCCTTTGTGTTCCAAGTGAGGCACTCAACAGTAATACATATAGATTCATAGAGAATATTTGTAACCTTTGTGCATAGAAATGATATGACATTCTGAAATGACTTAAAGATCACATGAAAATGCATTTAATGTTTATTGCTTTTCATTATTGATTTTATGAAATGTCACAGTTATCGTATATCATGTATCCCTAAAGTATCGTTCCAACCTTATTGAAAGGAGTCAACGATACTTAGGGGGTACAATTATTTATATTGTACTCGGCTCCTTTTTTTGTGGGCATTTACATTCGATTATCAGTTTATTCAATTCCCTGCAGTTCATGTCACTTTGCATGATTTCATGAAGTATGAGTCCCCTTGTGTTGAGAGAACTTCTAGATACTCGTGAATATAGTCACTTTGTGATGTTTGAGTTCGGGACGTTTTCCAATGAAGTTTTTTTCCAAAACAACTCTCATGTCTGTTTCAAAAACCAAACTTGTTATGACAATCCAAAAACGTTGCTGGAGTACCAGTAGCAAAAAACCCTGTTTCTCAAAAACAACTTCTTTATCTAAAGACAATCCATGCACAATTGTTTTCCTAACATTTTTTTTTCGATAAAAAACTTGACCAACAATCTATACAGACACCAAAAGTTTGAAAAGTTCCTTATCCAAATGTCCTTGTTGCAGATGCATTTATTGGTGATGATATCAATTCAACCTTAAGAAAACTACTTTCAGCATCGTGATAATCCTGATATTAGTTTCTTCTCCTCAGGACCCAGAATTGTGAACAAAACTGCCTATATGACAGCACCAGAACGACCGCAACCAGAAGTGCCATCAATCGACCTCAAGGAGTACTCTGCATCATGACAGCACCAGAACGACCACAACCAGAAGTGCCATCAATCGACCTCGAGGAGTACTCTGCATCAAAGACTCTGATTCCTTTTGACCAACCAGTCCCTCTACTTCGAGGTCCCATCAAGGCTGGCTCACAAGAAGAAACAGCTGGCCGACTCATCCTCGCATTTAAAGACCCTATCTCCTGGGCCTCTGCATACAAGACTTGTGAGTCTCAAGTCACTCAACAATGTGAATCTGGAGCTAGGATTGGTTGCTCTATCGCAGCCTCAGACAAATGTAAAACCCCT
This sequence comes from Solanum appendiculatum, assembly GCA_018342035.1. Classification (NCBI taxonomy): domain Eukaryota; kingdom Viridiplantae; phylum Streptophyta; class Magnoliopsida; order Solanales; family Solanaceae; genus Solanum; species Solanum appendiculatum. The sequence goes on along the minus strand of JAGDQO010000569.1, from coordinate 443,351 downwards.
TGGTGGAAATCATTCACTGGCAGTGCTTCCAATCAAGACTTTGCAGAGAGGGCAAGATGCGAAGAACGTGAAATGGAGGCTTGCCTTGAAGCAGCAAAGGGGAAGTGCCATGAATTTGCAAAGCAGAAGTGCTTCCCAGCATTTCGTGATGCAAGGATTGCAGTAAAAGGTTTGAGTCCCAAGGTGAACAAAAAAGAGTTATCCAGGCTAATTTCTTGGGTGAACTTTGAGGATAAGTGTCAGATAGCTGATTTTTGGAGATTAGAGAGGCCTTGGCTTGAGTTTAAGGCACAACTAGAAGTGTCTTATTCCAAGGGGAGTGATATATTAGGTTCAGATGACACACAAATTAATGAATATTTGAGAACTAAGATTGTGTAGTTTGATTTGTAACTGAAGTTCTATGTGATGGCACATGTTCTTGTCTTCTTGATCCTATACTTCAAAAAATCTTCTTGTATTTCTAGTAAGTGCATAGCGCCCATAAATGTGGTGAAATGTGCGACTTCGACCAAGAAATTCCTATGCTTTGTTAACTCCATAACTTAGATTTAGAACAAATTAAGAGTTCGATTCAGTCATGTGGGTTTGTGATGTCCATTTCTCAACAAACAACTAAAAGTGTGAACTGTACTCGACTAGTTACTAGTTTAAATCAAGGAAATGGATAGGTTTCAGACCAAGAATGGGCTAGAAAATAGCAACCACAAGCCATATCACATGAGAAAAGAAATTAGCATTGAGGTTGTCACTGAAAAAAAGGGTTGTGCACAGTTCACATACATGATTTGAACCTTCACTTAACCTGAGGAGCCTAACTGGGCACCAGTAAACTTTGATATGGCAGTGGAAACCGGGATACAACAGGAAATTGTGTTTTAGACGTAATATACTCACACCTAAAGTTCATCATTTGGTCCCCCTCTGGAGATATTGACATCAATACATTTCCATTAGAACTACTGTACAATATATCAGCCATCTAATTTAGTATATACAGCAAAATCTGCATATAATTTAGTATATATAAACTGGAAACAGCACGGGTTTAAACTTAATGATAAGTTCAGCATACAGCTAACAGGTAAGTTTAACTAATTATGTCTTGGATACAACAGCTCAGCTGCAACTGCTTCCTTAACCACAAGGAGTGAGTTTCTTGTTGCCAGCACCACGGGGGTTATCATCCTTCCAGTCATCCCATGCTCTTGCCTTGTCTTGAGCAGCGTCATCATCTTCTTCGTCCTCTTCACCTGGCCTTGACTTTGGGGCATCCCTGTGCCATGAAGAATTTGCTTCTTCCATGAGTTTCACATTCCTCTCTTGCCATTCGTTCATCATGTTCATCTCTGTTAGCCCAGCCTCCTCTATGCTCATGGTTGGTAATCTAGTGTTTAAAATGAAGATGTTATGATTGAGTTCCTCGGAGCTTATTATTTTATCTTACAACTTAAGATCATTGGCATTTTAGTTTTTGATTAAAAGAAAGTACCTATAATGAGGCTGAAAAACCTGTGCTGCTATTTTTTCTCGTTCGGTTGTTGGGTTCCTACCAACAAGACTTGCTGGTCCAAAAATTAAGGGTTGGTGTTTATGTTCGTGCGCCTGTGAAACATTGGCCCTTCCCTCTATGACATCTTGGGCGAAAGTAGCACAGGTGATAGGTGCTGCAGGTTTTGTGTAGTGAGCTCGAGCAGCAGCATCACGGTGCCAAGTTTCTACTTTTTTGGTGCGTTCATCAAGTACTAGCTGAGAAAATTCTTTCTCCCCGTCCTGCACAAGTAGAGTATGCCATGATGCAAAATTATAAGATAGACAGCGATACTAGAGAAAGTTCAGAGTTGGAAAGCAGTTAATGTTGTTTCAAGCTGAAAACGCGAATTGAACGCATAAAATAGAATTGCCATTGCAGAATGGAGGCTAACACAACACAGTTACAAACAGGACCTAAGAAGAATGCCAATCAAGTTAGGTTTGTACCTGAAGCTGATTTTCCTTAATAGCAGATAGCATTTCTTCCTCTTTGTTCAGCATTTCAAGCAGATCAAAAGCCTGTAATGATAAAGATAAGGTAATGGACATTTTTGATAATGACATACAAAAGAAATAAAAGTACTGCCAGAAACTCAGAGTTTGGACTAACCTTACTGAGGGCCAAAGAGATGGTTGTAAGCCATGCCTGCAAATGGTAATAGTTCCCAATAAGCAGATACTTTATGCAAGTTGTAACCAAAGTTGAGTGTAAATAATCAAAAGAAAGCAACAGCAAATAACATTACAAACTGGAAATATGTATTTTAGTTGGTTGAATTGAACACATTAAATAACATCTAAAGGGAAAATCATGATTCTTTACAGAATTCACATACAAAATGTGGCAGGTTACATCATGGATTCGTCAACAAATTCTATTGAGAATACTAGAATCAAAAGGTGATCATAGGCTCTTCTTGCAGACAACCCAAGAAGCAAATGATGAATGCCTATGCAAATACAAACCAACCATCAATGAATGCTGAATCAGCAAACACTGATAAACCGGTATATGACCTTAGCTTCCTAAAATAAGAAGAGAGCATAGCCAAATGACCACTTTATAATGAGCAACATTCTCAAACTTCTATGGAAATTTTCATCTTATGATTAACCATTTCTCGAAGGCACAGATTAGTCACATTGAACAGTATGCATGACTTGGTGTAAAAGAGCAGCCAATGTGACAGAAGTAGAAACATAAAATAAAAGAAAAGATACAAGGAAAGAAGCAACAGTGCTCATGCACATGACATAAATAGGGATGTTTACTAACCTCCCGTTCTTCTTCACCATCGTCATCCAACACATCATCTTCTCCAGACTCAACAGGAGTAGACAATGCAGATGCTTTAGTTGATCGCCCACGACGCTCCTTCCGCTCCTTCAATTCTAGTAGTTTTGACTCAGCAGCTCTTTGGCGTTTGAACCGAGCAATCTTTTATAACATAATGCATTTAGTAACTCAATTATCCATCCAAGAATGAGAGTGAAATGAAAGAAACCTAATAATAACATTCACGGACAGTAATTCCAACTGAATGTCAACTCTCACCTACCTTCTTAGCTCTACGATCCGCAAAAGTATTGGGTCCACCTTGTTTAGATGTCTCCATCTCCTCTTCAGGAACAAGCTCCATTGCCTCACAAAATGAAATGAATTCCTAGAGAGATTGCCAAAATTATAAAGCCAAGATGTCATTCAACATTAATCCTTACTGTTTGGCTTAAAACATAAAGGTATCACATGTTATCAACTCACAGCAATTTTACCTTTAACTTGGCCTGTGAAGCCTTGAGTACTTTTATCCTGCCATGTTCTGCAATTTTTTCTGTTAGCTCGGCAAGATAGTATGGCACCTGAAACATTGTAACACTAGATTCCATTACCAGTTTCTCTTCAATTGTAGATAGTCATCCGTCATGAGTTTTCAAGGTCTAGTAATAATAGAAATAATAATTTCTCAAAAAAAGGACAGCAAAAGCAAAAATTGGGTTACATTGTAGCTTTCATAACTACAAGTAAAGCATTATCTCCAAACAAAATGAATGCACACAATTCATCCATGTTTCTAATAAATAGATACAATTGCTAAAAAGGAAAGCAGTAGCTCCCTTCTTCGTATTAGGATAAAAGAAATTAGGGAAGGGGAATTCCAACTTTTCCATCCAACCGTTGAGGATACCAAACAAAACTAATATTATAAATTATCGACTACAAGAGGAACATTTACTTATGCAAACTACTTACCAGGATATATTTCAAATTAGCAGTGCTGATATCATCTTTTGTCTCATTGAGCGAGAACAGCCCTAATTTACTGACCATTTCCTCACACTGTCTCAAAAGCTCGCAACCTTTCTTGACAAGGTCCTAACATACACAACTGGCACAAAACAAATTTAGAAGTGGACACAGAATTTTAAATTGTCAGGTACACGGCTACTATATAGACATATAGTTCTTAAAGTTCACTCAAATTTTGCATATTCATATATTTTTTATAAAGTTAACATCTTTTATAAACAAATAACCCAAAAGTGTATTTCAGTAGTAATCACAGCAGTATAGGGAAAACAAGACCTACCACCTATGGCTATACCCCTCATGACTGTCTAACACATGGATAATATCCTCCACCTCATTAGGTAAAACATGGATACACCAAAAATAGAAGGTCTATAAACAGTTCATCTTCAAACTCTGGAAAGGGATGTTCTTGTCTTCAAAGCACCTCTGAAATTTTATAAGTATATGCACACTCTACAAGCTCAAGTGAGTATGGGCATGCGTAACCACAGCCTCTATGCGGATAGAAACAGTATTTTGTGCAACATATTTTGTGATACAAATACTCAGTGTGTGTGCAAGTGCAACCATTGCCTTGCTGGATCCGCCACAGATACAAATACGTTAAATAAGACACAAAATTCATTCTTGATAGCTTTTTGGCACAATTGTTTGAGCTCTGTTTATAAGATCCTTAACCTTCTCAAAAAGACACAAAATTCATTCTTTAGATACATACATATGGTTCTGTACATAAAAATATATATAGTTCGAAAGCTCCACAAAGTGTGTGCAAGTGCAATTTCTGCTACTTTGCTGGATCCGCCTCTTATACAAATACTATAAAATCATAAGGAGAGAAAAAAAAAAAACATTATTTTGGTAGTATTCCACTCCGAAAAAAGCAAAAAATTACCTGATCAACGCTGGATTCAGATGCAATTGTTTGAATATTTCGAACCTGCTCGAACAAAGCTGGCAAGGACATCTCTTGCATCTTCCGTTCCCCCATTTCTGACTGTGTTAGCTTCCAAATCGCAAGAAATAAACCCTAACAATTACAGATTGGATTTACGATTTTAATCTGTTGCTCTAAAATTCGTTTGATAAAAAGAGGTGCGATGGTGTTCTGTAAATTGTACGCTTTCGGGCTCCGGTGGATAATAGCATGGGGCACCATTTATATAAGTTTGTTCATTGAGGGCAAAAAAATATTAGGGAATTAAATATATTCAAAAATGTAATTTATGATCAGCGGCGGATTCAGGATTCAATTCAGGGAGTTCGAAAAACCTATAATCTTATATTTAGGAGGTTCAAAATCAATATATAGACATAATATTTTTTAAAATACCTTAAATATAAAACGTAATTTTTTGTCGAACCCCCTCAGCATACTCTAGGTCTGCCCATGTTTATAATGGGTGAAAAAGTGATTTGAAGTTATTAGTAATAATATATGGGGAATCCTAGTTAATAATATAATCCAATCATGGCTTTTCATTTGTTAGTAGCGAAAAATATGTTATTATATGTCATATCGGAACGGAAAGGATGATTGTAGGCTTATATTTTATGTCTTGCGTGATAAGAATATTGTGTCACCGACACTTAAAGGTAAAATTTTAAAAATGATGGTTAGATCAATTATGTTGTGTAGATAGAATTGGTTGATTTAGAACTAACATGTCAAAAGGATGAAAGTAATACAAAATGAGGATGTTGAGATGATGTGTGGGCTTAATAGGAGTCAAGGAGAGAGTAGGATATGAGAGCAATTAACACCATATGAGATAAGATGGAGTGACTTTTGTGGTTGACAAGATGAGGAAAGCGAGTCTAAGTTGTTTTGGACATGTGAAGAGAAGATGTAAATACGTACCAGTGAGAGGCTAACTATGGTCAATACGAGGAGAGGTAGAAAGAAATCAAAAATGTATTGAAGAGATGTGATTAGAAGAATATGATATTTGTACCTTACCGATGACATGGTCTTAGATATGAAGATATTGAGGTTAAAGATTATAATTGAAGGCTAGTAGGTAATCGAATGTCGTCTAGTTTTCCTATTATTGTTGTTAGTGTTACTCTCGTACTAGCTTATATTTAGATTTTAGTATTATTTGCTTTGATTATCATATTATTTATTATTGCTTGTTATTGTTTTCTTCTCTGTTGTTTTTTTCACATGACTTTCTGATACGCTCAAATTACACATCTCTAAAGAAGTATAAGCGGTCGTTATCAAATAAAGAACCTAACAGAGGTTAGGGTCGATCCCACTAGGAATATGGTCTAGACATAGGCCAATTTACTATTGATTGTACTTTTAGTCAAATTATTTTCTTAAAAATGGGGGTTTTGTAACATAAAATAATGATTGATTGATTTGTAGTAACAAGTAACAGGATTTGAAATTTATAATATCAATATGAGATGAAACTAGGGCATATGTGTCCCCACAAGTTCCTAACGCAATAAACCTAATAATAGTAACTCTTTCCTAGTGTTTAACATGCAAAGTCGGTAAGTTAGGTATCTCCTAAGTGATTGGTCGTCCAAGTAGGAAATTTCACCACGCAACTTGGTCGGTCTATGGGTATATGTTTTACTAACACTTACCCTTGACCCCAGATTAGCCCTCACATATTTGGGTTATATGCTATTAGATAGCAGATTATCAACGCTAAATCTCTGTTGTGTAATCTCTTTCTCATTCATTACTTCCTTGGTTGGGCAAGTAGGAATAAGGCGAGTTCTAACATTGCGCACCGTTAAAAAGCATTCAAAGCGAAGAGATTAACAATACATGCATAAACACTATTCAAGAATTACTTAATTATCAGTTTTACGTTGTTAATTACTCATGGTTCCCACAACCCTGGTTGTGGATTTAGCTACTCATGCTTGGGTGATCACAATTCATAATAGGGTTAATAGAATAAATCATGACTTACAATTAAAGTAGATGAAATCTGGAATCTTCAATTGATGAACAAAAACCAATCTTATAAACCAACACTTCAAGAATCAATTGCACAAGATGTTTGCAAGTAAATTCTCAAAGTCAAAAGTATGTATCTCAAAACGTCTAACAACCCAAAAACGAAATAATACAACTAATATTTTAGACATCAAATCCTAAACATAGTAGGAAAAAGAAATCTAAGGAAGTCGGCTTGGGCAGAGGTTTCTACAATTAGTACCTACGGCTCGTAGGAGTTCCTACGGCTAGTAGGTGCCTTCCGTCAGTCAGCAGTTAGTCTTTCATCTGGTGAGCAATTTCTACAGGCATGATCTACGGCTCGTAGATCTTTGTACGACCCGTTCTGTTCAACCGTCATTCAAGTATTAGAGCTCAATCTCTCTGAACTTTTCTACGACTCATTATGTGCGGGTCGTAGAAATAACTGCGGCTCTTTAATTAGCTTCCATCGTTTTGTACTTAGCTCCAATTTCAACACTTCAACTTACGATCACACCTACGGCTCGTAGAAGAGTTGACGGGTCATACATCAAGTTGTCATCTAACAAAAATCCTTGCTGCTGCAACATTTCAGTGACAACTGCTCCAAGACCTATTTCCTGCAAAAATCCAAGCAATATCACATCACATCTACTAACAAATGCTTAAGACACACGCAAAACCCCAAGTTTAAAGCATTAAAAGTACTGTAAATTCTCGGTACATCACTTTCTCACTATTATAATTGATTTACATGCTTGATTTTGATACGCGTAACTTGATCTGTTTATTAAAAATAATATCTTGACCTCCACAAAATAGAAGTAAAGTTATATACACACTAGGGGTAACAATTGGGCTGGTTGGGTTAAATTTTGGCGGGTCGTAATGTATTAAGACAACAATCGGGTCAAGACCCAACCCAACCCAAATTTGCTTGGGTCAAAATGGGTTAGGTAATGAGTTATATAACAAGTCAAGACCCAACCCATCACAATTTTTACTAAGCTTAATTATTTTATTTTATTTTTTCTTTTAAACAAAATTATTACCTAATAAAATTATTATTTTTCTTTGTTATGGCTATTGGCTATATATAAGTTATAACTTGTAACATATCAAATTGAAAAAAAAATTAAAAATATTTTGACAACATTTCTCATGAGCCAATTCAGGTTACATATCAACACAATTTTTAATGAGTTGAAACGGGTTGAGGTAATGAAAGAGCGGGTCAATAACCCGCCACCCAAACTAAAATGGGTTGGGCGGGTAAGTTTTCATTTTGGGGAAACTAAGCAAATACCTCATAAAAGCAATAATTACAAACATATACCCATTTACATTCATACCCCACTAAATAATTACACTATATATCCACCAACTAATTTCGCTTAACTGATACTAAATCATATGCTGTATTGGTATCATTAAGGCTAATAATTTCGCTTAACTGATACTAAATCAATATATATATATATATATATATATATTGATTTAGTATCAGTTAAGCGAAATTATTAGCCTTAATGATACCAATACAGCATATGATACTGATTCAATATCAGTTAAGCGAAAATTATCAGCCTTAATGAATAGGGGTATGGGTTGTAATTTTTTTTTTTGAGAGAATGGGTATTTTTTGAATTACTTTGGATTGGGGTATGAACATATAATTATTTTGAGTTTTATGGCCCATTTATGTAGTTTTTCCTTTAATTTTGCCATTAGGGTGTCAAAAATGAGCTCAACTATAGGTAACCCGTTCAGAATTTTAAGGGTTGAGCTCAAGATAATTTGAATTGGGTTCAATGTCAACCCATTCAAGCCTTAACCAATTTTAAGAGAATCTTCAATTGAGCCCAATTTAATCTCTAATTTCAAGACTTTTTATTTGCATTGATGTAATATATATATCCCTATAGAAGGTAAAAATTACTATCTATTTTATATTTTTTAGGATTTATCTATCATTTGCAACTTTTTTTTAAAAAAAAATTTGAATTGAAATTCAAATTATAATTATAAAACTTAAATAACAATATATTCAAATTATTTATATTAAGCGGGTCAAGAACTAACCCATTTTAAAACTCATTTGAGCCTAACCCATTTGAACCCAAAGTATACTTAAGCGGTTAGGACCCAACCCAATTTCTATTTCAAACTCATTTTTAATATTTCAATTTCAACCTCACCCCCATTTGCCACCAATAAATACACAACTCTCCCCTACCTCACTTAGCAAGTTGGCATTTTTAAGTTTCTCTACCCCTCTGTTTTTTTTCAGAAAAAGAAACAATAATCGAGCTCTTGAATTAGCTGCTGTTGTTAACGTTCTTGAACGGCGGGAAGAAGAGAATAAGAGAAATCCAGTGAAAAATCCTTCTATATTCCATTCTTTTATAACTACAAAGATGGAAAAGAATGATAATTCTATCATAGTTGGTAAGAAGGAGAACAATTCATTGTCAATATCAATATATTTTAAGTTTCTTGATTAACTTTTATCTTTTTTGTGTTTTACAGATTCAACGCAACAAAATGGTGTATGCAAGAAAAGAAAATGCGATGCTATGGTTAATTGTATTGACGGTAAATACTTCCACGGACTGCAATTTTCTACTATTTGATAGTTATAACTAGTTACCAAAGCTAATCTTGTTTCTTTATTAATTTTTTGTTTAGACCTTCGCCCATCAAAACGGCCTAAAACTGATTCTGTGAATATTCATGCTGCTGTTACTGATACCATTATGGTGGATATTCATCTGGGTGAGTTAATTCGTTCTGTGTATAACTAAATAGCAGAATTGATCAACAGGATCACTGTTTCTTTAAATAATGTGTTGTGGTTTGATCTAGGTGAAACTGAAGGAGATGTTGAAGACCCAAAAGAAGCGCTGAAGCTCCTTGGTGTGAAAATAGATACATTGGAAGATGATTTGACTGAGTATTATGAAGTTATTAACAAATTGGTTGCTGGACGCCAAGTTGATCAAGAAGTTTTTGCAGAAATTGCTGCCGTAATAAAAAATTTGGCAGTGGAGAAAGGTATAAATCAAACAGAGTGTGATCGTTTGTTCTTTAACTGGTTTGCTAAATTGAGTTTGGACGACAAGAAGCCTGGAATGTAAAAAAAGAAGAAGATGAATTCCTGTCCTCGTAAGAAATATTGAATATGATCTGATATTCTGCTAAATTGAGTTTGAACTATAAGAAGCCTGCAATGTTGGAATATGAATTCCAGATTAGTGTACTTGTAAGAAATATCATTCTGTGGGTTCTGGTCTTTTTGGGTTGGGAAATTTCATCCAATGTTGCCATTTTTTCATTCGGAAACTTCATACTGCATATGATTGCTCTTAAGCCCAATAAAAATATACATGATGTTGTGCTCCTTATAGTTAATTGCTGATTTCATTTTGTGAATATTTCATATTTATTTCCTCCAACTATCCCCTCGTTTGCCACTTCTAGTAGGAAATGTCGCCCCCGAATAATCCCAATCTAATGTGTATTCAAATTAGTCAGACTCCGATGCGGATACCAAACAATAAATAGGAAGCAAAAAAAAAAAATTGGAACATAGTTATCTTATAAACTAGGCACAATACATAAATGTGCCCTTTAACTTGATCTTATTTCATATTATGCTTTTCAACTTTGGATTTACACAAGTAGACACTTCAACTTGTATAAAATTGAATAAGTAAACACATGAGTCCTACGTCGCATAGCATGGGATACCACGTAGGATGAAATTTCTCATGTAGGATAGCCACATAGGACGCGTGTGTCTATTTGTTAAACTTTACACAAGTTTAAGTGTCTACTTGTGCACATCCAAAGTTGGAGGGCATAAATATGAGTTAAGGTCAAGTTAAAGGACATATTTATGTATCATGCCTATAAACTATTTTGCCAATTTTTTGGAAGAAAATAAGTGTTTTAGGGAAGTACCAGAAATTGTTTGTCATAAACTAAAAAAATAGTTTTTTTTTCTTTTCTAAAAAACACTTTTTTGAGAAAGGAATAATACATAAATATGTCTTTTAACTTGACTTCAAGGGGCATCTATACCCTCCAACTTTAAGTGTATACAAATAGACACTTAAACTTGTATAAAATTGAACAAGTAGAAGCACACGTTCTACATGACGTCCTCTGTGACAATTCACATCCTATATGATGTCCTACGTGTAATCTGTCACGTAGGACGTGTGTGTCTAGTTGTTCAATTTTATACAAATTTAAGGGGCCGTTTGGTTACTGGATAAGGGCAAAGTTAATACATGAATAACTTGGTTATTCATGTATTAATTTTTATACCATGTTTGGTTTGTAAATAGAATAAAAGTTATCCTTGTGTTAGTTTTATACAATGTTTGGTTATATTTTTGTAATTCTACATAACTAATACTCACATAAATATCGAAAATCGAAAAACCGAACCGAACTAAATTAATTCCGTTTTTCGGTGTCGGTTTTTCGGTTTGGTTTCGGTGTTTTTTTTTCGGAATTTCGGTTTTTCGGTTCGGTATTCGGTGTCAGGGTAAGAAAAATTCGGTGCACCGAAAAACCGAAATTTTATTAACTAAATTTAAAATAATATTTTAATTTTATTAATTATATACTTGGTAACTTGTGTTTGTGAGTTGTGACTCCTATTGTTTTTTATTTGAATGAAGTTGAATATTAAGGCATTTTTAACTTTGTATTGTTTTAACTTTTAAATTTCAAGTGTTGAATTCTTGGTTTAAATTGTTGGCTGCTATTACAAAGAGTGTTTGTTGAAACAAAAAATCGGAAAGAGAAAAAAAAACTTCTTTAGTTCTTTGTTGGAAACTTTAACTATTAAATATGTTAATTGATTATTTCGAATTTTCAACTTTTATCTTTAGTTAAACGTTTTGATAATTTAATTTTCACTTTATTTTTTATTTGCTTGCACTGAAAAATCATTTTAAAAACACCGAATTAAACCGAACCGAAGTTTAAAAAACCGAACCGAACCGAACCGAAATATTTTGGTTTGGTATTTGGTGCACATTTTTTCAAAACCGAACACCGAACCAAAATTTAAGAAAACCAAACCGAAGAACCGAATGCCCACCCCTAGTTGATAGGTTTTTAAATATTGTATAAAAGTTATTTATGTATTAATTTTATACGGTGTTTGGTTGGTAGGTTTAAAATGTTGTATAAAAATTATTCCTGCATTAGTTTTATACAATGTTTGGTTGTGTTTTAGTGAATCCACATAATTAATACTTACATAACTTATGAGGAAATCTATGTATAATTTTATGCAGGGTAGAAGGTGGAATAAGTTATGTGGGTATTAGTTATACATGGATTAAATAATATATTTACATATTTACCCTTATTAATTAACTTTTAATTTTTTTTAATTATGTGTGCTTTTAAAAAAGTTACTATTTATTTTTGTCTTGATAGTTGCTTAATTATTTTTAGTTTCTTTGCTTTATTTTTTATTAATTATTTTCTTTGGCGATAAGATAGTGCCGGTTAATTGTAATTAGTTCTTTACTTAGTTTCTTTGCTTTATTTTTTATTAATTATTTTCTTTGGCGATAAGATAGTGCCGGTTAATTGTAATTAGTTCTTTACTTAGTTTCTTTGCAACGCACGGCCAATACATGTATTATAATATTTTTAGTTATTTCTTATTTACTTAATTACTTATCCTATTCAATACAAATTACTTAACTGCTTTTAGTTATTTGTTATTTACTTTAGTGTTTTTAGCTATTGACATTTATTTAAATTTTAATGTGTTATTAAGATAGTTGTTTATTTTATTGGATATAATAAATATTAGCTCGCTAAGCATTTTTGGAATTAAGAAATAAAAATTAGTTTACTGTATTGTAATTTGTACATAACTAAATCATGTATAACTAATACCTATATAATTAAACCCTGCATAATTAATACCTGCATAACTAAACCCTGCATAACTAATACCTGCATAACTAATACCTGCATAACTAAACCCTGCATAACTAATACCTGCATAATTAAACCCTGCATAACTAATACTTGCATAACTCTAACCAGTAACCAAACGGCTCCTAAGTGTCTACTTATGCACACTTAAAGTTGGATGACATAGATGTAAGATGAAGCCAAGTTTAAAGTGCATATTTATATATTATTCTTTTTTTTAAAATACACTTAAAAAACACTTTTAAATAAGATACAATTAATTATATAAATGAAATATATATATATGCACAATATTATAATCGTGCATATTGAATATATACACCAAATTATAAGAGTATAAATTAAATTATAAAATTATGTATAAAAGTAAATATGGTATAATGATTATATATATATTTAGTAGTGTATAAACTATAATCTGTATTACCATTCCATTTACCTTTTTTTTGTTGCAATCGAGTGTTGACTTAACCACAAACGAAGTTAGAACCGATTTACATGTTGTGCTCCTTATCCTTGCTAGTTAATGGTATATTGATCCTTAATTTAGCGTCCACTGATAACAATGTCCTTTAATTTTGGGTGTGTACAAGTAGACACTTAAATTTGTATAAAATTGGTCAAATAGACACATTCATCCTACATGGCACCCTACATGACAATTTTGTGTCATATGTGGCGTCCTACGTGTATTATGCCATGTAGGACACGTGTCTCTACTTGTTCAATTATATACAGGTTTAAGTGCCTACTTGTGCACACCCAAAATTAAATGTTATAGTTGCCAGCTGACCCAAAGTTAAGAGTCATGTTTATGTATTATGCCTTACTAGTATTCGTGTTCGCGCGTTGCACGGATATTTTATAATGTCATAGTTTTAAAATTAAAAATAATTTATAAAATTTATTATTCACTTGTTAATTTATTTTTTAAAATAGTTATAGTAATATATTATTACTATTTTATGATCATATTAACTTAATGGTATATCAATAATATTCAAAAATAATTTCTCTTATCTAAAATTATGTCAAATCCTATGTTATATGTAATAATATTCAAAGTGTATTAATGAATTCATATAATACTTTCAAGAATTGATTTCATAAACTACTCATTAATTTCATGCTAAGATTTTCAAGTAGCAAATTATAGTCTGATTTTGTAAGTAAAACTTAAACAACTCTAAAGATAAATATAACTTTTGTGATTTTAATTAATGAAAAAATATTTCCCCATCTTCAATTCAAATAAATTAAATTTTATCCTTATATGTTACAAAGATTAAAAAAAAATGCAATATAATTATAATATTTATAAATTCTCATAATAATAAAAATTAAACTACGAATTTAATGACAATAGATTTTATGTCAATCAATTTTTTATATTTTTTTTTTGAAGTTTTTTCAGTTGTTTCATGTGTTTTCCCACCCATAAGTAAAAATAAAGAACATTCGACTCTAATTAATTCATAGCATCAATTTCTTTGAAAATTCTATGCATCAAGTTATATTAGAACTTTTAAAGATAATTTTATTTAATAGCCACATCAAATAAAGGCATTTATCATTGAAAATTATAAATAAATAACAATAATAGCTATTGATCAGACTTTTTCATTACTCTAATTTTTTGTCATTTAGCATGTAAGTCTCTAAGTGGGAAAGTTGCAATCATCTCAAAAATTATTTAGTATTAAATTTAAATTTTAAACCTTAATCTTTTAATTAACTTTTTAAAATCATTTCAATATAAATTTTTTGTTGATAAATCCAAATTCAAATGCATATATATTTTTAAATTAAAGTTTTAAGTTCATTAAGATTCAAGTATGAAATAGAAATATTTAAAACATAATCTCTATGTTCATTAAATAAAATAACAAAATAGATTTTTTGAGATTATAAGATCTGTCATTTTTATCTAAATTTGTATAGCTTTCAATTTAATTTTTCTATATATGTTTTATTTAGTAATTTGGTATGAACTCTTAATACTTATAAGTTCTTACTCTAATATAGTGGTGGAGTTAAGAAAATTGATCTCTTAGCTAGATAATTACACTATATATAAAATTAAAATTATTCTTATGTATGTATTATGGGTTGAATCTCCTTAATTTCTTTGTGTGTTTACTTTTATATTTAATAAACTATTTGTGTATTTACTCTAATATGCATAAAGTGCCGAAAATATATACAATTAAATGTTACTCAAATACATCTTCCTTCTGCATCCAAAAAAAAAAAACAAAAAACAACTGATATACCTTATAGCATTTGGTAAAAAAAGAAATAAGATATACCTTATAGAATGCATAATTGTTGTATTATTAATATACATACACATCATTCATAATTCAAAATGCTTTCTCATTTCGAATTTAAATATATTTTCATAGTAAAATTATTTATTTATATGTTTTTTTAATTTTCTCGTTCATAACCATCATTATTTTGTTAACCTTTTGGCATGTGTTTTCTTTGAAGTATATATATTTTTTACTTATGTCCTTTCTATTACTCATCTTTTCTATTACTCATCTTTTAATATTATGTTAATAATTATACAGTTTTTCTACTTTTAAAAATTTATTTATTATTTAAATTCAACAAATATAATTTCAATCATTATATAAAATAAAATTCCATACAAATTAGAGAGAGAATATCGGTGTTGGGATTTGTTATCAAAATTCAACATCTTTTTAGTATTATTATATAGAGTTTGGATCCCTTGATTGCTTGAAGTTGTCATGACTTGTAAAATAAAAGATCATTCACTATTATTTTATAAAAAATCTATTAATATTTTGGCTATATTATTATTTTTGCATCATATGTAATGTGATGTGTAATTTTTTTATAAAACTTTTTTCTATCAAAAAATTTGAGTTATAAAAATTACCAACATGAAAAACTATCATTATAAAATTTTCATTTGTTACTCCAGTGTGTTGAAAGGCGCTCGCCTTTGGCGACAAGGCGAGGTGAGGCATTGTCGCCTATCTCCAGCGAGGCGAGGCGATTTCACAAAGGCGAGGAATGGCGACATCATGGCGAAAGGCAATATATATAAATATCTGATTTAATAATTAAAAATCAAAATTAGGATTTTTTTGGGGTATTTTTGCAAACCTTCACATTCTCAAGTCGCGACCTCTTCTCCTCTTCTTCTCAATTTTTTGAGAGTTCAAACTCTTCTCCTTCGCGACTGCTGCTCCTCTGCGACCGCGATTGCTGCTCAGCTCAGGTACAAGACCTTCTTTTTTTTCTTCTTCTTCTCTTCTTTTCTTCTTCTTCTCTAGTCTCTACTCTATACTCTGTTTTTCAGTAGTGAGTGGCTGAGACTGAGCTCTGTTTTTCAGTGGTACTGTGATAGTGGCTAGTGAGTGCTCTGTTTTATTCCTCTGTTGCACTGCAATCTGCAATCTGCCTATATTTTTTTTTTTTTAAAAATTAATCCTTCTATAATTATTTCTTCCCTACTTAATTTAGTTTTATACTAATTAATATAGTATTTATTTTTTCATAAATAGTGAATTCAATGGCGTCGGATGGTAACAAAAGGAGGGACATTGGATAGAATTATGGTACTCAAGGACCAACAAAAGATTCAGTTGTATGTATTTTTTGTAAAGGTACTTATAATAGTGGTATTACGCGACACAAGCAACATTTAGTGGGTGAAAACAAAAATGTAAAACAATGTCCAAATTGCCTGTCGGAGGTTAGAGAAGAGATAAGGGCTTATATGGCAAATAAAATCTCCAGTAATACAAAATTTCAAGTGAGGCAGCCAGAAGAATTTGTTAGTATTGATGATGATGATGATATGGATGAATATGCTGAAATGATGCCTCCCTCCAAAACTAAAAAGATGTCTTCTAGTGGAAGTACATCATCCACGGCGCGGAGCATGACGGAAGGCCCTATGAATCTCTATTTTTCACAAAAATCACAACAAAAAGGATGCTTTGAAAAGGGAGCAGGAGCAGGAATTGAGGAAACCAAGAAAATTCTAAGAAAGTGTGCGGTAAGTGCTTTTGCATTATGAATGTACGATGCGGAGCTCCCTTTTAATTGTATTAATTACAAATCATTTGATAAATTCATTGAGGCAGTAGGACAACATGGCCCCGGAATGAAGCCTCCTATCTTCCATGAAGTTAGAGTTACTCACCTAAAAAAAGAGGTGAAGAAAGTGGAAAAAATTGTTGATGAGCATAAAGTGCAATGGACAAAGTTTAGATGTTCCATTATGATGGACAAATGGATGGCACAAAATGGTAAAATGATCATCAATATTTTGGTGAATTCTCCAATCGGTAGTGTATTTCTTAGTTCTGTTGATGCTAGCAATGAATCTACCGATTCTACCAAAATGTACAACTTGTTTGAAAACACTATTGAAAGAATTGAATTGAAAAATGTTGTACAAATTGTCACCGATATTGCTAGTGAGAATGTTAAAGCAGGAAGCATGATGATGGGTGCGTGCCCACACATTTATTGGACTTCATGTGCTGCTCATTGCATCAACTTGATATTTGGTGAAATATTCAAGATTAATCCATATGTTTCAGGTAATATCACTCTCATATCCTCTAACTTTCTTTATAGATAATATTTAATACTCAATAGCTACTAATTACTATAATATTAGTTTAACAGCTTTTAAGAAGGCCATCAAAATTCATTCTTACATTAGTCAAAGGCCGTTGTTGTTGAACTTGATGAGAAAATTCACCAATCAAAGAAATTTGGTGAAATCGGCCAAGACAAAATTTGCAACGGCCTTCTTAATTTTGAGAGCTATGTACAAACAACTAAAAAACTTGAGAATTCTAGTCTTCTCAACCGAATGGACTCCAAGTAAATTTTCAAAGGAAATTTTGAGAAAAAAAGTTGTCAACCTTCTTATTTCTGCCCACTTTTGAAATGATGTTGTTCGGGCAATTACAGTTTGTGGTCCTTTGACAACGGTGCTTCGTTTGGTGGATGGGGAGAAAAATCACCAATGGGCTATATTTATGAAGCAATGGATAGAGCCAAAGAAACTATTGTGCGGGGTTTTGAAGGAGTTAAGAAGCAATATGAGAAAGTGTTTGAAATTATCGATGCAAGGGGGTTAGACCAACTCCATCGGCCTTTGCATGCTGCAGGCTATATTTTGAACCCAAGATTATTTTATAAAGCTCATAACGATGGCACTCTACTAGCTAGTATGTGGACGGAATCATGCATGTGTTGAGAAGATGAACCTCGATATAGTAATACAAGATTTACTAGTCGCTGAGCTTCCTAAATACAAAATGGTGGATGGACTATTTGGTTGGGGTCTGGCTCAAAGAGCCAAAGACACAACGTCACCGGGTAAGTGAGTTGATTTAGCTCTTTATAGTTTGTACTATTATTTGACTTATTTATACTCATTAACATTTAAATTTTTTTTTTTAACAGTTGAATGGTGGCCACTATTTGATAGTCAAACTCCAAATTTGCAAAAGTCTCCCATGAAAGTATTATGCCTAACTTGTGGTTCATCCAGATGTGAGCGAAATTGGAGTGTGTTTGAACACGTAAGAAGAATATTTTATATCCTAATTTTCATATTATATTATTAGTATCTATTAGTTAATATCTATAACTTATGCACAGATTCATTCCAAAAAGAGAAATAGGCTTGCACTATCGCGTCTCAATGATCTAGTGTACATTAAGTACAATAGAACATTGAAACGTCCTTATGATGCTCGTGATTCCATTCATCCAATTCTCTTGGATAATATTGATGAGTCAAATGAATTGTTAGTTGGATACACCGAAGATCAAGAAGATGAACTAGTATATGAGGAATGTGATCTTACTTGGGATAGTGTTTCTACGGCAATTGGAGCTGACGAGAGTATCTATCATCTTAGGGGAATTTCTTCAAGATCAAGAGCACTTGACAAGGGCAAAGGAGTACAAACTACATCTACAAGTTCAAGTAGGTTTCAGACACTAATTGATGAATAATCCGAGGAGAAAGAAGATGAGGAGCAATATAATCATGATGAAGAGGATGTTGATCTTCAAGATTTGGATAACCTTGTAGAAGAATATACTTTTAGAGTTCTAGTATTGCTTGTCTATTGTCTTATGAATTATTGAGTCATTCAAGTTCTAGACTTTTAGTATCTATTATTAGTTTTTTAATTGAAATATTTGCTAATATATGTTATTGCTATTGAGATTTTGGATATTTATATATGCAATTAATATTTTAAATTTTTGGTATTAATTGACGCCTCAATTCAAAAAGGCGAGTAATTTATTATTTAATCCTTTTACATGTAATTAATTTTAATTATTTAAAAAGTCAATTTTTTGTGGTACTGACATGTGACACTTTTTACTTCTCCTATTATATATACATATATATATATATCTATATAATTATTTTAATTAATAATATTAAAAACAATTCATACATATTATGAATAAGAAATATTAGTTGTATATGTTTAATGTAAGTAAATTTTAATAAATTTAATTAATTTCAATAATTTATTTATTTAAAAGGAAAAGCTGATATACTTTATCAACTTGTGGAGTAGTGGGAAGTTTTAAAATGACAAGTGTCATTTCAAATAATTCTTTAATAAAAATTAAAAATTACCATTAATTAATTATTTTAAATAATAAAAATTACCTTTTTTGTGATGCTGACACGTAAACGCTATCACCTCTCCTATTTTTATTTATATATATATATACACTATACTTTTAACTTTGTTACTCTATCTTTATTATTTTTGGAACATGCAATTTTATTTTGTGATTTGAAATTATGAGATGAAATCAGCGTTTCGACATGCGATTTCATTTGGGTAAAAGTAAAGTTAAAGTAAAAGTAAAACTAAAGTTAAGGTATATCCAAAATAAATATCTATGCCCTCTAACTTTGGGTGAGTATAAGTAGGCACTTTAACTTATATATAGTTGAACAAACAAATAACGTCCTACATGACAATTTTGTGTCCTATGTGACGTCCTATGTCCACATAAGACGCGTGTATCTACTCATTTGTAAATATTTAAATTATTTTCCAAAAAAATTAAAAATTATATATCAAAATAAAAAAGTGATTAGAGGAATATAAATGAACATCCGTGGCAGCCGTACTTGCTATTTGAAAGACGGTTATTTTGGTTGTAGAATTCAACGGCTCGCCGATAAACTAATTCTTGATCTTGTAAACCTAAACCGTTTAGGATTTAATATTTAATTTGTTACTAATTAATACTCTAGATCTGTAATTAGAATTATTATTAAGTACTAGTTTTTTTCGCTTTTCGCCTCTCTTATTTATAATATATATATATATAATTCTACTCAGTTTGTGTCAAAGTAGGTTTAGGTTTTATTTCTCCTATTACTAATAGGACCTTTTATCTACTCATCGTAGGTTTTCTTTCTAGCACTATAAATAGAACCTTGTTTACAATTAGTTTGTTTGAAGTTGATATTACAATTAGTTTGTTTGAAGTTGATATTACAATTAGTTTGTTTGACGTTGATAATGGGTTCCGAGGATAGTAGTGGAGTAATGGAGGCAAGAGTGCAGTTTGTCGAATTCCATATTCAGCCCGTTATTGAAGACACTGACAAGGAAATCAAGCATGTGGAACTATTAATTGCGATCATGATGAAACTCAAATCCCGTATTCAGCCCGTTATTGAAGACACTGACTACGAAATCAAGCATCTGGAACTATTAATTGCAATCATGAATGGCAAGATGAAACTCCTTACCGCACACCGAAAAGTTTTTCAGAATTTGAAACAGATTGTCATGACTCGTGGTGGAAATAATTTCACACCTCAAGGTATATATTTATATTTGAGCTTTTCCTAATCTGAATGCATAAATATAGATATATGATTAATTAATCCAGCTTTCTGTTTCACCAGACATGGGTAAGATTGATGAGGATGAGGATGAAGATGATGAGGATGATGGCGGCGGCGAAGAAGATGAAGATGATGGTGATGAGGACAAGGAACGGACAAGGCGTATTAATCGCATGGTTTCTGTTTTGAATAAAATCCGCAAGTTGCTGCGTCTCACCACTAGTACACCAGAGGTGAAGGTGGAACATTTCAAAGGAGGAAAAAAATATATAATATAATAAGAACTCTTCATATTTTATGTTTTTCTTCATATTTTATATGTTTTTACGTACAGTAATAGACTTTTTTTCCTATCAGCTTGTCTCTCCTTTTAATAATTTACATTCTGAGCAGCAAACATTCTCTTCAATTTCACATTTTAGGTCATAACTTATATCACAAAGATTCATTTAGAATCTAAACTCCTATAAGTTAATTCATGCAACATTATAATAGAAAAATAAATTTACATAATGAACATGAATCTATTAAAAGATACCTATCCAAGGGACTCACTCTTGAGCAAGACATTTCAAGATTTACGACAAACCTAACTAAGTCCTGTAAAACACATTTCATGCTTTAGATAAATAATAAGTGTAACTGTTTTTTCACACAATTACAATAAAAGCGTAAGCAAATTCATGCAACTAAACTCTCAAATTTATAAAGTCAGGTCTAGTGTCTAGACAATCTACAATAAAAATAATTCATCATCATCAGTAGCATAGGAGCATTGATGTATATAAACTTCACTAAGCTTCCTAGATTTGGAAGTGAGCAATTTATTAGAGTTATATCAGACATGATTGACAACTTACTCATAAGTTAAATAATACTGGAGAAAAATAAAAGCTAAAACAAAATGAAAGATCAAGCTACTACATTACTCAGATGGACAATTATCTACTAAAATTTTCAGCTCCAAACCTTGATTTAATCCTGGCCATGACTCCAGCAAAGAACAAAAAGGCAACAGGTTTTGTCCTTGCAAAATTCAGGTCTTTGTACCAGTAAAAGAAATTATGAATCCACGCCAGTCTTGCAACTTTGACTCTCTCACCTATGGAACAGAAAATGGTTGAAAGAAGAGAAGAAATTAACAATTTATATTAGAAGTAATAACTATGAGAAATCAACAATTTAGAAATAGTAACTATGACCCATGAATTTAATAACATATACATGGCTTTGCAGCATACCTGTTCTGCTTATGTGATTCTTCTGGAAATATATGCAAGTGTTATCAATTTGGGCCAGAGTCGAGCTATGTTGCTCGGACTCTCCAAAAATATTGCCGAACCTGTGTCGGATCCTCCAAAAATGCGCTACAATTGAAGAATTCAACACGCACCAGTCAACATTTTCAAAGAGTCCGGACAACATAGGAGTCAAGTCACTGATGCCATAATTTGCATCTTTGAAACTGGAGAAATGTATAAAGCCATCAATTGTGCTAATGTAACATTGGTGTTTAAGGTGAAGAACCCATCCACAATTAAGGAATACAGACCTATCTCCTGTTGCACTACATTGTACAAAATAATTTCCAAAATTTTGACTAACAGGATGAAAGGTGTTATGGAGCTGTTGGTTGATGTAAATCAATCTGCTTTTGTTCCTGGCAGACTGATTTCTGAAAATATTATTTTGAGCCATGAGTTGATTAAAGGTTATGGTAGGAAAGGAGTATCACCAAGATGTATGCTAAAAGTGGATATGCAAAAGGCATATGACTCAGTTGAGTGGCCTTTTCTTGAAGTTAAGAATAGAAGATGCTTTTGAGAACAAGAGAATAGAGTTTCATTATAATCTGAAGGCTTATCTAAATACAAAGGAAGTAGGAGATTATATAGAAAAAACCTAACTAAGAGAATGGCCTAAACATATGGGCCTAATAACAAAGCAGCCCAAACATATGGGCTAACATCCTCCCTCAAACTCACAATGCAATAGCAATGAGCATTGAGAGTTTGTCACACAAAAAACGAAACCGAGACGCCGACTGTGCCTTCGTAAAGAGATCAGCAATCTGTAAGGATGATGGAACAAAAGGAAGCGATATGGTCCCGAGCTGTAAATGATGACGGGTGAAGTGACAATCAATTTCAATGTGCTTCGTCCGCTCATGGAAAACAGAATTCTTTGCAATTTGTACTGCACTTTTGTTATCACAATGCAAGGGAGTAGGCATAGAAATCTGAACCCCCATATCTGCAAGAAGCCAACGTAACCAAACAATCTCACATGTAGTCACAGCCATAGCACGATACTCAGCCTCCGTGGAAGATCTAGAGACAACATCCTGTTTCTTGCTCTTCCATGAGATTAAAGAGTCTCCAAGAAACACACAAAAACCAGTGGTGGATTTACGATCATTGCGATCGCCATCCCAATCAGCATCACTATAGGCTCGCAACTCGAGAGATGACGTCGAGGAAAACAAGAGGTTCTGAAACTGAGTGCCACGAAGATATCTCAGAATACGAAGTACAGCTCCCCAGTGAACAGAAGTAGGAGCAGTAACAAACTGGCTTACAACATGAACTGCATGAGCTATATCCGGGCGAGTAACGGTAAGATAAACCAAACTACCTACAACCGTCCGATAAAGACTCGGATCTGATAATGGAACACCATCACTAGGAGAGTACCGTGCATTGGTTTCAAGGGGAGTATCTACAGTCCTGTTATCAGAAAGACGCGCCCGTTTGAACAAGTCAGATATATATTTAGTCTGAGAAAGAAGATACCCTTTCTTTGACTGAGCCACCTCAATACCCAAAAAATAACGTAGCAAGCCCAAGTCCTTCATAGCAAACCGATGAGCCAAATCACGCTTCAATGACTCAATACCACCATGATCATCACCAGTAATAACCATATCATCTACATATAAGGACAAAAGAATTCTCCCTGCACTCGTACATCTAACAAACAATGCCGAATCATGATTACTCGGGACAAATCCAAGAGAAGTAATCACAGTGGAGAATTTCTCAAACCAAGCACGAGGGGCTTGCTTGAGACCATATAAAGCTTTTCGAAGCCGACAAACTTCACCCGGCTGGTGGTCAATACCTGGGGGAGGAGTCATATAAACTTCATCATGGAGATCACCATTCAAAAATGCATTCTTTACATCCATTTGAAATATCTTCCACTGTCGAACGGATGCAATAGCAATAATAGTGCGAACAGTCGTCATCTTTGCCACCGGGGCAAAAGTCTCCTCATAGTCCATACCATATTTTTGTGAGTACCCTTTTGCCACAAGTCTGGTCTTGTATCGCTCAACAGACCCATCAGACTTTGTTTTTATCTTATACACCCATCGACAGCCAATCGTATGTTTACCTGGTGGTAGGGTAACCAAATCCCATGTATGTGTCTGATAAAGAGCAGCAAGTTCCTCAGCCATAGCATTCTGCCAAAGAGGATCAGTCACAGCCTCTCGATACGACTCAGGCTCAGACAAATGATGTATGTTTGCAATAAAGGTAGCAAATGAGTCTGAGTATGCAGAGTAAACGAAATCAGGTAGTTTGGTGGACTTAGAGGGACGAGTAGACCTCCTCAGAGGTGGTGGGTCGACAGTCTCAACAATCAAAGGAGCAGACTCAGGTACAGACGGATCTGAAGCACTATCAGGTGGCATGGATGAATCTGGAACTGGAACCTCCATGTCAACGCCAAAGGGATCAATATGCCGAAGATCTGATTTCATTACATCATGGGATTTTGCTGGAACCGAATAGAAAGGAATATGTTCTAAAAAAGTGACATGCCGTGAGACATATAATTTCTGACTAACAGGGTCATAGCAACGATATCCTTTTTGTCCAACACCATACCCCAAAAACACACATATAGCTGATTTTGGCCCCAGCTTATTTCGTTCAACATGAGGACGAAGCACAAAGCAAGTACATCCAAAAACTCGTAATGCAGAATAATCTGGTAGGTAACCATATAATTTTTCGAATGGAGACATCCCTGAAGTCAATGCAGTAGGAATATGATTAATCACATATACAGCAGTTAGGACTGCTTCTCCCAAAAAAATACTAGGAACCTCTGCAGATAAGAGCAAAGAGCGTGCTGTCTCAACAATATGGCGGTGTTTCCTTTCGGCAACACCATTCTGCTCAGGAGTGTCGGTACAAGATGACTGGTGTATGGTACCATCAGAGGCCAGTAACTGAGTGAAATCATTAGAGGTATATTCACCCCCTAAGTCACACCTGAAACACTTTATCACAGCTGAATGTTGCGTTTTAACAAGGGCTCTAAAGTTGCTGTAAATGCCAAAGAAATCTGATCTGCGTTTCATAAGATAAACCCAGGTATAACGAGTATAGTCATCTATAAACGAAACATAATAGGTCGAGCCACCCTTAGTGGATACTGGCGATGGGCCCCACACATCAGAATGAATAATATCAAAAGGAGCAACAGAATAAGACACACTTTTATTAAACGGTAAAGCAGAGAATTTGGCCAGTTTACAACCACTACAATCTGAAATATCACAAGTGTTCAAATGACCCAAAGCACCAGTAGAGGCTAAAAAACGCAAACGTGACACTGACACATGTCCCAAACGGGAATGCCAAAGATAAAACTGAGAAGACAAAGGACTCAAACGAAACGAAGACAAATCAATACTAGAGGCAGCAACAGCAGACACTTTGAGAATCTCCAAGACATAGAGTTCCCCCACCCTACGGCCAATCCCAATCACTTTCTGAGTGTGTTGGTCCTGTACAACACAAACAGAATCAGAAAAGAGCACCCAATTACCAGCCTTACACAACTGACTGACCGAAGCAAGATTCAAAGCAAGTTTGGGAATGTAATAAACATCAGAGAGAACAATGTGAGGAGTAGTGACAGAACCCACACCCTCGACTGTCATAGATGCAGCACTAGCAGACATAACAGAGATTGGTGAAATGGGTGATAAAGAACCGAACGACGACAAATAGGGTGACATATGATGAGACGCACCAGAATCCAAAATCCACAGGGATAAAGGAATACCTGAGGTACTAGAAGTAGCAGGACCTGAATGAGACATAGATGCTGACATGGCACTAGGATTAGAAGCCAGAAACTGTCTGAACTGTTCGAAAACATGGGGATCCAACGCAGAGGGTGGCATAGTGCTAACAGACTCAGATGGTGCAGCAGCAGCAGCAGCACTCCACTGTGGAGGATGAGGTGACCATGGAAGAGCACCAGAGGATTGGGACTGAGACTTCCTAGACTTCTGCTGCCCATACTTCTGCTGCTGCCCAGATTGAGCCTGTTTAGCCTTGTTCAGCAATAGCGGGCACTGAGCCTTCCAATGATTTTTCTGTTTGAAGAATGCACACTCATCAAATGCAACTTTAGGAGATTGTCTAGATTGATTTGAAGTCTGAGAACGTGGTAGTCTAGACTGATCCGTTGAAACAGCAAACACGGCAGGGGTAGTAGTTGCTTTAGACCCTTTATCGACTTGAGACTTAATACGAGTCTCTTCTGCAATCAGTTCATGAACAATTGTATACCAATTGACTGAGTTACAGAGTTGTTGATCCAAGTGATAACCTTGGAGTTATCAGTTTCCCATGAGTCGACCAACAGTGCAAAATTTTCAACCTTATCATCCGTAGGTTTGGCTTTAACTCCAGTGACATAGCCCCACATATTCTTCCCACGAAGGAAATTTTTCATGACATAACTCCAATATGCATAGTTTTTACCATCTAATTGAGTACTAATGGACTGGAGAGAATCATCCTTTCCAGTCATATTGTCAAAAGGGATGGCAAAGACAGCAAGACACAAACAATTCCAAAGCAAAAAGTAAAATACCTAGGTCGAACCAATCCAACAAACAGCAGCAGCAGCAACGGAAGAAAACAATGACTCAATCCAAACGAACAGCAATAGCATCAAACGAAGAACCCTAGATCGGAAGCAGCAAATCAAGAACCCAACCAAATCAAGAACCCAATCCAAACGAATAGCAGTAGCAGTAAACGAAAACAAATCGAGAACCCAGCAGTGGCATCAAACGAAGACAGTAGCGGAAGCAGCAAATCGAGAACTAAAAAAAAAAAAGGGGCTCCGCCCCGAACCCCAAACGGGGGCGCGCTGCCCCCCGTACCCCCCAGCGAACTCACCGCGGAGTTCGATCCGCACAGTAGGTGACTGCTACAAAATCTTCAACAAACAAATCAAAGAGCATGGATCGCTTTAGCTCTTGATACCATGTTAAGAATAGAAGATGCTTTTGAGAACAAGAAAATAGAGTTTCATTATAATCTGAAGGCTTATCTAAATACAAAGGAAGTAGGAGATTATATAGAAAAACCTAACTAAGAGAATGGCCTAAACATATGGGCCTAATAACAAAGCAGCCCAAACATATGGGCTAACAGAACAGATACTACATGGTCTACAAGTCCCCACCAAATTCATTACTTGGATTTTAGCTTGTGTCAAGACAGTTTCTTATTCTGTGCTACTGAATGGTTGCCCTATGAGACCTTTTGAAGCTAAAAAAGGACTTAGAGAGAGGTCAGCTTCCATTTACCATATACAAACGACGTCCAAATTTCTTGGTTTCGAATGACTTAGAGACCTAGAGAAGGAAAGGAAACAGGAAGTAACATATGCGGGAAGAAACAAATAAGATCTGGGAACAGCCATACTTACGTTTTGAACTGGCAGGTGAGGTTACCTAATATCCATTTCTTCACAATTTATGGTAACATGTAAAGCTAGTAAAGCTAGTAAACTAAATACAGGAAAAACAAACGAAGGGTGGAGGAAAAATTCATGAAAGCAAGCAAGCAAAGCAAGGAAGGTACAAAGCAATGCAGTTTTTTTTTCCTATTGTGCCTCGAAATTTTCAACAAATAGCAACTCGTGTTGTTGCAAACACATCCAGCAAGCAGAGTCCTATTACAGCAGATGTTGGCTGAGAAAAGGAAAAACCAGAGAAAATTTGAGTTAACCAATTGTAAGCAAAATGAAGCGACCCAGAGAACGAAAGAAAATTGGCAGTCTGTCGTTGTTCTGAGCGAAGAAATGTTTAACAGATATAAGACACAAAATGAATGCACAGATGCTTCAAAGTAAAAGCAACCTTTGATATAACTGAGTAGAACAACGAAGAAGAAGGAAACCCAGTACAAAGGAAAATCAAAGCTTCTTCTTGGGGGTTTTTTCGGATTCAACAAACGAACCAAATTAAAATTAAGTTTAAAGGGAAGCTAGCAATTCAGATTAATTAGCAAAGAGAACATTGAAGACGACAGAAACCAAATCAAAAGGCGCACCTCCAATAAGGGATTTTTTGCAGATCCAAGAGGCAAGACTACAGATTGAAAAGGACAACCCACAAAATTGATGAATGGGAAACAGAGAACACACGAAATAAAGGAATCAGAGAAAGGAGGAACTGAAAAGAGCAAATCGTTGTGGAGTTGGAAAGATTTTTAGAATCGGCAAATGTGGAAGATTGAAGATCCAATGCATGGATCTTTTCTGTGCATGTAGAAACACACGCGGCAAACAAAGAACGAACTGAAAAGAGGAAATTACCGGCGTATCCTTTTGTTAAGAAACTCACTCTTATTAAGAACTAGATAAAGGGTGCCTGGGCGAGGCACGGGCATCTTGTTGAAATAAGTTTACTTGCAATTGGAGTTGGTATAACTAATAGAGCTTCCAACAATCCTCCTCCTTGTTCAATTTCTGACTTTGCCATTAGCTGAATTGTCCAGTTTGATGCTTTTATATGATTTTGTTGTCTTGCACGTAAGAATTGAAGCTATAGATTCTGAAAAAGCTAGCGTACAATGAGTTGTCAGACCTTGTATTTGTAATAAAAACTTGTCCTAAATTCAAGTAAATACTGATCCAAAGAGCCACAGATATGTATAATTCAGAAGGAAGTCATCGTTTACTCTATATGCATGGATATTAAGCTTTTTTCTTGTCATGAGAAGAGTAGGTTTCCACAACAGAATCCACCTATGGCTTCTTTTGGCATGGTGTCTTTCCCAGTAACCATTGATCCAGCAAACCTACAAACTTTGACATTTGTTATGAGAACAAAGCTATAGCCACCTAAATCAACATTTATGTCATGATGATGATAAGACGGGAATCATAGAGCTGATCATACTGCATATATCCAAGCTACTTCAAGCAAAAAATGAACTTACCTCATTTACAATGAGACCATTCGCTAACAGCTTAGACAGCAATATTTGTTACCTTAACAATTCTGTAATGAAGTCCAAAGGTAAACATTAAACCAACTTAAAACAAAAAATCGATAACTTTTTGCAGATCGTATTGCAATCCAAAGAAGGAAACACATATCAAAGAGAATTGGGGCCTCAGGAATTCCTATTACAGATTAACTTGGAAATGCAAAGTTACACAATAAATGATGAAATAGATCGGTCTGACACGGAACTAAAAAAGAGATCACAGTCAACACAGATCGTACTTCTGGTTCATTATCTTTTCTTTTTGATAAGGTAAGTTATTTTATTAATTATGGAAAAAGATCCCATATACATGAGGTATACCAAAAAGTTGAGAATGTACGTCAAAACATGATTCCCTATGAAAGAGACCTGTTTATCTACACTGATAATGATTTCAAGGGTGAAACGAAGAGCTGGTTCTTTGGCTTAGAATAGCTGAAATTGCATATTTTCATACGTGGTATAAAGCTTCCATCTAACACTGTATTCTCAAGCTAAGATTACTGCTGAATAGGCAATTTGTGCCAATACAATTAAAGTGGGCAGCAAAAACTGTATCTTATTTTTTTTCCTCCAAGAAACAGAGGCAATTTGAGACCACAGATGCACAAAGTAAACACAGAGAACGAAAAAATGCATATCTAGAAGTAAGAATAAGGAGAACAATGAAACGAGAAAAAGAGAAAGAAACAGAGGTAGCTATCAGTCAAGCTTTTTAAAATACGGTTCATCCAAATGAGTCAAAATGAAAGGTTGTATTTGGGAGAAGTTACATTCGTTGGCTTTGGACGACTCAATCTCCATAGATGATGACTGGTTTTACACATTGAGATCCATAACATTACACTCATCCATTAGTAGCAAAGCTAAATCAGAGAGCTGCTGTTTGAAGTACTCAACAATGTCTTTCCTCAGCATATATCAAACACAAAGTAAGTAATCTGCAATCTAGGCATGTGCATGTATGCAAACTATATGGACACATTGAAAACATGCATGGAACAAAGAAATGAATAGCAATTTAGCACTACTTACCTTTGCAGGTAAGTAGGTAATTAACCCTTTCGTGTATGCTGGTCTAATTATCTTCTTAGAGACGATAGATGAGTCCTCAGAACAATTCCCTTCTTTGTTATAAATTCTTTCACAGAGAGCCTGTAACAAGAAAAAGATGAGTTTTTTTTTTTTCAAAAAAGAAAAAGATGAGAAGAAAAACTCCATTTGAGTAGAAGAGATATTTTGAAAATGGAGAAGCTGAAATAGACGATGATTAGTGATACAGTCTATTTTGATTCTTATTTCGACGACTCTTTACCCCAATCTGATAGTCGCTGTGAGGGAAGCACTGACAGTTTGAACCAAAAGAAGAGGAGGAGACTGACGTAGAAGAATCTATTCCAGTTGTGGGAGCTTGAGAATCCTAACCTTGGTCTGCGACATTCCACGATTACTTCTCTTGCTTCCAGCAAAAACCAACGACTTTGCCCCTTCTATAAGAGGATTCCAGGTTCCACAACCATCCTCTATATTTTTCATTTTCTACTTCTGCTCATTCTTCTTATAAATTTCTGCAAACATTTTCTTTCATTTGAAATTAAAGGAGTACTTAATAGATCGAGATCAGTATGCTGTATTCATGAGCGAGCAAAAGATGGATTCTTCAGCCTAGTTAGATTCAAAATTTCTACTTAGATAATATATTCTCATAACAATACCTGAAAGTGATAATATACCGTACGTGCTTTGGAGTCCTTCAAGGATTCTTAGTTGCACTTATTCCTTATAAATATATAATGACAAGGACAGGCCTTGCTGTTTCAGTTTCTAAGCTCTGTATGTTTTTTGCTTGATTGTCGTCACTTAGTGAATGGAGATTAACCTATGTCTTACTGATGTCTACCGATTTGGCATCTTAACTAATGCATTATCCACCTCGAAGACTATCAGTTCTCTTTTTGCGTCACTGGGAATTGATTTTCATTAGTTTCTCATGTATCAACTACTCCAATCTGTTGTTATTCAACATTTTATATGTCCTTCATTCATGCAGGAACACCCTTCACAGTTGACGCATTCTGCTATGGTCCAGTCATAGGTTTGCTCTGTCTATTTCCTTAGTCACTTCCATGCTGATAATTATGTTGGCCTGACCAAACAATATTTGGACTTACTCAGAGACTATCGGGGTGAATCTAAACTTAATAAAACCCAATTCTAAGGGCAACATCACTATTCATAAATTGATTCTTCTTGGGAGGTTTAGATCCTACATATTTTTATTCATAATTTGTATTACTTACTCTATGTTACAACAGCTTTTTTAGCTCCTAGTTGGCTGAGGTATTGAATCAACCCTTCTACTGTATTAATTTCATGCAGGTGTTCCATATAATGAGCATTCTAATTTTACAGAGCTGCCGGAACTTATGCAGGTTGATGTTTTTGTACAATTCTTTTTGCTTCTAGTGTACTCCATATTTAGTTTATGTCATCATTGCCAACTTCTACCATCTCATCTTGAATCTCACATATTTCAAACTATTTCACAAATCAAAACATTCGATATGACTACAATCATAAGAATTAGTTAACATGAACAACGAAAATAGGAAAAAGTGTCACTCGTGAGTGAGCTCTCTCCTTTTTTTCCCTTTTCATGTAATCATTTACCTCTATTGCTATAACATTCTTGAATCATAAACTTAAGAAGTTCACTCTCGCGGTTAGGAAAAAGTTAAATGTCTGAATATATAAACTCGAAGAGGACTTACTTGCGAAGAAGGGAAGTATAAAAATTCAGCTGATCTACGCATATTATCGGACATCCTCGTGCATCAGTTATCTTAATTTAAATATATATATATAGGAAACTTGAAGCATCATCTAAATATGATAATTTTGACGCATACCCATGGTTAGCAAACGTATTTTTGATACCTCAGCTATTTCCCAAGATGGATTAAATTTGTATTTGTACAAAAAGAGATGCCGACAAAACGTTATTCGAAGTATTATGACCAGTAATTTTCTGAAGCAAGCACCATTAGAGGACTAATCACGCATTGAAGTATCTATTCTAGATATGCATGTGAAGATTAGATTTAAAAAAAATTAAATTTGCTCAGAAAAAGGTACAATAAGAAAAATTAGTTGGAGAAAACACTTACCGCAACTGAGATCTCAGACCTGAGACAAATTAGCCACAAAATGTATGAACTTCCAAAGAAATCCAATGGTAGAAACTTGGATACAGGAAGACACAGAGAATAAGGTGAATGAGAGAGAGAAAACACTGAACCGAAGTGAATCAAAAAGGAGGAAGTAGAGCACCAGTCTGTCCTTTGGGGCGAGAGATAAAAATCTTTGGGACGATTGATAAAAATAAATAGTCATCTCCGATAAGAAAATAGTAATGAAATAAAAATTTGGTATAATAAATAAACATGACCCTTAACTTGGCGTCAACTGGCAACTATGACCTTTAACTTTGGGTGTACACAAGTAGGCACTTTAACTTGTATAAAATTGAACAAACAAACACATTCGTCTTACATGGCACCTACATGGCAATTTTGTGTCCTACGTGGCGTCCTACTTGTATTATGACATTTAGGACATGTGTGTCTACTTGTTCAATTTTATACAAGTTAAAGCGCCTACTTGTGCACACCCAAAGTTAAAGGTCATAGTTGCCAGTTGACGCCAAGTTAAGGGTCATGTTTATGTATTATGCCTAAAAATTTTATGTATTGTTTAATTGTTATGTTTGGGATAACTTATCTCATACATGATGGGTAGTTAATTTCACGATAACTTGTTTCCAATCAAAGGAATGTATATACTGTTAATATCACTACACAAAATAATAATAATAAGATCTTATTAATTAAAAAGGCCAATTAATAATTAATGTTCACATGTAAATACTAATTTTTAATAATTGAATGGAAAATAAAAAAAAAAACAAATTCACTACATTTCTAATGTCATTATATAAACTAAAATAAATTAATGAAAGAAAAAATAAAAAGTTTAAAGTGAGAAAGAAATTAAAATAAATATTTTACAAATAAAGAAATGAAAATAATTAAATATATATAAATTTTAATATCAAACATATTAATTTAAGCTAAATAGATATATAAATTATGTGTAGTAACTAATTATAAAGTTACCAATTAAAAAATGACATGTGTCTAATTTGTTTACTCATTACATGCCTTCGAGAGAGTGTGTACACTCTCCATGCCACGTCAGCATTTATGATGTATTTATTCTATTTTAAATTAGTTTAGGGGGTAATATGACCCTAGTTAAGTTTAGGTGTATCTCTGTGACTTCGGTCATAGTCTAGGGGTACTTGTGCCTTATCCCTAATTTATTTAAAATTTTATTTGTTTTTTTTTTTTTTTGGTCAATTGTCATTGTCTCTTTTTTTATGTTTTAAATAGTTAGTTTTTTAATTATGTTTTAAAAATGCTTGATTTAAAATTGTCAAGTGGCTTGATATTAGGCTTTTACTTGGCAACTTCTCATGCTTCTGCCCTTGTTTTAATATAGAATATAGAAGATGGAGAGCTAGACTATGATCAGTACGAGGAGAGGTAGAAACAAATAAAAAATGTATTAAAAAGATGTGATTAGATGAATATGACATATGTAACTTACCAATGAAATGGTCTTAGATACGATGATATTAAGGTTGAAGATTAAAATTGAAGACTAGAATTTAATTGACCGTCGTCTAGTTTCCCTATTATTATTGTTATTGTTACTCTCGTACTAGCTTATTTTTAGATTTTAGTATTACTTTATCATATTATTTATTATTACTTGTTATTGTTTTCTTTTCAATTGTTTTATTTTTTATGACTTTTTTACTATTATAATTGCTTTACATGCTTGATTTTGATACGCGTAACTCGATTTGTTTATTAAAAACAATATCTTAACCTCCACAAAATAAAAGTAAAATTGCATATACACCATCTCTCTCATACCTCAGTTATAAAATTATAATTCATGTATATTATTGTTATTGTCGAAATATGTCATCAAACCACCAAATATCACTGGATTTCATACTATAACAAAATGTTTTCATATTGCCTCAAAATAACATAACTAAGTCCACCTATTACAATAAAGCCTCAATAAATTAATACTTGATAAATTAATAATCTCTATAAGATAATATATTCATTCGGTTTCGACATGGGTCGATAAAAAAACTCACCCATTTCAATAAGATGATATAATAATATATTTTTAGAAGACCCCTATATAAATCTATGACAATTTAGTTAAATATGATTCTATTGTGTTTTTTTTTCGGTTAAAAAATCTAGTTGAAGCTCATCTCTAACTTTTCATATTTCATATAAAAGTTTCGAGATTGTATTTTCAAACTGCACCATAAAATTGTGAAGAGTTCTAGATGCGATATGTGCTTCGTTCGTAATTGGGTCCAAATGTATTGTACCATCTTCAAATTCATTATCAACATTATTTTTTCCAATGACATCCACAATTTCTTCTAAGCTCTGAACCTCTGAATATGTAACATTGTTCTAGACACGATAGGTGCCTTTTGAATTGCATCACATTTATTTATTTTATGTGAATTCAATACGACTCAAAATGGAAAAAAATTAAAAAAATATGATACATAAATTAGTAACATACACTTATTTCGATGTAATCAAAATTAATCTTAATTGAATCTCAAAAAACTCTTTAAATTAATAAATATTTATTTATCAATTAAATAATACCTCTATAAAATAATAATAATTCATGATTCCACCTATATTAATTTAGTGATGTTTTACGTACTTTAAATATACTTATATGTAAAACTCGAATATTAAAACTCCCATCTATCTTAGCCTTAGTGGATATAGTTATCTAGTATCTATTACTAATGAGAGGTTACAAGTATTTCGTGAATTTAATTGAGGTATGTAAAAGCGGACCCGAACGCTAAGACTCTTCATATGGCACCAAACTCAAAATTCCAAAAGTTGCGGTACCAAAACTAATATACTACGATTTCCAAATGTAATTTCGAAAACAAAGTAAAACCATCTGCATCTCTCTCTATCTGTACATATTACACCCCAACCCCAACAGTCGCCTACACTTTTGCTGATATTTGTTTGGATGTTTCTTCAACAAACCCTAGCATCAAAATCTCTTCAACTCTTACTATTCATTCATCTTTCTGTTTTTGCTGTATTTGTTTCGATTGCTATTGATGACTTGTTGAAAAATTCAAATGATGAATTTTGAAGTAAAAGTATAGATGATGGTAAGTTTGGGTTTTGTGCTACTTGCATTGGTTGGAAAGAACGCTGATGCCAGTAGGTGTTGAAAAACCAGCAGCGGGAAGGGGAAAAAGTTTCGTAAAGACCCGTGCCGCTAAGGCAAAAGCAGAGGCAGAGGCAGAAGAGGAAATGGGGGATCAAAGTGGTGGGTTGAGTGCTAATAACAAAGGAACTGAGCAAGATGATGATGGTAAAAACTCGCCTATCCCTAAGAAGGTGGGTTCTTTTCGATCTCATTGCTTTTTTGTATACATGCTTAAAGCCAATAACCATAAGGTGTAAACCTGAATAGAGTTGAGGCAATGGGAGTGCTTGGTATTTGAACTTGAACAGTCTTGTGATAAGAAGATTCAAAATCTAAAAATAACCTTATATATAGAGTGTAATAATAAAAATAGAACCTTGTATATACAATGTAATTTTTTGTTTGGGGGTTTGGATGAACACCCTCCCGCCCCCTAGATCCGCCTCTAGCTACCTCCTATCAATATAGGTACATTATAAATGTGCTTACCAAGATTTAGACAGATGAGAAGAAGTCACATAGCTTTTTTGTATATTTGAACCTTGGTCGTGAAGTTTTTAATCCACTTCATTGACCTCTTTATGACAAGCTTGGGTGCTAATTATTCTAAATGTTGTGGCACGTGACGTGTAATATGGCTTGTCAAAATTATTTTATCATGTGAATCAATATAAATTAATTTACTATGCCTCAGTCTATAATTAGCAGGGGCCAGATAATGCTACATCGGTATTCGTTGGTTAATTAAAGCTTGACTATTTGTACGATGCTTGTCAACCTATCGTAACCCTCCTACATGTGAATCTCAAATAGGACGATTAATTTTTTTATTTAGCATGTGCTTTTATATGATTGAGTTGACAAAGAAAAATCTTTTCCAATTAGGAATCATTATCATCAAATTCCAAACATAGTATTATGTCGTTCTCTTGTGCCTTGTTCTGATTATATTAGCCACTTTAGATCAGTTACAAGCCTGTGATTACCTGCCTGGATTAAGTGTATACCTGTATTGGTAGCTCATTCTTTAGAGTGGTGATTCTAGTTAATTTTGTGATTGTGATAAACTTAAGGAATGAAGATAGAAGCATCATATTTGTATGAAGGTCACTTATGAATTGAATTGCTTGTATTGGGATTTGCTGTAATTGCAACTTAACCATTTTCTGCTTTGATGAATCCAGCAGGGAATTAACTGTAAAGTGAACTTATCTTTTGTTTCTGGTTGGATTTGACTTTCAGGTGAAAGTAGGGATGTCACCAGTTTATCAGGTTGAAAGGAAGTTAGGTAAAGGTGGTTTTGGTCAGGTCTTTTTGGGTCGTCGTCTTTCTGGTGGAAATGAATCTTCAAATGGTCAAGGGGCTGTTGAGGTATGTACTTGTTCTTCCCCTTCCCCTTCCCCTTCTCCTCTCACTTCCTATGCTAGAAAATTTGTTTTCCACAAGTAATATAATGGTTTAATTCTCACTGATTTATCTTTATGGATCCAGGTCGCACTGAAATTTGAGCATATGAAAAGCAAAGGCTGTAACTATGGCCCTCCACATGAGTGGCAAGTTTACAAGTACGGATATGGATCTCTTTTGGAGTGAATGCGTGCTCATGTTAGAATATGATTCTAACTGGACTAAACTTGTTTTGTTGAGCAGTACTCTTGGAGGCAGCCATGGAGTGCCTAGCGTGCATTATAAAGGGAGGGTAGGAGACTATTACGTAATGGTATGTGTAATAAGGTTATGCTTTTTCCTATTAAATGTGTAGTAGAATTTTATGCTTCTGCCATTAATATTAGTTGGCATAACCATTAAGATTGGCAAACTATAGCTTTAAAAGGTTTAGTTGGCCTTTGAGTCAAAAAGTCAAATTAACTGTTGACTGGTGGAAGTCAATGTCGCGCCCCAAAACGGATAACGTGGCCGGCACTCAATGCCTACCAACTTGCACTGAGCGAACTATTGTAGCATAATACATATCCCATCTTGTATTCACATAATTCACTTCATTAAATTAATAACAACATTAATTATGAGAGAAATAATGTGAACTACATTAACGATCAAAGTGGATCAAAGCGTAAACTAGACATGAGTTGAAATGTAATTCACTATACTATATGAGTATCCATAACCTGGAAGTAATACAAATCATATATGGAGCCTCTATGATGCTACAAATGAAATAATAAAGTTGCAAGGTTAGCCAGGACTGCACAAAAATATAGAATTAAAATTTTGTGATCCCACTAGTCCAAAAGTGGGCTCACCAAAAGAATGAAGTTGCACGAACTCTAGCCCGTACACTGACAACCTTGCACTTGACTGTTTGCTAAACCTAACACCGTTTAAACAAACGATGCCTAAGTTTTGAAATACTTAGATATGCGTCATAGCCAAACCACTGATGGTGGGACAAGAGTTATGCGAAAAATATATAATAAATGCATAAAAGGAAATAAGTCAAATTGGCATTAGTTTATCAAATCATTTAATAAAAACATTTCTACTATCATTCAGTGAATAAAATCATTTCAATTGACAAAACAATATGTAAAAGCATCAATTATGTATCAAGACATCTATAGGACCATTTAGTGTGGCAACTACATCTTTGGTAAGAATGTGAATTTAACAAAGAGACATGAACAAAGACTTTTATTCTTTGCGAATATGTTGATACGGCAAGAGAATTTAAATTTTATGTTGAGCCCCACTTAATGAGAATATTTTGATTTTTTTATTTCCTTTTCTTGCCTGAATTAAAATTTTATAAGCGAAAGTCTCGTCGTCCCCTATTTATCCTCTTTGCCGTAATTCTCTTGGCATGACCCCCTTTTCTTTTTCACTTACATAAAATTGTATTATTGGCATAAAATTTATCTCATGCTTGTATGTGCCTATAACTTAGGCAATTCATTTGCAATTTTGGTGCCACGGGGTGCGATAAATTTCCAATTCTTTGCCCTTTTGTGTTTCCTTTTCCATTTTCAACACAAGTAAATATTCATACTCCATATATATACTTCTGACCAATTAGATAAGTATTAACATGTCCGTTATAATATTTTTCTCAAGCATCGTCGTTACGCAAACAATGATTCAAATATTTGTTAGCGCGCCTTAAGGTATTAAAACTTAGTTGAATTTTTAGGAGCGCTATCGTCAAGGAAGGTTTCTGCATGAAATGTTGAACTAGAAGGGAGTTGTTTTGAAATATGACAATCTGTGTGGGAGGTCAGTGGAGTTGACCCACATTATTTTGGTTTCAATGGAGATCCTCAGGTGCTTTTTTTTACTGGTTGGTATGTTACTGAATGTCCTTTTCAGGGATGACTGGTAAGAGGGGTTTCTTGAACTGTGACTTGGGTGGTTTCTTTGCTATGAGAAGTCATAGGCTCTTGGATAGACTGATTCTTTCTTTTTAATAATTTTTATAGATAAGATACTTGTTTTGGATTGAGCCTTGCCATCAGTTAGTACTGCTACTGAGATTATTTTGAAGACTCTGGATACTGGTTCATGTATTGTTTGTGTTGTGTTCATGTAAGGATGCACGGCACCTATTGACCACATTAGTCTATGCAGGTTATGGACATGCTAGGGCCAAGCTTATGGGATGTGTGGAATTCCTCTGGGCAGGCGTAAGTAACTAATGCTCAGTTGCTCAGCAAGCTCTTTTTTCCTCCATAATCATGCATGTCATTAACTTTTCTTTGTATAGCGAATATTCAGATGTAAAGTTGGACTTCAAGCAATAGAACGTAAGATCTTAACTATGTTTTTTCTATTATTGCAGGATGTCTGCAGAAATGGTAGCATGTATTGCAGTTGAGTCTCTGTCGATTTTAAGCATAATGCATGCACAGGGGTATGGAATGCTCTCTTCTTGTTACTACTACTATTATTATGTCCAATCTAGTTGGCCCAGCTGTTGGTTTGATAATTTATGTTAATGCTTTTGAACTTTACTGCTAGATGCAAGTATCTTTTCTATTGATTGTTGTTCTCGACCGCAGGTATGTTCATGGAGATGTAAAGCCAGAGAACTTTTTGCTTGGTCAGCCATCAACACCTCAGGAGAAGAAGTTGTTCCTTGTCGACTTGGGACTAGGTAAGAGCATTTATTTTACTGTAATATCATAGCGATTATAGATTCAGTATTCCGTTAATGTTTTCCAACCAACCAAATTACAGCAACAAAGTGGAGAGAGAATGTGAAAGGTCCGCATGTGGTATATGACCAGCGACCTGACATGTTTAGGTCAGTTATATGTAGTGTTATCCTAAACCATAATTTTGATCTCTGCCATTTGTTCTGCTCCTCAACCTTTTGTGAATGAACTTCTAGAGGGACTGTTCGGTATGCAAGTGCTCATGCACACTTGGGAAGGACTGCCAGTAGAAGAGATGATCTGGAATCACTTGCATATACACTCATTTTTCTTCACAGAGGCAGGTTGCCATGGCAAGGATTTCAGGTATCTGTACTAGCTTTTCTCGAGTTTTATGAACTGCAGTGCAGGCAAGTTGTTCCTGTCAACTTCCATGTCATCCTATTGTCACAAGTTTTTGTTCTGACCATCTTAGGGAGATAACAAATCATTTTTGGTCTGCAAAAAGAAGATGGCAACGTCTCCAGAAATGCTTTGCTGTTTCTGTCCAGCACCTCTGAGAGAATTTCTCGATATAGTAATAAACATGAAGTTTGATGAAGAACCTAATTATTCGAAGTTAATCTCTTTATTTGGGAGCTTGCTTGGACCTGATCCTGCTATAAGGCCAATTAACACTGATGGTGCCCAAAAGGTGGTATTTTACATGTCTCACCAACTTTGCTTATTTACTCGGACTTCCGTATTTTGGCTATATATAATCTCATCATGCTATTATTGTAGATTCTTCAAGTTGGCCAAAAGCGGGGGAGATTAAATGTAGAGGAGGATGAAGAGCAGCCTAGAAAGAAGGTTCGCATGGGAGTTCCTGCAACACAGTGGATTTCGATTTACAATGCCAGAAAGCCCATGAAACAGAGGTGGAAATTTTGTCTTATATTTTTTTTTTTTTTTGAGAATTAGTACTGTTGTATTCTTCAGCATTAAGGAATACTGGCCACCTCCAAAATTTTGTCTTATATTATGTCTACTCTTTGCAAAGCAATTGAATTGTGATCTACATGCTGAAATTACATTATTCTGTGGATTCTATATTTTTCTTTCTGTTAGTCCTTTTTTTTTTTTTCAAGGTAAGTATAATTTTATTAAGCTAGTACCAAGAAGGTACTGCAAGACAGCACAAAAAGAAAACTAGTCTAACTCATTACATCTTTGACATAATCATAATGGAGTCCAAAAAAGATGTTCCACATTTTCTATCCTACCCACCTTGCACCATGAAGATAGACTATGGATACAATTGGATTTAAGTACAGATAGATGTTGTTTTCTTTCTTCAAAATATCTCTCCTTCCTCTAGCCAAATACTCCACATGATGCACAATGGGATAGTCTTACCTTTTACTTTTTATTTTTTCTTAAATTGTTGTTCCTTTAGTGGTACTCTTCAATTGTATCTCTTTGGAAAATTTTATTTGATTCCCTCTTTTCTGCAAATTGGGGGTAGGGCTACCTCATGGGTGGTGTGGTATAAAGACGGTTATCGATTTTGGTATTGCGAATTTCATTTAGGCTGATGTTGCTGTGATCAGGGAGACATATTCTATTCTGAATTGAAACATGGCTTGGGGCATTGCTTTTGGATTTGCAGATTAGATGTTGGTGATGCATATTGTTTCAACTAGTCATTTAAATTTTCTCTGTTATTTGTAAAAAATCAATGAAAAACAGAGATTGACTATGATGTCGCACATCGTATTGGAGTGGGGTGGATGAAATGGAGGCTCGCGTCTGTGGTACTGTGTGATAAGAATGTATCACAAAGGCTTAAATGCAAGTTTTTTACAGAGTGGTGGTTAGACCTACATTGTTGTATGAGCTAGAGTGTTGAC
The DNA here is from genome assembly GCA_018342035.1 of Solanum appendiculatum. Lineage (NCBI taxonomy): Eukaryota > Viridiplantae > Streptophyta > Magnoliopsida > Solanales > Solanaceae > Solanum > Solanum appendiculatum. The sequence continues at coordinate 402,020 of JAGDQO010000569.1, read as the reverse complement.
CAATCAAGAACGCTCACGTTCAAAAGATGAAGGTAGCAAAGATGAGGATGATCAGATGGATGGGTGGGCATGCTATGAGAGATAGGATTAGGAACAAAGTTTTATAGGACAAGGTGAGAGTGGCCACCCTGGCGGACATGATGAGGGAAGCAAGACAAAGATAGTTCGGGCATGTGAGGAGGAGGTGCATGGATGTGTTAGAGGTTGGCTATAGCAGGTTTAAGGATAGGTAGAGGTAGGCCATTGGGGTAGGTGGTTAGACAGAACATGACACCCATCTTCAGTTTAGTGAGGACATGATTCTAAATCGGAAGGTACGGAGGTTGAGGATTAGGGTAGAAGGGTAGGAGGTAGCTGAGTGTTGTCTTACTTTTATGTGGTAGAGGTAAGGGGCTAGTCTCCTCTGCTCATCTTTTCCTTATTCAGTAGCGTTAGTTGGTGTATTCTTGTTATTTGGAAAAATTACTGACATTTTATGCATAAATTTTGCTGTACTTGGAACTAAGCTTTGCAGTCTTCAGGTTCTCTAGTTTAAATTTAGTTATTCAGCACAAATGCAATTGATAATTCTTTTTTGATTGTTAAAGGTTGTAATATTGATAATCAAACAACCAGAAGGTGCTGCAGATTGTGCAATTAGGAATTTTTTCCGTCAATTTTTTTGTACATCCTGCTCTTAGGCTCATTATTCAACACATATGCAATTTGGAATATTCTTTTTGATCGTTAAAGTTTGTAATATTGATAATCTAGCAACCAGAAGGTGCTGCAGATTGTGCAATTAGGCTCTTTTCCTTTGCTTCAATTATTGTACTTTATATTGTTGCTGTTGTTCTTTTCTCTATTATTTTGATCATAGCTTCTTCGCAACTGTATTCCCTTTTCATACCTGCTTTGGAATGCTTTACTTGAGCCAAAGGTCTTCGGAAACAAGCTCTCTACCTTCACAAGATAGGGATAAGGTTTGTGTAAGCACCACCTTTCCCAGACCCCACAAGATTACACTGGGCATGTTGTTGTTATCCTGCTCTGCTCTTAGGCTCTGACCATATATGTTAAGTAATTGAGGCAGATTTTTAATAATTCATATTGTATTTTCTCTGTAACTTGAGGCTTGGGTGGTTTGTATTGTGTTAAGTCGTAAGATTGTCCTCTATTTCAGAGATAAAGATAGTTGTATTAGGAAATTTGGTAGATTTTTCGGAATCAAGGAGCCTACTGTAGCTTGTATAGTGTCAATGTATCCAAAAGTTGTATTATCGATTTCCAAGAACTTCTATAAACCTAGATAATTTAGTTGGTGTTTTGGGGCACTCTTTTGTTGCTAGAGATTGAGTGTAATATTTTGGGAGTGTCATACTTTATCTGCCCTTGACTTGTAGTTATGCCTTTCTTTTCAGCTTTCAACAATTCCCCCCCAAAAAAAAAAAAGAAAATTTTTTCCTTCAGCTTTAGAAATTTTATGTGTAGTAGCACTCCGTTTCATCATAAGATGTCACTTTGCATAAACTTGTCTCTCCACAATATTTTTTGTTTTGGCCTTTGGAAAAAGATAGGGAATTTTTTTATTAGTTTAGGAATGTCTTTATATGAATTTCGTCATGGAGACGCTTGATGACCTTGTGCTGCATTTCTTTGGTACATAAACTTGAGCAGTATATGTGTTCTCATTACTTTTTACAACAATTTCCCCTAGAAGTGTGAGGTATCGTGGTTGGGAAAACTATATGACTTATTGGGCTATTTAGGCGACATGGAACTTTAAATTATATGATAAGAATGCACAGTATTCCTGATAAAAAAGAAATAATGAATTAACTAGCTGCCACTATACGTGTTTAAGAGGCTAGATATGGTTACTAGAGAATATTGTAGCTACCTTAAAGGCGTTGTTACTTGGTGAATTCACTTCAACATCTTTGTTCAAAATGAGTGCATGCCTTTGTCCTTTATCTTGTGACTGGTAATCAGGAGTTGTCCCAGGATGTATAGAGGATTGGGTGTCTTTTGTAGAGAACTATATTCTTTTGTAGGTTCTTTATTGTATACTTCTTGTATACAGCCATTTTTGGCCTTTTGATTTATGAAATGAAATTGTTTACCTGATCAAAACAAAATGGTTAGACATTTTCTAGGATGAGATCTTGTGGTTATGACTCCACTGCTGTTATTTTCAAGGACAACTTTCCCATTATTTTCAGCATGCCTTCTCCACTATTGTATTTCCTTTCTGATACTTGTTACTTGAGCTGAGGGCTCATCGGAAACAACCTCTCTACCTTCACAAGGTAGGGGTAAGGCTACGTACACACCACTCTCCCCAAACCTAACCTGTGGGATTACACCGAGTATGTTGTTGTTGTTAAATCTTGTGGTTATGCTCCTTGCTTTCAGGAGAGTCCTTTTCTGTTCAGTATGTGGTGGTAATTATCTTGAGCCGAGGGTCTATTGGAAACAACCTCTCTACCTCTAAGGTAGTGGTAATGTCCGCATACATTCTACCCTCCCCAGACCCTACTTTGCGGGATTACACTGGGTTTGTTGTTGTTGTATATGGTGGTAATTATAGATACTGTACTTTCTGAGTTTGTGTACGCAAGTGCATTACATTATGCAATGTATCTTGTCTTTAGGTACCATTATAATGTAACAAATTCAAGGCTGGCAGAGCATGTGGAGAAAGGGACCGAAGATGGATTATATATAAGTTGTGTGGCATCTTGCTCCGACTTGTGGGCTATTATCATGGATGCTGGAACCAATTTCACAAGCCAGGTTTATGAGCTATCACCATTATTCTTGCACAAGGTAAATGTGAATTCTCATTCATTCCACTATACTAATGGATCCTTCATTTGTCAGTACATGTACACATTGAACGGTATGACGTTAGTGTATGGTACTTGCATATATTCTTCAAAATACAATAAATTTTGCCAAAAGAGACACGTACCCCCACCAAATGCTTCCACACAACCGTAACCTCTGTGTATTGTATCCAAGTACATGTATGATGTAATATAGTTCTTAATACACTTCACTGCTGCTTCAACCTGATATTTAATCTATCTTAGTTCTTGTAATGCATTGTTTACAGGAGTGGATCATGGAACAGTGGGAGAAGAACTATTATATTAGTTCTCTTGCTGGTGCCACCAATGGAAGCTCTCTTGTTGTAATGTCAAAAGGTGTGTTCTCTAGTTTCATACTTGAGCATGTGCTTGTACACACTATGAGTCAACATTGTAACCTGAATGGTTTGAAGGCCTTTTTTCCCATCTCAGTGGCAAAATGAGAATCCTGTTGTTGAAGGCTTTACCTTTATGCTTTTCAGCTCCAGGTAATGAACTTCCTTTAAAAAGGAATGTTAAAATCATTATTTTGTATTTGCAGGCACACAGTTCAGTCAGCAGTCTTATAAAGTAAGCGAGTCCTTCCCATTCAAGTGGATAAGCAAGAAGTGGAAAGAAGGGTTCAATGTAACCTCCATGGCAACTGCTGGAAGTAGGTGGGCGGTTGTTATGTCTCGCAATTCAGGTGTCAGTAACCAGGTTGTTCCTCTTTCTTTGTCTGCATGTTTGTGATCATCTCTTCTGCCCACTTCATCTTATTTTCATTAGTATCTTTATTTAACAATATAAGCCTAGGCAGGGAGGAAGGGACTGTCCATATCTTAATTTTTTTTCTTTGCTTTTTCCAACAGTTATTGAAAGATTGTTGAATTATAAGAGATCTATTTCGGAATTTTGCTAGAGAGCAAAATAGTAATGTCAGGAAACTTATATTTGGTACAAGGAAGTAAAGGAGTAATTGTTACTCAATGGTTGAGCGAGAACATGAATGAGTGATGGGGCCTATGGGGTTTTAAGCATAAAGCGAGACATAAAGGGTTTCTTCGAAGTGCTTATAACATCAAGCTGGAATTACAATTACTACTATTTTTTGATAAATGAATTAAACTTTCTAGCTTTGATATCCAGCATATAGTATAGGCATATGTAGCAACTCAAATTAAGTATCACTAGAAGTAATTTTGAAAGGGGGCCAGAGAAAGATAAATTTTAATGGCAAAATTAATAATCAATTTTCAATTAATAAACCATAAGAAACAATTAGTACTTTTCATCATTTAATTTCATAATTATCGCCTTTAGTAACTCCTCTAATTGAGTTGATGAGAGAAACAAAGAGAAGTCCTAAACAAAACTTACTTCTAACTTGGTTTCATCTATCTCCCCTCCCGCCCTTGGTTTTATCATGCACTCATACTAGCTTATGATAAAGTTGCTTTCTTTCTTTTTTCCGGATAGGTAGTGGAGCTTGATTTTCTTTATCCAAGTGAAGGCATTCATAAACGCTGGGACAATGGTTATCGTATTACAGCAACAGCTGCTACGTTAGATCAAGCTGCTCTTATCCTGAGTGTGCCTCGACGAAGGCCTGGCGATGAGACTCAGGAGACATTGAGAACATCTCAGTTTCCAAGCACACATGTTAAGGTAATATAGGTAACTTATGGTGTCATCGTCTATGTCTAGTAGAGCTTAGGTACATATACTGACAGAAAATTCGTGATCTTCCATTTAATATCTCCAAAAAGCTTTTTTTGTCATGGTTGCATTATGAATAATATTTGCAGTCTCCATGTAGGAAAACCTTCAGTTTAAAGGGTTATTACATGTGACCAATGTAAAAAGAAGTTGGTTATCAGATAAGAGTGAGTAATTCAATTTTTAATGCGCCATTTTTGTTTTTTTTTTTTTTTTTTGGTGCAGGAAAAATGGGCTAAAAATCTGTATCTTTCCTGTCTGTGCTATGGACGAACTGTATCTTGAGACGATGCAAAATCTGACGTTGGTCGTTTTTCCTTCACCCTTTTTTTACCTTCTGTTTTCCAGTTCTCTCATTGTCAATTGTAAAAAGTGGATGTTATGCACGGGAAGTTTTAATTATGGTGGCACTTGCTTCTTTTAGCTTGTTTGGATAGTGCTGTGTTTTGGTAAGCTTTCCCGTCTCGTGTACATACAATTAACTGCACAAAATTACAAATCTATGAAACTTTTATATCCATTTTGCTCAGTGCAAGTCATTTCATTCCAATATGTAAATCCAAAATGACCTTGTTTTTCTCCATTATCATTCAGATGTGTGGAGCTTTCTGTTCCAAATTTATTTAAACTGGATACACAATGTAAATTGCATTTCAAGAATAACATTACACAGGAGAAATGAGAGCTGGATGTAGTGGTTTTATTCATGACCCTGACGGTTCTTTGATACCACAATTCCATTGAAGGAAATAATCTGGAGAAAAATGCCCGAGAAAGAAAAGGGGAGACGGTGCATAAAGCATTATGTTTTTATGCAGGGTCTGTGAAAAGACCGTACCTTAATGGGGTTACTGGGGTGTAACGTAGGCAGCCTACCATGATGACAGATTTCATGGCTCAAACCTGTAGACTATACAGTTGCTCTGAGACAACAATACACAATTATTATGCAAATTCCACAAGCATATTTGTTGAGGTTAAGTGGAGCAGTTGAGCTCCCAATCAAAGTAATTCAGGCAATTCCTATTCTTTACATTAAGATTTCTCTGGTATGATGAAAACACACTTAAGGTTCACTGTTGGGCATCCTGCTGGGGACAGAGTGCTCTGGTTTGTGTTCACATTCAAAATCAATATGAACAAATGCACGTTCGACTTCAGGAAGTTTCTCGAGCTTTATTTGTAGACCTTCTCCGATAACATGTGCTTCTTTCAATGGCAAATCTTCTGGGAGTTCAATATCAACCTACGTTAAAAGAAACGAGGCCACATTACAAATTCAGTCGAGTTGTGGAAAAGGATATTTCTTCATAGTTCAGTTAGTTCATACTACACATGTTAGGAAAATGATCTCATGCTACTATAAACTGACCTCAACAAAGTACAAAACACCAAAGGTGTATGCTCGAACTGTATCAACACGCTTCACTTGAGGGTGTCTCATAACAAGATATGTTAACTTCTGCAGAACTTCAGGAGGGGCTGACTGTCCCACTAAAGATACTGCATCAAGAACTTCATTCAGGTTGTATTTGACGTATTCATATAAGAAGACATCAATAAAATAACAGAGTTTTGCACTCAAGGGTGCGGCCTAGTGGTCAATTAAGTGGGAACAGAACTACAAATCAAGTTCAAATCCTGGCAAAGGCTAAGTGATTTCTTTCCATCTGCCTAAGCAGTGGCAGACAGTTACTCGATAATTGTGCTGGTGGAAGGTAGCAGAACCTGGAATAGTCAAGGTGCGTGTATCGGAGTAACTATTGAAGAGCTACAAATTTCATTAGGAACATGTAAGTAACATACCTGCATTCTCTATAACAGCGCCTGACCAATTTGTGATTGTGTAAATAGCAAGGATAAGAGCACCAACAGGATCAATCCACCAGTAGAACTTATCACCAAGTACAGCTGCTATCAATCCCACTACATTAGTAACCACGTCGAAATAGTGATCCTGTCAAAAACGCCAACAATTTAGGTAAATCAATCATCACGAGAAGACATGGAAGTCAGAAGGTAAAAGATGACACACATGACACACCTTTGCATATGCACGAACAATGTCGTTTCCTGAGCTTCTGCAGTAAAGCCACAGGGCAAGTTTTACCACTGTGGCAGTTAACATGACTGAATATAACCATGCAAGCTGATTCAAAGCCATCTTTTCAGGAGGTTTATTTTCAACTAGTTGTTCCACAGCCTGGATCAACACCTGAAAGCCTAAAAAGGAATGCACACGATTATGAAAATCGAGGAATTTCATATACAACTCATATGACTGGTGCTAATTCCCCTGTTCTTTCTAGTCCTGTTTGGTGTAAAGAGCCTCGAGTTATAGGAGATAACATACCAAGTGTAGCCATAATAGCAGCAAACACAATGATTCCAACAGGCTGCACTCTCAATTTTCCTATAGGATATTTATAGACATTAATATTTTTCATCGACAGATGAGTGAACCATAGTATGCCACCAGCCATGAGGTCAAGCAACGAATCCAATGTAGATGCAGCGATCGCTAAGGAGCCACTCTTCACTGTGGCATAAATCTGTAAGGAACAATATGTGTCACTACTGTACAATCATACTTTTATTGCATAAAAAATGTTGCAGGACAAAGAATCGCCACTAATAGATAGTTTCTCATGGTAATCAAGAGTTTGAAAATAGTAATTTCTGGTCACACCTTTAGAGCCAGAAGTATAATATTTGCACAATTGGATACTGTCATTGCTCTCTCATGTTGAGCTTGTTCTTCAAGATCCTCTTCATCAATTCCATCAGACACGACTGCCATATCAACTTCCTCAAATGACTTCAACGTCTCAAACTGTCTTTCATAATATTCCTTTTCTCCTATAATCAGGAAAATTAGTCAAAAGAGGAATGAGGGTGTTAAAGATGGACCTTTTCATACATCTTCTGTGGAGTTATAATTAAAGATTGAAAAGCTATCTTCTGGTTCATATACTTAAGGCTCGTTTAGTTGTCCCTATGAGGAAAAAACAATCACGACATACAAATACACAATGCTAACACAACTATATATTACTAATACATCATTTGTTTTCTCATTACAACTCCACATAACTAATACCTGCATTACTATACGAGAATCTATCAATTACTTCATGCAAAATACAACATGGATTAGCTAGGATCATGCATATTAAAAATAGCAAAATCAAGCTAATTCTTGAATATACTTAACTAACAATCCCCAACATACAATAAATTACCTTTGGTTAAAACAGAGGATTTTGAGATATTATTAATGATGGATGAAGCTTCAGAGTCAATAACACAAGACTTGATCACCTTATCTGGAAGCCTTAACAAAAAATCATGCCGGAGTGACTTAAATGAGTTGCGCCGGCTGAAACGCCGGCTGCTCTCTCGTCCACTTCCGGTAAGCTTCCACCCCTCCAACAATGGCATTTTATTAGTTCCATTACTCTCTAATTCTCCCTCCATTGTCACAACTTTTTCATGACCAATTTGCTATTGAGTATTATATATACTTAACAATAACTTCAGAGATGATTTGACTTAGTATTTTTTTAAGGGATAAGGTATTCCTAGACTATGACCAAAATCCCAGAGACACACCTTAACTAAACTAAGGTCCTATTACCTCCGAAATCATTTTTTTTGTAATTTTATACACCTTTTTGATTTTACGTGGCATCCAGATATCTCTTATGTGCCTCAACTACGTGGAGTCACGGAGTGTGCCACACAAGCCAAAAGGTGTATAAAATTACAAAATAAATGAGTTCGGGGGTAATAGTACCTTAGTTTAGTTAAAGTGCGTCTCTGGGATTTCGATCATAGTTTAGGGGGTACTTGTGCCTTATCTCTTTTTTTAACTGTAGAAAGACAAAGTCAGAACTTGTGTCCCAATTTATGTGACGGGGTTCGGAGTACGAGGGTCAAAACACTTCATTGTCATACGTACTATCATTGAGTATGGATTTTTCAATTTTTTTTTCATATTTGAAAACTACATTAAAAGTATTATAAGTCAACATAGCTAATGATTCCGAATATTTTTTGAGAAAATTGTAAGCAAGGAAAATATGTCTCGACTCCTCAAATAGTAACAACGTCACGTAAAATAGGACAGAGCGAGCATATGGTGATTGAGTTTCATATATACTTTCTGTTTTTAGTTGTAATAAAAATTGTCTTTTTCTGGCAAATTGATAAATTCTTTCTAAGATTCCAAAAATTATTCTGTTTTCAAAATTGTAATATAAGAATAAAAAATTATGTTAGTAAGAACGGAATATTGTTGCAAATTAAACAACTCTTATAATATAGCATAGGTACATACATTGACTAAATATAAACATTTTTTTTAATATAAACATTTTTTTTAATAAGGTAAAGAAGTTATATACACTAATAATATACATTTGTTTTGCCAACGTACTGGTGAAATATAACCAATTATAGCAAGGTAGTTGCTGTTTTTATCAGGTTACTATTTAATGATTCTAATAAAAAAAATACGTATAGTTGCGAAAAAGACAAGTTAAACAATTTCCTTCTGACAATGACAATAATAAATAAATAAATAAAATCTGAGGCATGGAATAAGCCAACAATTATACACATTAACATATTATTCTCTTTCATGTGGACTTCTGCATATCATAGAAAAGTTGACATGGACTAAATTATTACAATAATAACTAACATAATTATGTAATTTCACAAGTAAGATTTGGAAAGTATATGATTTATATATGCTGACATTATTCCTATTTTATTTAAATAACGAGACTGTTTTTGATAAACTTTTGGTTCTGGACATATTTCTTTTAAAATTGTCCAAATTTGAATTATCTATTAAAGGACTAAAGTGATTGGTTCACCAGCCAGACTCATGCCTTAAAGGAAAAAACATTGTACTATATAATAAAACAGTATAATCTATTAATATTTTGGTGATATGACTTAAGATCGATTATTTTGTAAAACATTTACGGAACCCTCCATATGGAGTTGGGGGAGCAGTACGTATAGTCTCGCCATGATCCACGACATATTTTGACATTTAGAAGTCAATTTACACGAAATAGACAATTTTCTCAGTTTTTCATGTGTATGTCCATGAATATTTTGGTGATATGGCTTCCGATCGATTTTTTAAAAAACCTTTACGGAATCTTCCGTAGGGAGTTGGAGGAGTAGTTCGTATAGACTCGCCATGATCCACGACATATTTTGACATTTATGGGCTAATTTACAGGAATTAAACAATTTTCTAATTTTTTTGTGTGTTAGCTCATTAATATTTTAGTAATATGATTTCCGATCGATTTTTTTGCAAAACCTTTACAGAATCCTCCGTAGTGAGTTGGGGGAGCAATACGTGAAACTTCACCATTTTTTGCACATATTTTGGACATTTAGGATCTTTTTTACATGAACTGACGATCTTTAATTTTTTACTGAGTGTTAACCCATAAATATTTTGATGATATGACGTACGAATGATTTTTTTGTAAAACCTTTACGGAACCCTCTGTAGGGAGTTAGAGGAGCAGTACGTGAACCCTCACCATTTTTACACATATTTTGGGCATTTAGAAGTCATTTTTGCATGAATTAAGCGATTTTTACAGTTTTTCGTGTGTTTTAACCCATGAATATTTTGGCGATATGACTTTCAGACGATTTTTTTGCAAAACCTTTACGGAACCCTTCGTAGGGAGTTGGGGAGCAATACTTGAAGCCTCACCATTTTTTGCATATATTTTGGGCATTTAGGAGCCATTTTACAGGAATATGTGATTTTCTCAATTTGTCGTGTGTGTTAGTTAAACTAGCCCATGAATATTTTGGTGCTATGACTTTCGTATGAATTTTTTGCAAAACTTTTATATATGGAACCATCCATAGGAAGTTGGGGAAGCAATACGTGAAGCCTCACCTTTTGTTATACATATTTTAGGCATTTATGAGCCATTTTACATGAATTAAGTGATTTTACAAGAATATTTTGGTAATATGATTTACAGATGATTTTTTTAAAAAAATCTTTACGAACCCTCCGTAGGGAGTTGGGGGAGCATTACGTGAAGCCTCACCTTTTTGGGTATATTTTGGGGATTTAGGAGCCATTTTACACGAATTAGGCAATTTTCTCAGTTTTTCATGTGTGTTAGCCCATGAATATTTTGGTGATAAGACTTTCAAACAATTTTTTTGTAAAACTTTTACGGAACCCTCTGTAGGGAGTTTGGGAAGAAGTATGTGAAGCCTCACGATTTTTTGGGCATTTAGGAGGCATTTTAAAGGAATTAGGCTATTTTCTCAGTTTTTCATGTGTGTTAGCCCATAAATATTTTGATAATATAGCTTTGAGACGATTTTTCGTAAAACCTTTACAAAACTCTCCGTAGGGAGTTTGGAGAGCAGTACATGAAGCATCACCATTTTTTGCACGTATTTTGAATATTTAGGAGCCATTTTACAATTATTGAGGGATTTTCTCAGATTTTCATGTGTGTTAGACCATGCATATTTTGGTGATATGACTTTCTAACGATTTTTTTGTAAAATATTTAAGGAACCCTCCGTAAAGAGTTGGAGGAGCAGCTCGTGAAGCCTCACTATTTTTTGCATATATTTTGGGCATTTAGGAGCCATATTTATAGAAATTAGGTGATTTTCTTAGTTTTTCGTGTGTGTTAGTTAGCCCATGAATATTTTGGTGATATGTCTTTCGAACGATATTTTTGCAAAACCTTTATCCGCAGGGAATTGGGGAAGCAATACATGAAGCCTCACCATTTTTTGCACATATTTTGAGCATTTAGGAGCCATTTTACAGGAATTAAACGGTTTTCTCAGTTTTTCATGTGTGTTAGCCCATAAAATTTTAGTGATATAGCTTATATATGATTTTTTTACAAAACCTTAACGGAACCTTCTATAGGGAGTGGGGGGAGCAGTAAGTGAAGCATCACCATTTTTTCTACATATTTTGGGCATTTAGATGCCAATTTACAAAAATTAGACATTTTTCACAATTTTTCGTATGTGTTAGCCCATGAATATTTTGGTGATATGTCTTCCGGATGATTTTTTTGCAAAACCTTTACGGAACACTATGTAGGGATTTGAGGGAGCAGCACGTGAAACCTCACCATTTTTGCACATATTTTGGGTATTTAGGAGCAATTTTGCAAGAATTAAGTGATCTTCTTAGTTTTTCGTGTGTGTTAGCCCAATGAGTATTTTAGTGATATGACTTTCAAATTTTTTTTTGTTGCAAAATCTTTATGAAATATTTCGTAGGGAGTTGGGAGAGAAATAGATGAAGCCTCACTATTTTTTGCATATATTTTGAGAATTTAGGAGCCATTTACAAGAATTAGACGATTTTCTCAATTTTTCGTGTGTTAATTATGAATATTTTGGTAATTTGGCTCCGGATGATTTTTTTGAAAAATCTTTATAAAACCCTCCGTAGGTAGTTGGGGTAGCAGTACGTGAAAGCTCACCATTTTTTGCACGTATTTTGGACATTTAGGAGCCATTTTTATAGGAATTAAGTAATTTTTTTGATTTTTCGTGTATGCTAGCTCATGAATATTTTGGTGATATGACTTTTGGATGATTTTTTTGCGAACCTTTATGGAAACCTCCATGGGTAGTTGGGGGAGAAGTACGTGAAGCCTCACCATTTTTACACATATTTTAAGCATTTAGGAGTTATTTTATAAGAATTGGACGGTTTTCTCAGTTTTTCGTATGTGTTAGCCCATGAATATTTTGGTGATATGGCTTCCTGATGAACTTTTCAAAACCTTTATATAACCCTACAGAGGGAGTTGGGGAAGTAATATGTGAAGCTTCACCATTTTTTGCATGTATTTTGGTCATTTAAGAGCCATTTTATAAGAATAAGCAATTTTCTCAGTATTTTGTGTGTGTTAGCCCATAAATATTTTGGTGATATTGATTCTGGACAATTTATTTTTAAAATCTTTACGGAAACTTCCGTAGGGAGTAAGGGGAGCAGTACGTGAAGTCTCACCATTTTTGCACGTATTTTGGGCATTTAGGAGCCACTTTATGTGAATTTGGGGGCTTTTCTCGATTTTTTGTGTATGTTAGCTCATGAATATTTTGGTGATATGACTTTCGAATTATTTTTTTGTAAAATCTTTGTGCAACTCTCCATAAGGAGTTGGTGGAGTAGTAAGTGAAACCTCACTATTTTTTGCGCGTATTTTTGAAATTTAGGAGTCATTTTACAGGAATTAGGTGATTTTATATGTTTTTTTGTGTTTGTTAGCCCATAAATATTTTGGTGATCAAGCTTTTAGACGATTTTTTTCAAAAACTTTACGGAACCCTCGGTTGGGAGTTGGGGGAGCAGTACGTGAAGCCTCACCATTTTTTGCACATATTTTTGGCATTTAAAAGCCATTTTACAGAAATTAGATGATTTTCTTATTTTTTCATGTGTCCATAAATATTTTGGTGATATGACTTCTGAACGAATTTTTTAAAAACCTTTACGGAACCCTCCGTAGGAAGTTGGGGGAGAAGTATTTGAAGGTCCATTTTTTTTGCACGTATTTTGGACATTTAGGAGTCATTTAGGATGAATTATGCAATTTTCTTCGTTTTTCGTGTGTGTTAGCCCATGAATATTTTGGCGATATGGCTTCGCTATGATTTTTTTACAAAATCTTTATAGAACCCTCTCTAGGGAGTTGGGGAAGAAGTATGTGAACTCACATTATTCTTTACACATATTTTAAGCGTTTAGGAATCATTTTACGTGAATTAGGCGATTTTTTAATTTTTGGTGTGTGTTAGCCCATGAATATTTTAGTGATATGGCTTCTGAATGATTTTTTTTGTAAAACCTTTATGGAACCATCCATAGAGAGTTGGGGGAGCAGTATGTGAAGCCTCGCCATTTTTACGTATATTTTGGGTATTTAATAGCCATTTTACAAGAATTAAGCGATTTTTCTTAAGTTTTCATGGTGATATAACTTTCAAATGATTTTTTTGCAAAACATTTACTGAACCTTCTATAAGGAGTTGGGGAAGCAGTACATGAAACCTCGCATTTAGGAGCCATTTTACAAGAATTAGGGGATATTCTTAGTTTTTCATATGTGTTAGCCCATGAATATTTTGATAATATGACTTTTTTTTTTTTTTTTGCAAAACCTTTACAGAACCCTCTATAGGGAGTTGGGAGAGCAGTACGTGAAGTCTCACCATTTTTTGCTCATGTTTCAGACATTTAGGATGTATGATACCTATTGATTTAATGAATCATCCACTAATGCTACCATTTAGTGGCACCGTTCTTATGAATTAACGGCGGTTATAATTGCCACTAATGCTACCTTTTAGCGGTGGCTTTAATTGCCACTAATAGTATTTTTAGCCACATTTTTTTTGTGAATTAGCAGCAATTTTAGTTGCTAGTAATACATCCGTTTAGCGAAGACTTTTATATGAATTAGCGGCGGTTTAAGCTGTCAATACTAACTTTTAGCGGAGACTATTATTTGTATTTATGGCAGTTTTGGTTGCCACTAAAAACCGTCTTTTAGCGGCGACTATTATGTATATTTGCAGCGGTCTTAGCTGCCACTAGAAGACACTTTTAGCGGCGACTTTTATATGTTTTTGTGGCGGTTTTAGTTGCCGCTAATAAAATATTTTAGCGGCGAATATTATGTGGATTTGCTGCGGTTTTAGCTGCCACGAAAATAAACCTTTAGCGGCGACTTTTATCTGTTTTTGTGGCGGTTTTAGTTGCCGCTAATACAAGCTTTTAGCGGCGAATATTATGTGGATTTGCTGCGGTTTTAGCTGCCACGAAAATAAACCTTTAGCGGCGACTCTTATCTGTTTTTGTGGCGGTTTTAGTTGCCGCTAATACATGATTTTAGCGGCGACTATTATGTGTATTTGCAGCGGGTTTAGCTGCCACCAAAACCATCTTCTAGCGGTGACTTCTATTTTTCTTTGTGGTGGGTTTGATTGCCTCTAATACTAGATTTTAACGGCGACTATTATGTGTATTTGCAGCGGATTTAGCTGCCACTAAAACTACCTTTTAGCTGCGACTATTATTTGTTTTTAGGGCGGTTTTGGTCGCTGCTAATATTAGCTTTTAGCGGACTATTATGTGTATTTGCAGCGGTTTTAGGTGCCACTAAGACTGCCATCTGTTACTTTTAAGTGTATTTGCAGCGGTTTTGGTTTTCACTATACTAGCTCTTAGCGACGACTATTATGTATATTTACGGCGGTTTTAGTTGCCACTAACACTACTCTTTTGCGACGACTTTATATGAAGGCATAATTCATAAATATGCCCTTTAACTTGGATTCATTTCACATTTATGCCCTCTAACTTTGGGTGTGCACAAGTAAACATTTAAACTTGTATACAGTTGAATAAGTAGACACAGGTGTTTTACATGGCATAATACACCTAGGACACCAGGTAGGACACAAATTGCCATGTAGGACATGTGTGTCTATTTGTACAAGTTCAAATGTCTACTTGTGCACTTCTAAAGTTGGAGGACATAAATGTGAGTTGAGACCAAGTTAAAGGGCATATTTGTGCATTATGTCTTATATGAATTAGCGGCGATTCTAGCTGCAACTAATACTACCTTTAGCGACGACTTTTATATGAATTAGCGACGGTTTTAGCTGCTCTTAATACCTCCTTTAGCATCGACTGTAATGTGTTTTTGCGGCGGTTTAAGTTTCCACTAATACAATCTTTTAGGGACGACTATATATGAATTAGCGACGGTTTTAGCTGCTCTTAGCGGCAACTGTTATGTGTTTTTGCAGCAGTTTAAGTTGCCTCTAGTACAATCTTTTAGCGACGACTTTTATATGAATTAGCAGCGGTTTAAGCTGCTCTTAATACCTCCTTTTAGCGGCGACTCTTATGTGTGGTTTTGCGGTGGTTTTAGTTGCCACTAATACTACCTTTTAGCGAAGTATTATATATGTAACGGCAGTTATAGTTGCCTCTAATACCATCTTTTAGTGTTGACTGCTAATACTTACTTTTAGGGGCAACGGCGACTAAAGTTGCTGCTAATACATACTCTTAGTAGCGACTAATTGAGGCATTCAGAGGGACTAATGTTGGTGTTAATGCAAACTTTTAGCAGCTATTAATATAGCTATTAGTGGCGACAAATGCCGTTGATAATGCATAATTTTAGTGGCGATTAATATGGCCAATACATACAAAAATTCAACATAAATTGATTGATCCAAAAACCTGAACCTAGATAGAACCATCTACAGCCTATATATTTTTACAAGAAATGCAAAAGATAAGCCACCAGTCAATCAGGAATAAATAACTACACTTTTGTGGCCCTCTTGGGACGAAATCTACTGTATATGATGACAAGGCACCGGATTGATGCTAACTCCTAGGAAGAAGACCATATTTCTACTTTACAATGTTTCTCTCCAAATGCGCCCGGCCACCTTAAGCTTTAGCTCCTTCCGGTCACCACCAGAGAAGAAGAGTGCCATGCTCCTTTGAATGAGCAGCCCGTCTAAACTGTCTCGGACAGTTTTATGACTATCACGGATGCTCCTAGGAACTCCTTGCCATATTAACTTTCTGCCAAAGCCACCTACTTCAAGACTATAACTATATTTTTTCGCATCATCATCATCACCCATAAAACGAAGGAATGCCATGTATACTGGTGCCACTCCGACGTTGAAAGCCTCAAAGTGCAAGCAGAATTGGTGACCGAAACAGTTGAAAACCTACGACATATAATAGCAAAAGAAATATTACCTAAACGATCCATGCTGTCAGAAACATTACCTAAATATAAATAATAAATACTAATTTATTAAATCCCTTTCCCAAAAATACTACTAAACTTGGTACTAGCATGAAACTGGTAGGAAAATCCTTTGGGTTTTAGGAGCTTCCAATTAAGGAGATAAGGATGCAATCGAAAGTTTGAGTGAATGTTCATAGTTAGCACGTTCCGAAGAATACAGTCCATGGACATTATCATCAGACTGCAAACATGCACCAATTTTGGTTCCTATCGTCTACTTGAGACATGGCAGAATCACATTTCTACACTAGCAAAAGAGCTTAACAACTAACTCTTTCAACCCTCATGTAAGGCATTTTATCTAGTACATTTCATTTCCAGAAGTTTAAAAAAAAAGTCCTTATTACTGAGTTTGGTGTCTGCTTTGAGCCTTGCATTGGTAAATGGTATGTGATTGATGAAATTATGCAGCTCTATCGTGATGAAGGCTTGCAAAAACTAGCAGACAATCAGTATAGAGCACCATCAAGTTGTGCAATGAACTACGAGTTAACTTACTATCCTCTGGCCTCTCTAAGCTAAGGAAAAAAGGAATGGAGGAGAGAGAGAGAACTCACAGTCAACATCCATGTAGCATTTTCAACGTCTTGAGGATTGGATTTGACATAGCGATGGTTGAAGGTACAGCCGTTATGCATGTCAACCTTGTGATCATCTTTGAGGTGTGCAACAAGGGACTGAATATCACCAGTAACAGTACATTCAGATCCTGCATAAGGGCAGTTGTATGGACGAAATTTGCAGTTCTGCTCATGCCGAAGCCTACTATGATAAGTGAATATATCTTGACAGCCAAAAACTTGGTATCGGCATGCCAACTCCAGTGACTCTGCAATTTTCTCCAATGCTAGACATCTTATGTTTCCAAGCTCATGGCGGCAAATTGGGCACACATGGACTTTTGACTTGCACTTCAGGCATAAAGTATGACCATTTGGACACTTCACACATGGAAGAAGAACATATTTGAGTTGAGAGTGAAATTAATAAAAGGTCAAAAAGAATATTACAACTTAACTAAAGTGAAAGAAATATAAGATTACTGGATACGGCTCTTTTTACTTTAATTAACAAATGCTCTATATCTCCAAACGTTGACGTCCTACATTCTAGTTTTGGTTATCTGAAAAAATTACCCAATTTATTACAAGTGAAGGTTCTTGCTTTTCTTTTCCTTTTTGACAAGGTAAATGAAGGAGGACCTTGGAGTAATGATAAGGTTGTCTCCATGTGACCTATAGGTCACGGGTTCGAGCTGTGGAATCAACCACTGATGCTTGTGTTACGGTAGGCTACCTACATCACAACCCTTTGGGGCGAGGCCTTACCTGAACCTTGTGTAAACGTGTCGATGCAGTATGCTTTATGCACTTGGATGCCCTTTTCTTTTATAAGGTAAATAATTCATTTAATGATGGAAAAATCTCTAGTATACAAGGGTGTAATCTCGTATACAAGGAATAAACTAAAAAGTAGAGAATATGTTCCAAAAATGCAATTTCCTATAAATGACACCGATCTTATATACGAGCTGAAACCTCATGGGTGCACCAAAACAAACTAGGAATTAAAGGCTATTTCTCAAATATATGTCGTCTTTTTAAATTTTTCTAATAAACTTGATGTAGGAACTATTTAGCTCACACTTCTACATTTCTCAAGGCCAACTATTCAACTTTTCTATCACGAATAAACAAAATGATTATTGCTTTTGGCATCTTTTATACAATATAAAATGAAGCGCTATATCAGCTCTTATACATAATTTCTTTGAGACATATGGAATGTCTAAAGTGTGCAGATATGTAGAGTTTTTAGTCTATAGCTTAATATGTTTATGCTAATGCAAATTAGGATCCCCCTTGCCTTTTACTGATAAAAAATAGAACATCCATTGAAAAAGCAGAAAACTTTCACCTATCTCTCATAAATCCTATTAGAAGAAAAGCTCAAACTCTAAGGAAGAGCATTGCAGAACTTGAATTTTATGTCTCAATGACTAGAAAACTAATCAAAAACAGCCAATTCTCATTGAGGAAAATATAGCACATCACATGTTCAGTTTGTCAAACTCCAGGAGATAGAGACATTTCTGGAAGAGTTGCATCAGCACATAAATGCTATGCCAACTTTTTTTTTTTTACCTCGACTAATTGCAAGGATACCTGTGACCTCCCACCAAAAACAGGTACCAGGTAACTATGTTCAGCAAGGCTAGAACGGATGGGAAGAAGCACCTGGTGTTTTTGTCTGTTGGAAATTGAACCTGAGACCTCATGGTGCTCAACCTACTTCATTGACCACTAGGCCACACTGTTGGGTGATGCTATGCCAAAATTTTTTTATGTACTTTTTGGACATTAGTGAGAGAATGAATGCTACTCTACTCTACATCATGGATTAAGCTAGTATTGTAGATTGTATATGTTAGGATCATTAGCATCATCATCTGAACAAGAAGCCCATCTCTTTTAGCTTACACCTCTGCAATCTCAGTACCAAAGAAGGTAAAAATTAAAATCCGTTCAGGCTTAGAAATTTCTTATTTAGTCACGAGTTTCTAAAATCCATCACATTTGAATCTGGATTCTTGTCCAATTTCAATCTCAAACAACAACATACCCAGCATAATCCCATAAGTGGGGTTCAGAAAGGAGGGATGCAACATGATGACTACCTAGGGGGGTCACCCATCCTAGTCCTGCTCTCTCCCAAACACGATTAACTTTGGAGTTTTGATGGGATCTGGTGCATTAGCGTGCTAGTATGATCACATCCCCAAATTCAACCTCAACTTTATTAATCAATGCCCCTCACATTGAATATTGTGGGAGTAAAATAACTTTCAAGAAATCTTGAATAACTTTAATTGCAAATGTATCATTTCCAAAATAAGCTATATATCATACCTGATGAATTGGAGGGTACATTAGATTCATACAAACAGGGCATTCAAGTAGCTCATGAACAGCTGTATTTGATCTTGTTCCATGATTCCCACCAATAATATTAACAGCTGTGGATTTTCTAAATGGGGAGCTTTTAGATTCAGCATTTTTGGGTGCAATACCATAATCGGCATATGCATTATGTGAATCACCAATATCCCGGTAATTGCTGCCTCCGGAAGCCATGTATAAAAGCCAACTACGTGTACAAAGCCGTGAACAAACGTATATGCCCCGTCAAATTTTAACCAGCTTCCTTGATGGTCCTAGTCCTGCCAGAGCAAGTGGGAACATGACTTGGTAAGTATATAACGATTAGAAATACGGAATATCTTTCCTTTTCAACATCACAGTGAAACAAGGTGATACAAGAATCTTTTCGAAAAAGGTTCCTATACAAGAAGCAAATTCTCTTGGGCAACAAATTGTTCACAAATTTTTTATGGGACAGAAAAGAACAAACATAGAATTTAAACCAAATCTGGGAATGAATACTTACTATTGAGTATACAACAATATCCACAAACATGAAAAATGAAAAGGAAGAATCTAACCTTTTTCTTTTATGAAATCAACCTTTGTAAACAGGCAAAACATTCCAAGATCCAAACTTTAGTAGTTGTCTTAAAGAGAAAAGATCTAACCTTTTCTTTTCTTCACCTTTTTGCAAAAATTCTCATATCTTCAGACAATTCCATGACAACAAAAACTTCCCAGAAAAGAAAAATGAAATTGATAGTTCCTCAAAAAGACCAAAACTTCAAACATAGAACATCTGCTACACGGCATTCTGAAATGGAAAAACAACTTCAACAAATTTAAACCAGCAAAATCATCAACACCATTAACAACCCACAAAATTTGACATTACCAAAAAAAAAAAAAAAAGAGAGCAAAACTAACCAGAAAAAGGCAGACCCAGATGAGATTTTGCATAAAAAAAACTTACACAAATCAACCCATTCTGAAAAGCACCATAAAAAATTGAGCTTTTAATGAGGGAAAAACCCCCAATGCAAAAAGGTCAATATAAGAAGAGAGCAACAATGACGAAGAAAAGGAAGACCGAGATGAGATTTTGTGGCAAAAAGCTTTGATTAATCAAGGAGTAGCCAATAATTGGATTCATCAACAGACAACAATAAAGACAAAGCACATGAAAAGAAAAAGAAAATTAGGATAGAGAGTTAATTCTATTCAATATTTAATACTAATTTTGAAAAGTTATTTATACACCTGAAAAGAAAATTAGGACAGAGAGTTGGTTCTATTCAATATTTAATACTCCATCCATCACTTTTTACTCCGTCAAATTTTGACTTGTTGACCGCCGTCACATTTTGACTTGTTACACCGGTTAAAAAAGAGAAATATTGATTGATATAGTGAGTTTATAATTTTATCCCTATTAATTAATAAGATTCCAAATATATTTACTCGTTACATTTTTCAAAGATATTAATTCAATATTAATAAATTGAAGGTATAACAAAAAAAAAATATTCTTTCTTGATTTGTCAAAAATGATAAGTAAAAATGAACGTCAAATTAGGAATTATTTGACAATTAAATAGGGTACTAATTTTGAAAAGTTATTTGAAAGTATACTAGTAATTGTACTATGGTTTTACCTTTTTTTTTTAATAAGGTAAGTAACATTTTGTTAATTTTATCACAATTTGTATAATTATTTCAACCAAAGAAATCTTTACTAGTGGTCTCCTTGATTTACGTGTTAAATGATTCTAATTAAGCAGGCCAAAACAGTAACCAACAATTATAATATTTATATATACATTATCCAGATCTAATGGAACAAGAGTCAAAAGATGTAATCAATCATATCCATAATAAATTCATTATAACTGATATAATTACTTAAGGCTTTTGGTTTGTTTCAATTTTCAAATGTATATCAGGTGGTGCACGTGTGTGTGCCAGAAAGGAGCTTTTAAATAGCCTAGTGTGACCCACTAACCACCACCAACAAGTATCCTTCCACCACTAATCAAACATTTCGAATTCAAACTTTGAAAATGAATCTTCTTCAAAAAGGGTACGTTTTACACCAACCTCTTTGTATGAATTCGAAATAATCAGCCCCCTAAGTAGATCCTCAAAATCAAGCGAGTACCTACTAAACCATACTCATGATGCATCATCACCAACCCCTCTGGCTTGGAAGTACAAAGATTTCCCTATAGTGATCAAGCCAATTACAATACCATTTGATATATTTTTTGACAAAGAAGCATGATTAGTGAGACAGCATCAAGAATTGTTTATGATACAAGGTCAACTATAGGTACATTTGATATGCTACATTGCAAAGAATGTTTCTTATCTTTGGTTTAATGCTTACATTGGTAAAAAAATTCGATCAGAAATTGCAGCTTTATTACTAAAAAGCTGTAAAATGAAACTTGTACATTTGGTACAACATAGCCATTTGATGTTCTGGATCTGGACACAATGACATATCCCCTATCCTTACAGAGGTTGAATCTTGTGCATCTCCTTATCCTGACTGCTAATACCTGCACAACAATAGGTCAGTCTGTAACCACATAAAACCCTCTTTGGGATAACAGTTTAAGGGAACACATAATAATCTGGCAAAGAAACAAAGGCTATCCCAACGGAACAGAGTTTAGTATTCTGTATACAAGTTATACTTTGCAGTTATCTGCTCCTCATTAGCCTTCAATCTATCAATGATAGTTGCCGTGACACTCCACAGAAACGGTTAAGAAGCTTAGCATGATACTTGAAGGTTCTAGCAAGAAACATAAAATGCAATTGGTCAAAATGGAGTATATAGTTGGCAACCCTGTCTCTGGAGGGTTCACTTGCTGGGATAGTTAATTTAGTGAATCGAGCTTTGTAGGGAAGATTGTCGAGAGTGTAAATGAAAGCAAGCACGGCAAGAAGGACATTGGTTGTTAAGAGGCACATCTGATCTACTAGACTTCCATCTTGAAAAGACAAGGTCGCTTAATTTACCTAAATATGCTTTATAGTTTGATATAACAGTTGGATAATGCTATTTCTGTACAGACGTTAGTTCAGGAAAGCCACTGAAGGGACATGTTAAGATTACTGATAATTAGAATGCCACTACACTAAAGCAAAGATGATTACACAGGCTAGATAGTTGGTTTTTGTCTATGAGAAGATTCATTGTGGATTCACCAGGAAATAAGTTTGGAGGTTAAGAAACTAGCTGGGCTGTGTTTGAATGTCTTCTGACTCCACACTTCAAGAGGAAGCTTGAAATAGTACAGAAAAGGTAAGCACACATTAACTGTTTGCTCTACATCTAAAGTTCTGAGAAAATGATTTAAAATGTTCTGAGCAGTTGATGCCTTTTTTCAAAGTATATCTTCCTGCAGAGTGGTTTACATAGGCAGAGCTGCAAAGTATACGGAAGTGAGAAATTTGATATGACATGTATCTGGAGTTTGATCACCATAAGCATGTCTTAGAGTTTGTGATAAAACTTGGACACAAGATTTAAAAAAATTGATGAAAAGGTACCAAGGAGATACGAAATGCCACTTCATGTCCAGCCCCACCCTTCTCTCTAATGGTCCTTTTCAGGGAAGAGGTTGGAAGCCAGGTGACTACTTTAGAACTCAACTTTATATGATTAGTTATTTTTTAAACAGAGAAGAACCACAGTGAAATCAAACATTTTCTAGCTTCAAGTGTATTTCCTTAAATGCTCCACGGCCGACTTTCAGTGAATTAATTACTATAATTTCTTTCACTAACATCACATAAACACCTCTCTTACTGATGACCACATTAAAATAACAAAATATTTTTTCCAGGAATTTCCAATACACTAATTAAACAGGAAATGAAGCAGAACTCAAACAAAGAGATCGAACACATAATAATTTCAAAATTTTGAATGTTGCTTACCTGATTACTCAAGAAAGTTACAAAATTCCCAATCTTCTTTTGACAGGTCAAGGTACTGAACACAGCCATCTTCAAACATGATCTGTTAGGGGATGGGGAGGATAAAACAGAAATCATCAGCCAAATCTAACCAAGTCAATTACACAACAAAAAAAAATCACAGCTCCCTTACCAAATGTGTTTTGGTAATGGCATCAAACCGTGTTACAATTCCAAAGGACCTGAGGAACATAGAATATATAGGAGTCCTTAGCAATGGGATCTGAAAAAAGTAAAACTTGAACAAGCAAAAGAAAGAAACCAAAGAATAGTGGCCAACTGAAGAAAGGGTTTCCAGTGAGAAAATTCATTAGAATCCTAGCTACTCCCCCTGTTTCAATTTGTTTGTCTTACTTTTCTTTTTAGTCCATTTTAAAAAGAAAGCCACTTTCCTTTTATTCAACTCTTTAGTTTTATGTTTCCACATGACATGTTTAAAACCACAAGGTTAAAGGACATTTTGGTACATATTACATACCTTTAGTTTAAGGCCACAAGATTCAAAAGTCTTACTTTATTTTCTTAAACTCCGTGTCAAGTCAAAACCAAACAAAGTGATCTCATAACCATCGTTGACTTGTTTTTCAATCAAAGTAATCTAATAACCATAAAGAAGGACCTCTCTTTCAGGATCAGTCACGTTCCTCTTGAAAAGGGAGCCAGGTGTACCACTTTTTTTTTGGACATGAGTTTTTCCAGATGGATCAGAAAAGACTTTCGGAGTAAAAAAGAGCAGCTATTTACCCTATTAAAATTGAACTTGGACCTAACTCAACCCTAGAAGCTAACTAAAGAGGCAAAGGATCGTCAAAAATCTTTATAGGAAACAACAATACACTCCCTCAACCAATTGGAACATTCTAACACCCCCACTACGTCCATGCAAGACATTTCGAACATGAAATAGCATAACTTAGAGGCTCAACATTGGATAATTTCAGCAATAGGATGAATCTTACTTTAATACCATGTTAAAAAAATGAAATTTGGCCTAACTCAACCTCAAAAGTTAATTCAAGACGTGAGAATTGTCCAAAATAAGAAGACAACGACCCACTCCCATAATCAATGTGGACCACTCTTAACACCCCTATAAATCAAATTTGCGGAAAGTATCACGTACCTTGTGCCTGAGGAGCGGATTATTCTAATAACTTGACCAATGCAATTACGAGGTCGCCTTATTTTTATGTCAGAATCATAACCTGAACTTCCTGAATTGGGAGGATACAAGTTAAATAGAAGATAAACTAAAGTCACCAATTCAGAAGTTAAGTTGCAAACAAGAGTAGCCTACCTATTGGTGAAACTCCAGTTTGATAAACCTGGTGAAAAGATTAAATAATGTTATCATGTTCATTATTGTAAAAGCCAAAATGTTCAAGATTCGAACACATAGCGATGGAAACATAAACCAATATGTTTTGTATTACATAGATTTAAGGGGTTTATTACTTCCATTTAAAATTTCCTATTTAGGGAACATAGCAGATGCAACTCCGTTGATCCTTATGACATACTGCAAATAATGGCAGAAAAGCAGAGAGACAAATAAAAAGGAAAGAACAAGTAGCTATAACATGTCCCTCAACTGTGTTCTCATTTCTTTTTATCAATTTTAGATACGAGATGACTACTTAACTAGGAGTTTTTTTTTTTGACACTGTAACTAAGAATAAGGACAAAAGTTGCCAAAATCATATCTCCTGACTGGTGAAGCTATAGATCATGGTTCCTCAAGAATCCAGGTCTACCTTTATCATCTAAGTTTGTAAAACTGAGACACATATCTGCAATCTTAAATCAGTAATGGCAAATCTGAGTCTAGTGAGGATACCGGCCACTGCCAAACAAAATTAAACTCTGCAGATCAACCAACTCAGAACACACTTTATGTACTATCCCACAGCCCTTGTCAATCTACTACAGATCAAATCCATCCCCCACCCCAACCCCACCCAACAGACACACACATTTACCCCTCATTATCCAAGCTATTCCTCTCCCTTGAGACAAGGGTCTACCAAAAACAGCCTCTCAATCTGCCAAGGTATGGGGTAAGGTCTGCATACACTCTACCTCCCCAAGACCCCACTTGTGGGACTATACTGGGTCTGTTGTTGTTGATCCAAACTATTCCTTTTAGTATAAGTATTTTTTGACATTTCAATTCAGAATAAATCTTGTCATACGCATGGGAAGATTGATCTTCATGGTTTCATTATTAGGCATCAGAATAGGGTTCTTCTACGGGTCTGTCCAACTGGCTAGAAAAATCAAGGACACTACTTTTTCTTAGATTGTAATTTAGGAGAACTTCTCCTCTACCTTCGAACTAAACACATGAACTGAAGAAAGGTAAATGGGTGAATAAAAATACAATAGCCACCTCCGTTATCAATTGAATCACAGGAAACCAGCAAAGATAAGTTCTCATACACGGAATCAAGAAATTTCCAAGCCTAATTACTATTTTTGGAAAAAATTCCAAAGCAAATTACTGAAGCTCATCAAGAATAACACAAATGTTTCCAAATCTCTCAAGACTCAAGTTATAGATATTGTAAGAGATACATACATGACGTGTAGATAGAAGTGCTTTCAATTTGGGAGAGGTGGCAGCCACCTGACATGCCACTATCTTTAATGCGGTATCTGAAGCAGGGAGTTTTGGCTTGTTAGGTTTAACGCCCAGCTTTCGCCTACATCTTACAGCACCACAGTGGCAATCTTGATCTGCACCAAACTGAACAAACCTGCTACACTTGTTAGACTCAAATAGGCAATGTACATTCCAAGAAGGTTTTCTTCTATAGGTATTTGAACTCTCAGAAGAATAACACACTGCACACCTTACAGGTGGAAAAACTTTAAGTAAAATTAAAGAGCAGCCTCATACTGATAATCATAGGTCAGATGCTCGCCCCTTTTAATGTCTCGTGTCGCAAATATGCCAATTCTTGTTTCACCATCAATCATCCTAAAAACACCGGACATGGAAATGAAATGTAATATAGAGCCGAATCTTGGAGGTTGAGAATATAGAAGTATGATTAATTATTAAGCTATTTCTATACCATTTCTGCATCTCAGTATTTGGACAACAACTATGATTAATGTATCTGGATTTGTTGCCCTTGTAAGTGGCATCAATCACCATATCCCGATTGATTTCACACAAGTAGAAGTTTGTTTCCCCGCTATGCTTCATTTTCCAAAGCCTCTCTTCACATGTTTTGTCATCAATAACTGCAGTGGTAAGCATATGTCCTTGCTAAATGAAGTTCAGAATGCACAAAACATATATTATTCCTCAAAATATAATCAAAAAGTGAAAGAACTCACCTTCTCCAACATACTCTATAACAAAGTCTCCTCGATTGATATCTTCATCTGCCACAATTCCAGAGCCACATTTCTCAGTCTGCATGTTACATGTCAACAAACTTGACCAACCATGTATATAATGACCAAAAGTTTGAGGAAGAATATGATTGTTGTACAGCTTTCAAAAGAATGCAAAGCAATAAAAGGTGAAAATGTAACCTCTTCTAATTTCTTTCAAGATACATGAGAGACACAAATGACACAATAAGCAGATACAACAATCACTCCCCTTTGGATGTCCTTTTTCTTAATGTAATAACTCTAAGACTGCTCTACAGATATTCTCTACAAATCATCAGACATCAGGTTCATCTATGCAGTGTTTAACATTGATTTTTTCACTCCTGCTCAGGGTCTAAAGTTCACGAGACCAAGTTGAAATGGTATTCACTGTTTAGGTCAAAGACAGATGTAGATGAGTGTCACTATCTTGATGACAAGGAAAGTTGTAACTCTCTAGGGAACTAATTTTAGGCAGTATTTTCCTGGTCATAAATTGGCAGTAGACAAACTTAAGCAGAAGTAAACCAAAACGAAGGAATAATGGAATTGCAACCGTCACAAGGATAATTCAGCAACCCTTAAAGAAATAAACCACAAACAAGAACATTGGTAAAACTTCCTTCATTCTCTCTTTTTTTTTGATGAAGTAATTGATTTCATTGATGGTATCCAGTAGATGCAGAAAATGAAGAGTACAAAGTGCTAGAAAATTGGTGAAACTTCTATTCATTCTACCTTTAAGAATAGCTAGAAAACACTTTGATGAAAATTGAAATGGGGAGCTCAAGAGCTTCTTTACTTGGTGAAACAACTGCCAAGAAAGGAATAGAAAGAAACTACTCACCAGGATGAAAATTTATCCAAGTCCAAAATACTTTTTTTTTTTGAACTTGGTAACTTTGTATTATATCACAAAAAAATACATGAGTTGTATTGAAACCTTATATACAAGTGCACTCCAAATTTCACTTCTCTATGATTAAATTGAGTCTAGAACATCAATAATAGAGGTAGGGTCATTTGAGTATAACTTATTACACCAAAAAACTAAAAAAGAAGCAGTTAAGTTTAACTTTCTGCACATTGTTCACTATGCTCTCAACACATGTTGAATTCCTCTCTTTCCAAATAGCCCACCATATAGCACTAGGGATAATTCTCCATCTACTTCTGTCTTTTGCTTGAACCCTTCTTCCTCCCAGCTCATTAAGGCCCCAGTCACTTTCCTAGGCATGATCCAGAAAATGCCTATGCCTTTAAGGCTGAAAATATTCTCCATAATTGTTGGGTGTGGTTGCAAGTCCAAAATACTTTTGTTAAAGTTAATTGCAGTTTTGGTATTTGTCTTTGGATGGTTCGTTCAATCCCAAATCAAAACTGCATATTTTTTCCCACATTCAAAAAGTTCCAAATGTGTGTTAAATAAAGACCTCCTCTTAATGGTATTGTTTCAGGGAAGAAAAAGAAGAAGCATGTGCTCAACTCACAAGTCTTTTTGTTGAACTTTATCTTCTTCATTCATATGGTTTATGCATTTCTTGTCCTAAGTTTTCGTGTTTTGTTCATAATGTTCTAAGCTTTCTGAATACATGTGAAATTGACATTCTTATTCAAAACTTAAAACTAGAATCATGCATTAGATATGAGTGGTAATATACTTCAATATTAATCAATACTAAATAATTGTACTAAATAATTGTAAACACATTATTTTCAGGTTATGAATCAAACAATTTTGATACTAAACAAAATTTACATATACTAACAGCAGTCATTTAGACATTAAAAGATACATCATTGTGAAAAAAGAGGTTCAAAGAAACATTTCGCGATGAGTATGGATTTTCCTCCCAAAGTTATAACCGTTTTACCTTATTCCATTCATTCTATTTGTCAGCAATAGAAATTCTCAGCCAGTGTCAAATTTACAAGTATATATTGATAACACACTACAATCAACATATAACCCACACATCGGACAAGTATCATATGTGTTAGTAATAATCACATAAGAAAGTATGATTCAATTGAGAAATACAAGGAAATGAAAAGTCTATGGGCTATGGCAAAACCACAGCTCAAGGTCAATGATCAACTTTCTAGTCCAACAAAGGTTCTTCTTTTGAGAAAGAAAAATATCAAAGGTTCTAATGGAAAATTTCAATCTCAGATGTCTAAAGATGATAGATGATTCTTCCAAAGAAGTTTAAAACAATTTTATCTGGGTAATTTAAGTAAATTTTATTGAAGCGAGTACCAATGAGGTACTGCAAGATAGAACAATTCAGAATTACAAAAGTCACCACAAGGCATCACAAACTGCCATCTCAATGAGTAGTAGTTAAAAACAATTAAGCAGTTAAAATGCATCCATCAGGTGATATTTGTTCAACTATCTGAAGCTGCTCAGAGTTCTAAAAGTGTCTACCTTCACTAATTTCATCTTCTTCACAGGACGTTGATGGAATGGCTTATTCAGACAAGCACTCCCACATTTACAACCCGAGGAGCAGCTAGACAACATTATGCTGTAAAATTTAAGAAAAGTCAAACAAATTACACACTTCTCTAAAACTGTGTCAAATTTCCCAAATAAAATGCTGAAATAAAATCGTTAAGCTACTTATCCTTCCAATCATATATATAACCCATATAAAAGAACTGCCAAAGAGATCTAGAACAATAAAAGATTAACCAAAATATAAATAAAACCATAAGAATCTAAATGTAAGAAAATGAATGCCTAGACTATCACATGTAGGGGTGCGCATTGGTTGGTTCGATTTGTAAACATGCTAAACCAGTAGCCAAACCAATAAGATATTAATTGTCGATTTTCAGTAAATTCTGTTTTTGGTCTTTAACGGTTCAATTTTCGGTTTAACTGATAAGAAATTGCTCATATGATCATATATACATTTTTTTAATGACAAAACACGACATATGATCATATATACATGATGTTCATAAAATAGAAATAGTAGCAAAAATAGAAGTAACACAAATTTATATGTATAACATACCCAAGAGGGGCAACAACCATAACCAACTAATGCGATAACTGAAGCAAAGTAAATAACGAGGAATAACAAAGATGGTAAGATAGGCCAACTACGAGATAAATGCTACTACTCCCAGTAAAAAATAAGAATCGGAACAGATACAATGCACCAATCTATCCTGCTAGGAAATGAGACAATGCTCAACTACCTACTAACCTTCTACCCTAATTAACAACCTCCATAACTTTCTATCTAAGGTCATGTCCTTGAAAAGTTGGAGTTGAACCATGTCTTGTCTAATCACCTCTCCCCAATACTTCTTCCGCGTACCTCTACCTCTCTTAAAACCCACTATGGCCAACCTTTCACACCTCCTCACTAGGCCTCTGTGCACTTCCTCTTCACATGCCCAAACCATCTCAGTCTCGTTTCCCTCATCTTGTCCACCACAGAACCTAAACCTTTTATGTTGCCTCCTCTAGGTCTGCAGCTAGAAATTACACCTTGGAAATAATGAACAAATAGAAGACTAACACAAGAATATAAGCAAAATTTGTCACTGGGATTTATTTTAAGTACAAAATGCCTAAGAGCCTAAAACATGCTATATACAATATATTCACGTAGACTTAAACGGAAAAGGGAATGTACGTAACAGCAGGAAGCTATCAGCTAAAGAACCATCGAGAATAATTAATGTATAGAGCTGATATTTCCACAAATGTATGTAACACTTTTCCAGTTTACTGACTGCCAACGGAACGTAATCTAAATCATCCTCACCCACAGAGACAATCCTTGCCACACACAACAGAAGTTTCTGCCGTTGAGCTGCAGGAACAAAATATACCATCATCTTCCAGACGTCGCTTTACCTTCTTAGTGAGGTATATATCTTCAAGTAGTTAATACCAAAAGAAGAGAAAAAAGAAGAGGATACAAAGCAAAATCACAAAGATAAAGCACTATGAAGGTCAGACATAAAACCTAAATGAAAAAGGAAATGAGATGAAGCATAAAGATCTTATCCAAGATATGCAGAAGTGAACAGGGTACATGTAGGATGAAAACTATCACAATATGAAAGAGCTTCTAATAGATAGGTGAAGAATATCATAGGTAACAAATATCAACACCATCAAATGAAAGGATACTGCGCTTAATAAAGGTATAGGGCATTGACTGCCACTTATTTAACCAATCTGGAAGTTCAAAGTCAACAGGATCACCAATCTCCTTTATTAGTTTGCTGAATACGTGCCCAATCCCACCATGCATAGCAGTCTGGCCACGGAAAAAAATTGGCATATTAACAAGATAATATATTTTTGCATTCAAAAGCAATCTCTTCCCAATCAATTGATTGAGACGATTGGAATCAGCAACGGCATTCCCAACTTTTAGGTATGTCAATAAGTATAAGAAGCTCAAGAACTAAATCATAGAGAACCATTTTTTCTTAAATACAACCCAACCCACAAAAACAAAAGTAATGGGCTTTCTAACTATATTAAGTGGATCTTTCTAGCTACAATATATTATTAAAAGAACTACAAATATAATAATCAAATAAAAACTATTATAAAATTTAACCCAAAAATTGTTCCAACAAACATTGTCGGCATTACAGGCAAAAAAATTTCACTATCAGAATAAGGACATGAGCCAAGGCACATGCCACATAACCAAATGGAAAGAAATTACCCCATGTTTTTTGCCTCCACTAGGATTTGAACCCAAGATCTCATGGTTTTCCAACCACTTCATTAACCACTAAGCCACACCCTTGGGTGCATCTCAGGCCAACATAAAATGCAAGGATCGTTCACTAAAATAAATAGGACAAAAGAAAATAGAACCATTACATATGGAAGTGTGTAGTGGATGAATTGAAGTCAAGGAAAACATATCCACTACGTTTGCCTAGATTAGATAGTCATGCAAATAACATAAAAGAGTATCTCAATTCCCTATATATTTATTTAAATTGAACAAGATTAAAAATCATCAAACTCTCTTCTTCACATTTTGCAAACATGAAGTAAAGAATGTGGAGACAAAAGTAAATGCCTAAATCAGACAAACAAGCCAGCAGAATAAGAAATTAAAAAGTTCTAAAAGCTACTGAATCACCAACTTGAAAAAGTTTCAGACTTCTTGACTTGGAGTAAAACTACAAGGAAAATATATTGCAATGGAACCCCTAATTATTAACCGAAAAAAAAGAACTCCTAATTAGCTTCGGAAGAAAGTTTTGTTTCCTCGATTGACCACTGGGAATGCTCCTACTTGTTGTACTCTTTCTGGCCTTCAACACTCGGATGTTCCATTCTCTTATTTAAGCGGGCATTAAAATGTCCCAGGGAGTGGGCATCTTATGATTTAAAGCTGTGATAAATGCATTTTGACAAATTGGAGTTCCAATTGGAACCTGCAAACACCACCCACCCGTAACCCATAGAAAGTAGAAAAAGCCAACTCATTCCCACCGTGGTAATGAAGAAACCAATGCTTCCAAAATATATATTTCCGCTGTTATCTTCGATAGGAACTGAACTCAGACTTGAATTCAAGACACTGGCTAGCTGCTAGCTAGTCTTTTGGCTTTACTGGAGTTGCTACAGCAGCTGTCAATTTACTATTGATTTAGCAGTATATCAAATCGTCCTGACTTTACCAAATGCCTCCCACCAACCCTTCTCCTTTAGAGGTCTAGATATGTTGCTTCATTGATAAAAAGAAATACCAAGAGAGAGTATGATAAGTATATAGCACAGAGTATGATATCACACGATATAATATCTTTGTATATTAAATTGATTTAGACAACATGCGGAACATAGAGTATGAACCGGAAGAAGTTAGTATCTGAACCTTCATAGTAGGCATCACTTTGACTGGCACTGGCTGTAACACTGATTGACTATAACCTAATTATGGTAAAACAAGGAATCAATTAATGTGCAGAGAAGCCAATATACAAAGTAGAAAATTGCAGATTAAGATTTATTAAATACCACATCAATCAGTAGAAAATTGCAGATTAAAAGGAAGTTCATGAAAATAAAATGCATAAATTAAGGACTTCAATTTTATTTATGCCATTGCTGGGACAATGAAGTGTCTGATAATGCAACCACAAAATTCCCACTTCCTTTCACATGCTACTCTCATTTAATGGATAATCTTAAGACCGAGTTTAGAATTTCGACCATCAGTTTTCTCCACCATATGTTATCCACCACTTCATCTAAATTCATAATATTTCTTGAGTGTACCTGAAAAGCTGTTCTGAGCTAAGGACCATTTAGCCTGTTATTGCTCGTCCCAGTTAAATGTCAACCTTGACCTAGGCAGCATCAAGGAAACGGGAACAAGTCACTTTTCAAACTACAGAAAGTAATAACGGTTGCTCCAGTACCAAACTGTATTGAAGGCAATTAAAGGGAGAACCAAGCAGGCACTTCTCATTAAAATGGTCAATGCAGAGTTTATACTTGCTATATGGAAGGAAATGAATGCTAGGATTTCTTAAGGGAAGGTGAAATAATGTGAACAAATTGCAAAAGAGATTGCTTGCATATGTAATGTTCAAGCTTCTGATGCCATGCAGAGAAAGCTGATGAACTGCAGCTTCTGAAGCTGCAATTAGGATGAACTCTGATGTCTCAAGCAGTAGCTGTTTTCTTATTGCCTATTATTGGATAGCTATTATTTCTTATTCCTTGTTTTATTTGGTGTTCAAAGAGTGTTTCCTTTCAGGTTAGAAGGCTGAGTTATAGCCTTGCTGGTTCGTAAATACTTGCTTGGTAATTAATACAATCTGATAGTTATCAAAAAAAGGAAAGAAGGAAAATTAGGAGAACTAGCAGATGGAAAACAAACAATAAAAGTGGACAAAATACTGAAAGCTTAGCTAATAAATTAGTGGATCACACACATTTTGAAGAATGGTGACTTTAAGAGGAGTTGGGAATTGGAAATATATCAGCATAGAGTATGTTCTTAGCGCATGTTTACATCAAAGTGGGGGATGATAGAAAGTTACTTTTAAAAGGAAGATGTGTTAGGACATAAATCCCTCAAAGATCAGTTCCCCGACTATTCAGCATAGTAAATAATCACAATACCGCAGTAGAAGATTACCGGCTTTAGTCAACGATGGAGTATTTCCCTTAGAACAAGGTGCAATGATTAGGGGAGTGGGTGAAGTAATTGGAAATGGAGGAAATGAGAAGCTATGTGTAGATAATACATAGCTTATACGGTCAACAATTACAACCAGATAGGATAGTATGAGAGGAACGTAAAGGCAGCCCGGTGCACTAAGCTATCGCAATACACAGGGTCCAAGGAAGGGCCGGACCATAAGGGTATATTGTATGTAGCCTTACCTTGCATTTCTGCAAGAGACTATTTCCATGACTCGAACCTTACATTGTATTTCTGCTAGAGGCTATTTTCACGACTCGAACCTGTGACCTTCTGGTCACATGGCAGCATCTTTACACGTTACGTCAAGGCTCTCCTTCAATATAGACCATAAGTATGGCCAGTGACAGTTCAAGATTTAGGGGATTCAAGAAATAAAAATGTAGTGTTTGGAATTAACTTGGAACTTCAAGGTGAATTTTCATCCCCTAAACCACTAAGCTAACCTCTAGTCTTGTATTCAGGGGATTCAAAATCTAGATATATACACTAAAACCTAAATAAGCAAAAAGTAAAACAAAGATCCGAAAATCCAAACATCTATTCAACTACAGCTCATAAAAAATCAAAATTCTCAGTCTCTGATGCACTTAGAAAATCAAATAAAGAACCTGAAAATTTAAGCCAAACATGAACAAAAAATTAATTAACAGCAGAATTCTATAATCTAAACAAACAATTCAACCATAATTAACAGCAGAATTCACCATTTCAGTAATATTATTTTTTTTTAGCAAAGAGAATTCACACAAAGAATGAAAAAACTAAGTAAATTTCGGATAAAGTTACCAAAACTGAAAACAATTTTCGTCCCAAACCCTAGTGAAACAACGCATTTGGACAAAGCAATCAGAGTAACTGTTTGGTTGATTCATGAAAATGAATGAGAAAAAAGAAATGAAAAGGAAAGGAGAAAGAAGAAACCAGAAAGACAAAGAGAAGAAGTAAACCGGGGTCCGGCGGGAAATCGGCGGCGACGTTCGTCGGAGCAGAGTTGAATAGATGAGTGAGAAAACAGGGAGCAACGCGGGAGGTTACAATAGATCGTTGGATATGTAATTTACAAAATTATCCCTACGTTTGGGTAGACAGTTGAGCAGTTTTGGTAATTAACAAACTTGTCACTAATTTGCATAATATAATATCTCCTTTAATTGTATACATCAACATTGATAAAACTAACCTTGAATTTTATTGTTTATTGAATTCAATGTCACGATTAAATGAGGTAATATCATAGTTAATTTGTCTATATACATTAACATTAATAAAATGAACCTTGAATTTTACTACGCATTAAATCTAATGTCACGATTAATATTATAGTTAATTTGTCTAGAGACATTTATGAAGATATCTTTATGCATAATTTGTCGACTAAATAGTCATTTTCATGTTTTAAGATTTATATATAGATTCAATATATCTATAAAATTCAATGTATTTATAACAATCAATAAATACAGTGTATGCAATTATATATTTTTATTGTGAATAGAAAAATGTACAAGAACAATCATGCCATTATTAATAATTCATCACTTACATAATTTTCACGTAATAACCTTAACCAAATAGCTTTACTATAAAAGGATCATGAATATCAAATATCAATCATGAAATTAAAAAAAAACTAAGATTAAATTGTGGATTAATTGGTCTTGTTCCTTTTGGGCGATGTAACTGGAGTGGGCTTGATCATGGAGAGTGTAATGGGCTTCAAATAGAGCCCAATACTCTCAATGTAATTATTTTCTTGCTTGAGGCCGTGAAATCCACCAAAAGAACGATCTTTTCCTATTTGAATATCAATCAGTCTGTCGACTATCATGGGCTTTACGCCGCCATATGGCCCATATGTATATCTGTTAGTCACAAATGTTATGGATCGCAAACCATTAGCGTAATAAGTACCTTCTATTCCAACAAGAAATTCCGATGGTTAATCCAACACAACCTTCAATATAAATATAAACATTATCAAAATTTGCGAAGTAGAACTTTAACCCCTTTAATCAACAAAAAGTGTCTATCAGTGTCACATATGAAACTCGTTTTCGTCGATACCAAACACAGATCCAAAGTATATAAATACTTACAGTATTGAATGTTGAAGTCAAGCTACTATTGTATTGAGCACCATGTCTATCAGACAAAATAAATTGTCCATTGTAATCCACAAAGAGGAATTGAAGTGACAAAACAAAACTTGCTTCAATACCACTTGTAACAAAAATCTTGGCAATTTCACCTTTTCCTTTTTCATCCCAAACAATTCCCTCTGTTGTTTTTCCTCCTATTGGCCCTATTTTGATCATATCCATATCCATTATTTTTTTTTAATAATTAAAATTTTAACATAAACAAGTTATATGTCTATATTTATAAAGATATGTAAAACAAAAGGCTAAAAGAGTTTTACAGTAAAAAGGAAATATTTCATGTGCAAGATTTTTTTTTTTATATATATGGAAGAACTAAAAATAAGGGGGAAAAAAAAGAGAGACCTTATCCAATACAAAAACTATATTAAAGGAAGTCCGTTTTGACTCTACCAATTATAAAAAATGAAACCACGAAGTAATTTAATTTGAATTTGAAGTATAAATTTAATTACTTCATTGTACTATACATATTAATTAGGGGTTCAAAATCAAATTGTAACTGATAAGCCAATCGTAAAATTAGATTATTAATTTATTGGTATTGGGTTATCGAATAAATGATTGGGGAACGGAATAAAATTTTAAAATTATAGGTTTATTGGTGTGGAGACGGATTATTCAATTTCCTTATCGGGTAAACCGTTAACCCGTTAAAAGTTACCATACTTACATCTTTATTCTAGGTATATTACCCTCATTTAATATTTTATATACCATAATATATAAGAGTAATTATATATTTTTCCATTGTCCTAGGTATATTACCCTCATTTAATATTTTATGTACCATAATATATATGAGTAATTATATATTTTCTGTCACTGCTCACTGCATTTAAAATAATGAAAAAAAGTCATCGTTTTGTAAGGTGTGTTTATCGAAAAAAATAAGGTAACATAGAGATTAAAAGATAGTTGTTACACCGCCTGATAACCGTTCGATAATTGCTAATTCGTTATCGAACCAACCGATATCTTAAAGGTTGACTAACAGATTAGTAAATTTAAAAATCGATATCCGATAAGCCAAATCATTAAGTGAAATTATCCGCCCGATCCGTCTGATAAAGGACCCTGATATTAATTATTCAAATTGTTATTTTCTAGTGCAGTATAAATATATTTTTTATCGTCCATATACATATATATTAGATTATTTGGTTTAGGACAAAATAGTCTAATACGTGATATGTTAAAGAGAGATCGAATTAATCTGTGATTTAAAAAGCAATTAATTAGATAAACACTATAATTAAAACTATTAAATATTAATTTTCAGTACTTTGCAAAGCATAATAATAGTTCAGTTTTAGAAGATTATTTTCTTAATTAGGAGATTGTAATATAATTATGAGAGTCTTTTACCTTTGCCAGGCAACACCTAAACTTGGGCTACAAGAAGTATATATTTAGTTTGACCTTTGATTATGGAGACAAAAACAACTTAAAAATTACCAATAACATATTAGTATATAATATAAAAAGAATATCAATCCATAAAAAAAAGTGACTATAACATGAAATTATAACAAAACATAAGAACATATGTATATACTATAGGTTGAATTCAATTAATAATATGGTTTTCTATTTGTTTTTTGGACTTTGTAAAATTTGTAGTCATGGAGGATGTGACTGGATTCACATAGACCCCAATACTCTCAATACAATGACCGTATATAGTGCCATGAAATCTACCAAAAGAACGATCATCTCCTAGAGCTGCCATATGGTCCACAACAACCTTTGTTGGTCATAAATATTTAGGGATGGTAATGGGGTGGGATGAATGCGGGGTGGGGCGGTTTTAAGGCTATTTGGGGTGGAGCAGTTTTAGGATGCGGGGCGGGTTGAAGTGGGTTTTTAAAAAACTAATGAGGGGCGGAACGGGCTGCGGGTATATGCGGTTTTATGCGGGTTCAAACTTAATTTAACTTTTTACATGTTATAAGAGTACAAAGCATTATTTATTAAGATAATTTCTTTAAAGTTACTAAAATATTCAAGATAGTAAATGAAACCGATTCAATAAAAATTAATACGATTTCTTACATTCTTCCCAATTGACCTTTAAAAAATAAAATTTAAGCTATTATCTATTAAATTAATATAACTTAATGAGAAAATAAATTTATTTTTATGAATTTTATTTTTAGCATCAAACTTAATTAAAAAGGGCAAATATTCAAAAATTTATGCGGGGTGGGGTAGGTTGAAAATGAAAAAAATTGTTATGCGGGGTGGGTAAAAAATTTTGCGGGTTAAGCTCAACCCGCCCCGCACCCACCCTGCCCCATTGCCATCCCTATAAATATTATCGATCTCAATCCGTTGTCATAATAAGTGAGTGTTTTTTTCTTTGTTTAGGTTTAGGACAATTTTTACGTAGGTAAATTTTAAGCTTTATAATTGAACAATTAATATTACTTTAGATTTAGGATTCTTTCAACAATTAATGTAAGTTAATTTTCTAGAATTACCACGTAGGATTCTCTTTTCACATTTATAATAAGAATAAAAATGGTAACATTAATTGACTATATTATAATTTTCTATAATAACAAATATTTTGAACCAATTATTTTCATAACTCATAACCATAAAACCTAAAAAGAACAATAGGGCATTTGATTATTCAAAGTTTGTTTTTTCTATTGATATCAAATCACTTTGAGTTCAATTTCTACGTTAAACAAATAATTCATTATTTTAACGGCACATGTACTTAAAATAATTTTTTTTAAAAACAAAATGACTAGGTACGTAAAATTTGTTTTAAAATACATTTTTATTTCCTTTTAATCTAGTGCAAGAAAAAGTGGTGATTTTTTTTAACTTTTATTTTTATAAATTTAAATATTTCTTGTGTTATATCTTACTCCATATATTAACAACCATTCAGCTAAGATCTGTTGAAACTGTTAGGTCTGTGTACACACTATTCTTCATAGAACATACTTGTAAATCTAAACAAGTATGTTATTGTTGTTATTGTTATCGAAGAAGACTATAAAAGGTAACTTCAATAACTCAAAAACTAAAGGACTTCACTTTGAATCTACGTACCATATTAATATATTATACTATTAAATTTAGGACAACTTTACCAAAACAACCATACGTAGGCTAGATTTTTATTTTTTTATGATCCTGGTGTTCAAGCCACTTTTCGCGCACCTCAACTTCTAGAATTACTTAAGTTGATTTTCTAGAATTTACCCTTACTAATTTAATTAACAGAGTATAATTACGTGAGACGATGTTAAAGTAGTTATATAATTGTCACATAATTACAATTATAATTATATGGAGATTGTAATATAATTACAATTATAATTATATGGAGATTGTAATATAATTATGAGAGTCTTTAACCTTTGCTAGGTAACACCTATAATATATAATTACAAACAATCTCCTAAAACATTGGGCTACAAGAAGTATCTATTTAGTTTGACTTTTGATTATGCAAACAAAAACAACCAAAAAATCATCAATAATTGTCACATAATATAAAAATAATATCAATCCATAAAAAAAAGTATATATAATATCAAAATTGTAACAAAACATAATAAAAGTATATATGTTGAATTCAATTTATAATAGATGGTTTTCTTTTTGGTCTTTTGGACCTTGTCAATACTGAAGAATTTGTCATCATGGATGATGTGACAGGCTTCATATAAATTCCAATACTCTCAATATGTGTCTTCCTTTTGGTGCCATGAAATCCACCAAATGAACGATCATCTCCTAGATGAACATTGAACTCTTTGTACTGAAATTTTGGATCGATCCTATAGCTACCATAGAGTCCATAAACATTTTTATTCGTCACAAATTTTATCGATCTCAATCCATTAGGATAATACGTACCTTCTATCCCAGTAAGAAATTCAGATGGATAATCCAACATAACCTTCAATATATAACGATCATCAGAACAAGAAATTTGTAACAAATTAAAGTATACGTACATATAAAATATATATTAAAAAAAAAACTTACTGTACTAAAGTTTGTATTCAAAGAATAGTTGTAGTCAGCACCATGTAATTGAGATAAAACAAATTGACCATCCTCAACAAACAAGAATTGAAGTAAACAAACAAAATAGGCGTCAACACCGCTATAAATAAAATCTTTGCTATTTCACTTTTTCCCTTTTCAACCCAAACAGTCTCTTCCTTCTTTACACCATATTTTATCATATCAATTTGGTTATTCATTATTTTTTCTTTGTCAATAAAATTCATCAAGTCATTAACGTATATATAGAGAGAGTATTGGAATAATAATTTAACGTTGGAGTAAAAATCCTAAGTTGTTCAGGATTTGTTATATTTAGTATTTATTTAATTCATGTCTAGTTAGGATTTGTTTGTCCTAATTTATTTTTAGTCCTAGTTAAATTACGAAACACAATATTACTACTAAATTACAATTAAAAAATCTCACAATATTCTTACTGTGTTTCCTCCTTTAAAGGAAAAATTGTGCAGAGAATAGCAAACATTTAAACGATATTAAATGATATAGCTATTTTGGAAAATTGCAATTTGCAGTATCATGTTTTTATCATTCCGGGGTCTTAATGTACCCTTTATATAGATATAAGCTAGGATTTAGAATAGGGTAGCCTCCAAGAATCCTAACTGGAATCAAATACGTCTTGTAGAATTCCACGAAATTTCAATGTAAAAATAATATTAATCCATAAAAAAAGTGACTATAACATCAAAATGGTAACAAGAATTTACCCTTACTAATTTAATTAATGGAGTTTAATTATGTGATGTGTAAAAGAAAGATCGAGTTAACCCGTGATATAAAAACAATTAATTAGACAAACACTATAATTAAAACTATTAAATATTAATTTTCAGTACTTTGCAAAACAGTAAAAACAAATAATAGTCCAATTTTAGAAGATTATTTTCTTAATTAGGAGATTGTAATATAATTATGAGAGTCTTTTACCTTCGCAGGGCAACACTTTACTTGGGCTACAAGAAGTAAATATTTAGTTTGACTTTTGATTATGGAGACAAAAACAACTAAAATATCACCAATAAGTCAATAACAAATATAATTGCTTGTAGCAAATTTTAAAGTGATGGTTAATAAATTGCAATCATAAATAAAATGAGTATGAAGAAACAAGAATATTTTATTGATAAATAGTGCGGGTATAATTCTGTTCCTCCCTTGATTCTTCTTTCTTAAGATTTCTCCATGATTCGATTGTTTCAATTCTCATAGTGGCGTATTTCTCGAACTAGAATGATATGGACCTCCTTGACATTTATTTGATCTCCATTAATCTTTGTGAATATTCATGAATTTGTGAAATATTCGAGATGTCTCATGAAGAAAATATAATTCCTTATATAGGCATACGCTAGGGTTTAGAATAAAATAGCCTCTAAGAATTCTAACTAAAATCAAAGTATAATCCCACAAAATTTCAATGTTCACAATAATATAAAAAGAAAATCAATCCATAAAGAAAAGTGATTATAACATGAAATTATAACAAAACAGAACAAACGTATATACTATATGTTGAATTTAATTAATCAGAAGATTTTCTTTTTGCTTTTTTGGACTTGGCCAAATCTGTAATCATGGAGGATGTGACTGGATTCAAATAGACCCCAATACTCTCAATACAATGACTATATGCAGTGCCATGAAATCCACCAAAAGAACGATCACCTCCTATTTGAATAATGAATTCTTTGTATAAAAACATTGGGTCGACTATAAAGCTGCCATATGGTCCATAATAATTTTTGTTCGTCATAAATACTATCGATCTCAATCCGTCTAGATAATACATCCCTCTTATCTCAGTAAGAAATTCTGATGGATAATCCAGCACAACCTTCAATAATATAATATAAATGATCATTAGAATAAGAAATTTGTAACATACGTACGTGCAAAATAAGTATATATAGTTAATTACCGTAGTGATGTTTGTAGTTTGATGAAAGTTTTGATCAGCACCATGTAATTGAGATAAAACAAATTGGCCATCCACAACGAACAAGAATTGAAGTGAATTAACAAAATAGGATTCAATACCACTGTAAATAAAAATCTTTGCTATTTCACTTTTTCCCTTTTCATCCCAAACAGTCCCTGCCTTATTTTTTGCCCCAAATTTTATCATATCAATTTTGTTATTCATTCTTGTTTTGTTGTCAAAAAATAATCCATTAAGTCTTTAATATATATATATATATATATATATATATAGAGAGAGAGAGAGAGAGAGAGAGAGAAATAACAAACCCTATAATTAAAACTATTAAATTAAATATTTGTCAGCGTACAAAAAGGTAAAAAAAAAAAACAGAAAATAGTCCAATTGTAGAAGGTTATCTTATTTAGGAGATTGTAATATAATAACGGGAGTCTTATAGAATTATACCTTTGCTATTATACTTTGCATGCATATTTATAAAAATTCTTGTAAAAAAAATAATATTAGTGGAACATTTTTGGACAGAATTAATGTTTATCTTGAATAAAATTTTAAATTAATATATATGAACAAGATATTCATATAAGATATAAGTTGGAGTCACCAAACGAGTATATAAGTCACATGCGTTTGTGGAAAACTATATAATCTATAAGTTATGTTAGATTTGTATTGTTACTCAATGATGGAGGTTAATGTGGTTTTGAGAAGTAGTTCGATATAGCATATTTTATATGTAGTAAAAGCAAATAAACATATATCAGGGGCGGCTCAACGTAATCGGAGGCCTAAAGCGAAATTTCAATTGGAGGCCTAAAATCAAAACAAACTTCATATGTGTTTATTTAAAATCTATCTTTCTTACACTTTTCAAATGCAAATTATTACTTAATAATTTTTTATAAATGATTTCTTCAAAAAAAATTTCAATTATTAGTTTTGGATATGATTTTATCAATTCAGCACTGACAACAATTATTTCACAAAGGCAATCATTATATGAATTATAAACATAATATAAGTAATAAGTTGACAAATTTTAAATAAAGATAAGAGTTA
The DNA here is from genome assembly GCA_018342035.1 of Solanum appendiculatum. Taxonomy (NCBI): domain Eukaryota; kingdom Viridiplantae; phylum Streptophyta; class Magnoliopsida; order Solanales; family Solanaceae; genus Solanum; species Solanum appendiculatum. Next base: position 358,836 of record JAGDQO010000569.1, on the reverse strand, counting down.
CAACATAATGGGGTTAAAGAAAATAAAACAATATAATTTTTTAAAAAATACTTTTTATTATAAATAATCAATTTTTATAATAAAAAAATTAACAAATATTTCATTATTGGTAAAAATTTGAGGCCCCCAAATCAAAGCATAGAGCTGGCACTGCATATCATAATGACCAAAATTAGAATTAAAACTATAATTATCCCTAACATCAAACACAAAACCAAACGATGTCAAATTATCAAACATCAAGCTTTAAAACTAGGCGTAATCATCAATAATCAAAGTGAACTAGCTAGTAAAATGTTAATATGTAATTTCCAAGATTGAAGTATGTTTGAGTTATTAAGGTTCTTATTTCTTTATCATCCTCACAGCTTGAGATTGTGTAATACACACCAATACTCTCAATGTAATTACCATATTTGGTGCCATAAAATCCACCAAAAGAACGATCATTTCCTATTTGATAATTTAACTCCTTCAATAATCATTATCAAATTTTTTATTTAAAAAATCGAATTAATGTAATTTAATTTAACTTTGAAAATTAATTAAATTGATTTTCGAAAAGCGCAACATGACAATTAAAAGTAAACAGAGAGAGTAATTAAGGTGTTTCAACTTCCAACTAACGTCTCTTGAGATTTTCTAGAGCCCCCTTCAACTTCAACCATATAGTATTTGGCCTTTAATTAGTCTCAAAAATAGGAATCTTGACGTATCATTTAACTCAATATATCTTATCTAATCACCTTCTATTCATGTTGTGCTACATATGAGAACAAAAATTACACACCCTTCGTTCACTTTTACTTGTCATTTATTCATAAAATAAAATAGATTTTCATTTTTATTTATCACTTTTGACATATAAAGAAAAAACAATTTTTTTTCCATGTTTTACCCAAACATTAAATACTCTTCTCTATATTATTTTTCAAGATCAAATACTAAAGATTAATTAGTAGGAATAGTGTGGTAAAATATCTATATCAATAATTATTTTTTTAATGAGTGTGTCAAGTCAAACAATGACAAGTAAAAATATACCAAGAGAGAAGGGGTGGAGCTAGGTGGGGGTTCGTGGGTTCAGATGAACCCACTAGCTTTTCCGTAGATCCTGTATTTGTATTAGAAAATTAAATAAATATATATGCATATATATTAACTTGTGAACCCCTAACAAAATTGATTGACAGCTTAGTGATAAAAAAGGAGAACTGTAAATATTTTTCACACTAGTGTTGTGGGTTTGAACCCCACTATCATAAGAGAGAAGAGAGATTGGGGTCGTTACCCATAGAGATCACTTGTCTAATCCCTTCCACTTATTATAAACTAAGAAATCTCACTCCCTCGCTTTCTTCTTCTTTTGACAATAAACTTATAGCTTGTGCATTTTCTCCCTTTTCTCTATTAATTGTAGTGAGTTAAATTAGAGATGGGTGGAATCTTCAATTTTTTTGAAATAAAATTTATGTATTTGTAAACTACGTAAAAAGCATATAAGTCACAATAATCGTCAATTCAAAATATTAAAAAGATACATGAAAAATTTACATCAAAGATAAACTTGCTTGAGTCTCAAAATCTTAAAGGTGCCACATAAATTGAGACGGAAAAAGTATCAAAATTTCACAACATAATAACCAAATATCAATAATTAAAACTAAAACTAAGCATAACCAATAATTAAAGGTTCATTTGGAATTATTTTTCAAGATTGAGCTATGTGATGATGATCATGGTGTGATGGCCTTCACATAGACACCAATACTCTCAACGTAGTTACTATATTTCGTGCCGTGAAATCCTCCAAAACAACGATCATCACCTATTTGAATCTTGAATTCTTCCATATTGTTGTAATTAACGTTATTGATCTCAATATACTCGTAGAATGCGATTCCTTGTCGTGAGAACATTGTATCCAAGTAAGAAATTCCGATGGATGATCTAGCATAACCTTCAATAAGCAATGACAAAAAACTATAAGTAGTAATATTTATTTAATAGTGTGAGTAATATATATTCATCCCAAACAGTTCCATCTTTTCCTCCAGCAGGGCCAACCTTTATCATATTTCTATTAATACTAATTATATTAGTTAATAATTTCTTTCTCTAAGAAATGAAGTTGTTAATTTGACGTTATATATATAGAGGGAGTCTGAGCAGTAACAAATTAAGGTGTTTTAACTTCCAACCAACGTCTCTCGAGATTTTCTACAACCCTTTCAACTTGAATCATTGGTATTTGGTCTTTAAATCTCAAAAATAGGAATCTTCACGCGGCGTTTAACTCAATATATCTTATCTGAGTTAAATAGTGTTGATAAACGCAATATTACTATTGACTTTGCACACTTCTTAAGAAACTATAAATAAAAGGGTAATTTTACTATATCACCCTTTAAATATAATAAATACAATGTCTTGAAAAATGTAATAGATAAATGACTACAATTAATGATAAGGGTAAATTAGGAACTAAATGTAAAACTATCCATTGATTTAATAAAACAGACAAGTATTGTTGGACATCTCAAAATAGTATGACATAATACATAAACGTGCCCTTTAATTTAGCCTCATTTCAGATTTATGCTCTCCAACTTTGGATGTGCACAAGTAGGCACTTAAACTTCTATAAATTTGAATAAATAGACACGTGAGTCCAATGTGACATAATACACATAGGACACCACATAGGATGCAAATTGCCATGTAGGATGTCACGTAGGACATATATGCCTATTTATTCAAATTTATACAAATTTAAGTGTCTACTTGTGCACATCCAAAGAGACCGGACTCTTAATACACCAAGGCCCCTCCCTAAACAAAGAAATTTCACTCCCTCGCTTTCTCCTAGAGACAGACTAGCTTGTGCATTTTCTCTCTGGCACTGTCACAAAGTTCAGTGCCAAATTTGAAACCTTTACTCTATTAATTGAAGTGAATATTAGAGAGTGGATGAAAATTTAGTTTGATACACAAACTATCAAATTTGAAATTCATCACAACAAAAAGAAGCTAGCAAATTCTGAGAATTTTTATTCCATAGGATTACAAACATCAATAATAAACATTAGTAATTTTTATCCAACAAAACCCTCCACACATATGATACTATATCGCTGTCAACAACAACTGTATACATAAACCTTATCCCTTCTATTATGAGGTAGAAAGACTGTTTCACAATAGGCTAATATACTATATTACGGTCATTCCATTAAATTTTGTGTCCACCATAACGTCTTTGCCTTTGCTGAAACGAACGTAAAGCAGCTACGAAATCATCTTCATCCAGCTGAGGAAACAATTTATCCAAAAAGTAGAATTCACTATAAGCCAATTGCCATAACATGTAATTGCTAATTCTCAATTCTCCACTTGTTCTGATGAGTAAATCAGGATTAGGATATTCTAAAATCTTATTAGTCTCTAATTCTTGATCAATTAACTTGTCATTAATATCCTCTAATTGAATAACTCCATCTTTAACTTTGCCAGCAATTTTTTTAGTTGCTTGTGTTATGTCATATCTTCCACCATAATTAAGTGCTGCCACAAAATGAAGCCCTGTGTTGTCCTTTGTGGTTTCCTCAGCTAATTTTAACATTTCTTTAAGAGAATTTGGAAGGTTAGACCTGTCTCCAATAATGGACATTTTCATACCATACCTAAAAATATATTGAAATAATTAGTACAAGAGACTATGTCTCTAAAAAACAAAAAATGTAAAGGGAACCAAGTGACTAAAAAATAAGAAAGAAATGTGAACTCATGATCATTGCAATGATAAGTCGAGTTTGAATGAAATTAGTTAAGGTGCATGCACGTTGATCCAGATTATATAAAAAGAAGTAATTAAAGAGTTTTCAGTTAAATAATATTACCTCATGAATTCCTCTGTAAGCCTTTCAAAGTAGCTCGTCATCAAGAAAGTTACTTCAGCCTGCCCAAATATATATATAGAAAATGTATGAGAGAATCTGAATTTTTTAGACTGCAGTTGACCATTAACTTATAAGGGCTTTATGGTAAATTTTTAATTTATTTCTATTGGCAGTGCAAGGTAACTTTAAATTAAAATATATATAATGGTCAGAACTCACATGGCAATCTAATCTTAAAAGACATGAAGAATTAAAAAAAAAAACAGAAAATAGGGTGGAGCTATTCATTTTAGCACCATTTTTTTTACCAGCCTGCACTAGAACATGTTATTACTTGGAAGGAGTTTACTGCAGTTGAACTTCGCTTTCTAACGAGGTTAAGGTGTGACCTAAAGAATAGAAACAGCGCGACCTGAGGTCTCATCAAATGAGAAGTTCACAAAAACCATATTAATGTATAGGGAAGGCCAGAGGGTCAAGCTACAAAAACTAGGGCTTTAGGCCTCAAAATTATATGGTGGCCTCAATTTATTTATTTTTCATCCGATTCGTAATATTGACTTTCCTGATTAATTCAGTTTTGAGACACACAAGGCCGATGAAAGAGGAAAAAGCTCCTTAGTAAGATTTTTTTCATTCTGAGGCTTGAATCCAATAAAAAATATTGAGCAAAAACAAAAGCCTCCCGTTAAAGTTATGATCTTATATTCTTATTGAGCCGCCCCTGAGCATATAACGACATATAAAGTATTAAAATAAAAATAACTAAAACTCGAACTTACCTTGGGCCTTGACCAATTTTCAGTAGAAAAAGCATAAGCAGAAAGAACTTTGACTCCCCATTTTGAACAATAACGACACAGATCTCCGAGCACTTTTTTCCCTGCTTCATGACCTTTTTCCGGTGACAAACCCCTCTCCTTAGCCCATCTCCGGTTACCATCCGGTATAATAGCTACGTGTTTCGGTATCAGCTCAGGCTGCAAACCTTCTCTCAATAGCTCCTCTTTTGATACTCCGATTGGAAGCTTACAAAATTGGCGTTGAAACATTAAGGAATTAGATAAGGGCATCATCAGATCTTTATGTAAAGCCGGAGATTTGAAGTCTCCCATGAATCCTTGGAGGAGGAGGCAGCGGAGCTGCAATGGCAGAGTGGAAGTTTTGTATCGGAGATATTTGGGTAGTAAGGAGCACATGGTGCTGCAATGTGTTTTGTGAAAGATTCAAAGTAAAGTAAAATATTGAAAGCTGTGTGTACATGTTATAGAATGCATGCTCATATTTTTAAATATTTTAGTACAAAGCAAATTAGGCCAATTTAAATTTTCTTTTTATTATTAGAGTACTTAATAGGCGGAGTCAGGATTTTCATTAAGGGGGTTCAAAATCTGAAGAGTACACACACAAATTAGCCGAAGGGGGCATGACATCTACTATATATACATAAAAAGTTATTTTAACCATGTATAAATAGTATAATTTTCTGCCAAAGGGGGTTCGGATGAACCCTTGAAACTCAAGGTGGCTCCGCCCCCATAACGCTACGTAGGTAAGGGGAAGTGTTTCATGAGTGTTGCCCCATTCCCCAAGAAGATGTTTGGACCATGAGGCTGAGTCAAATGAGCATATGGCTTGCCTTGCCCTTTGACCTTGTTCCTGGGACTAGAAATATTTAGTGACAACCTCTCAATTGTCACCACTTAATTTTCGTTGTTCTCATAATATAAACCTTTGAACCATAGTTTTGATATCAAGAATTGATTAAAAGAGGAGTTCATTTGGTTGTTCCAGAACAAAACAAATAATTCCAACATAATATTTCACATAAGTAATACTCTAAGAATTTCAACTGAACCAGCCTCTGCTTGCTTTGAACATTTGAACATTTGAACATTTGCACATTTTTCAGGGCAAACTCGATCAGTGAGAATTGCTAGATTAAACATCAAACACATAGAAAAATATATATCAAAACCATTTCATATGATTCGGCAATCATTCCTTACAAAAAGCATAGATATATATCAATGTTTCAGAAAAGAAGGGGTACCTAATGGTGTAACCAATATTCCAATAAGCATTGTCTCAAGGAAACTGGGGCTTACTTGCATAGTTCCTTGCATGGCGCTGATGTTGAGTAATTGCTCCATTACATCTTCGTTATTTTAAATATTCAATTGGATAGATGCTTCTACATTCAAGAAACACGAAACTGAGGGTAAAAAAAGCATATGAACGCGAGAATTCTTGAGATATTTTCAAGCCTAACCTTGATTTTGTTCTTTCAGGCATATGCTAGTTTCGTGCAATGAGATCATCTAGTTTCATTGGTCCCTGCTGTTGATCTGGAAAGAGTTGGATCATTTGTTGTGGTCTTTCTCTTCCTCTTTCTTGAAGCATTGCCCATTTACTTGATGGGCCATCACAAGCTCCAATCAGCTCAACAATTTGAGACTTTGTTGATTGATTCATCCCTTGAAGTTTATTTTTATACCCCAAAAGAAGTTCCGTTTCTGTTGCCATGTGTTATGTTCAACAGATGCATGCCTGGAAGGGCGTTATGGCTCTAGTTGCTCATATTCCAGGTGAATTCTCCAGCATACATTTCCTTCTCTGTCCTCTTGGATAACTCAAATATGCAATAAACATTTGGGTTCTTCCTTCTCTAATGCCAGAAGCGAGCCACTATGTTTTAAATGGTACGAGGTGAAATTCATGACAAGATCATTGTACACAAATGGATAACCGGAACACCACAAGGAATGGTTTCTTTCAGGGTAAGATTGCAGATCAATATAGCGAATACATGAGATACTCTCCACTAGAATAACAACAAATCAAGAAACCCATGAATTTATCAGTATACCAAGATGGATTCAGATGAATTGAGATCCTTCTTTGATTTGTAAACTGACGAATGACTCTGGAATTCTGACTTCGGGGAAAAAATGCTGATATTATCCCTTTGGTGGAAGTCATTCTGAATTCAAAAGTTCTCTTTTAATATAGGCATAATACATAAACAGACACTCAAACTTGGCCTCAGCTAGCAAGAAAATAAAATAAAGTTGTCTCTTTGTAGTCTTGGACAGTCCTCACTGTTAGCCCATATGTTTGGGCTGCTTTGTTATTAGGCCCATATGTTTAGGCCATTCTCTTAGTTAGGTTTTTCTATATAATCTCCTACTTCCTTTGTATTTAGATAAGCCTTCAGATTATAATGAAACTCTATTCTCTTGTTCTCAAAAGCATCTTATATTCATAACATGGTATCAAGAGCTAAAGCGATCCATGCTCTTTGATTTGTTTGTTGAAGATTTTGTAGCAGTCACCTACTGTGCGGATCGAACTCCGCGGTGAGTTCGCTGGGGGGTACGGGGGGCAGCGCGCCCCCGTTTGGGGTTCGGGGCGGAGCCCCTTTTTTTTTTTTAGTTCTCGATTTGCTGCTTCCGCTACTGTCTTCGTTTGCTGCCACTGCTGGGTTCTCGATTTGTTTTCGTTTACTGCTACTGCTATTCGTTTGGATTGGGTTCTTGATTTGGTTGGGTTCTTGATTTGCTGCTTCCGATCTAGGGTTCTTCGTTTGATGCTATTGCTGTTCGTTTGGATTGAGTCATTGTTTTCTTCCGTTGCTGCTGCTGCTGTTGTTGGATTGGTTCGACCTAGGTATTTTACTTTTTGCTTTGGAATTGTTTGTGTCTTGCTGTCTTTGCCATCCCTTTTGACAATATGACTGGAAAGGATGATTCTCTCCAGTCCATTAGTACTCAATTAGATGGTAAAAACTATGCATATTGGAGTTATGTCATGAAAAATTTTCTTCGTGGGAAGAATATGTGGGGCTATGTCACTGGAGTTAAAGCCAAACCTACGGATGATAAGGTTGAGAATTTTGCACTGTTGGTCGACTCATGGGAAACTGATAACTCCAAGGTTATCACTTGGATCAACAACTCTGTAACTCAGTCAATTGGTATACAATTGGCTAAGTATGACACCGCAAAGGAAGTTTGGGATCATTTGGAGAGACTGTATACTCAGTCTAATTTTGCTAAGCAGTACCAGTTGGAATATGATATTCGTGCTCTTCAACAGAATGATATGTGTATTCAAGACTTCTATGCTGCCATGTCGGATTTGTGGGATCAATTGGCCCTTACTGAATCTGCAGATTTAAAAGGTTTTGCGCCATACATTGCTAGGAGGGAAGGACAGCGGCTGGTTCAGTTTTTAATGGCATTACGTTCTGATTTTGAAGGACTGCGTGGAACGATCCTTCATCGATCTCCCCTCCCAACAGTTGATTCAGTTGTTCATGAACTGATTGCAGAAGAGACTCGTATTAAGTCTCAAGTCGATAAAGGGTCTAAAGCGACTACTACCCCTGCCGTGTTTGCTGTTTCAACGGATCAGTCTAGACTACCACGTTCTCAGACTTCAAATCAATCTAGACAATCTCCTAAAGTTGCATTTGATGAGTGTGCATTCTGCAAACAGAAAAATCATTGGAAGGCTCAGTGCCCGCTATTGCTGAACAAGGCTAAACAGGCTCAATCTGGGCAGCAGCAGAAGTATGGGCAGCAGAAGTCTTGGAAGTCTCAGTCCCAATCCTCTGGTGCTCTTCCATGGTCACCTCATCCTCCACAGTGGAGTGCTGCTGCTGCTGCTGCACCATCTGAGTCTGTTAGCACTATGCCACCCTCTGCGTTGGATCCCCATGTTTTCGAACAGTTCAGACAGTTTCTGGCTTCTAATCCTAGTGCCATGTCAGCATCTATGTCTCATTCAGGTCCTGCTACTTCTAGTACCTCAGGTATTCCTTCATCCCTGTGGATTTTGGATTCTGGTGCGTCTCATCATATGTCACCCTATTTGTCGTCGTTTGGTTCTTTGTCACCCATTTCACCAATCTCTGTTATGTCTGCTAGTGCTGCATCTATGACAGTCGAGGGTGTGGGTTCTGTCACTACTCCTCACATTGTTCTCTCTGATGTTTATTACATTCCCAAACTTGCTTTGAATCTTGCTTCGGTCAGTCAGTTGTGTAAGGCTGGTAATTGGGTGCTCTTTTCTGATTCTGTTTGTGTTGTACAGGACCAACACACTCAGAAAGTGATTGGGATTGGCCGTAGGGTGGGGGAACTCTATGTCTTGGAGATTCTCAAAGTGTCTGCTGTTGCTGCCTCTAGTATTGATGCTGTTGCTGCCTCTAGTATTGATTTGTCTTCGTTTCGTTTGAGTCCTTTGTCTTCTCAGTTTTATCTTTGGCATTCCCGTTTGGGACATGTGTCAGTGTCACATTTGCGTTTTTTAGCCTCTACTGGTGCTTTGGGTCATTTGAACACTTGTGATATTTCAGATTGTAGTGGTTGTAAACTGGCCAAATTCTCTGCTTTACCGTTTAATAAAAGTGTGTCTTATTCTGTTGCTCCTTTTGATATTATTCATTCTGATGTGTGGGGCCCATCGCCAGTATCCACTAAGGGTGGCTCGACCTATTATGTTTCGTTTATAGATGACTATACTCGTTATACCTGGGTTTATCTTATGAAACGCAGATCAGATTTCTTTGGCATTTACAGCAACTTTAGAGCCCTTGTTAAAACGCAACATTCAGCTGTGATAAAGTGTTTCAGGTGTGACTTAGGGGGTGAATATACCTCTAATGATTTCACTCAGTTACTGGCCTCTGATGGTACCATACACCAGTCATCTTGTACCGACACTCCTGAGCAGAATGGTGTTGCCGAAAGGAAACACCGCCATATTGTTGAGACAGCACGCTCTTTGCTCTTATCTGCAGAGGTTCCTAGTATTTTTTGGGGAGAAGCAGTCCTAACTGCTGTATATGTGATTAATCATATCCCTACTGCATTGACTTCAGGGATGTCTCCATTCGAGAAATTATATGGTCACCTACCAGATTATTCTGCATTACGAGTTTTTGGATGTACTTGCTTTGTGCTTCGTCCTCATGTTGAACGAAATAAGTTGGGGCCAAAATCAGTTATATGTGTGTTTTTGGGGTATGGTGTTGGACAAAAAGGATATCGTTGCTATGACCCTGTTAGTCATAAATTATATGTCTCACGGCATGTCACTTTTTTGGAACATATTCCTTTCTATTCGGTTCCAGCAAAATCCCATGATGTAATGAAATCAGATCTTCGGCATATTGATCCCTTTGGCGTTGACATGAAGGTTCCAGTTCCAGATTCATCCATGCCACCTGATAGTGCTTCAGATCCGTCTATACCTGAGTCTACTCCTTTGATTGTTGAGACTGGAGACCCACCACCTCTGAGGAGGTCTACTCGTCCCTCTAAGTCCACCAAACTACCTGATTTCGCTTACTCTGCATACTCAGACTCATTTGCTACCTTTATTGCAAACATACATCATTTGTCTGAGCCTGAGTCGTATCGAGAGGCTGTGACTGATCCTCTTTGGCAGAATGCTATGGCTGAGGAACTTGCTGCTCTTTATCAGACACATACATGTGATTTGGTTACCCTACCACCAGGTAAACATACGATTGGCTGTCGATGGGTGTATAAGATAAAAACAAAGTCTGATGGGTCTGTTGAGCGATACAAGGCCAGACTTGTGGCAAAAGGGTACTCACAAAAATATGGTATGGACTATGAGGAGACTTTTGCCCCGGTGGCAAAGATGACGACTGTTCGCACTATTATTGCTATTGCATCCGTTCGACAGTGGAAGATATTTCAAATGGATGTAAAGAATGCATTTTTGAATGGTGATCTCCATGATGAAGTTTATATGACTCCTCCCCCAGGTATTGACCACCAGCCGGGTGAAGTTTGTCGGCTTCGAAAAGCTTTATATGGTCTCAAGCAAGCCCCTCGTGCTTGGTTTGAGAAATTCTCCACTGTGATTACTTCTCTTGGATTTGTCCCGAGTAATCATGATTCGGCATTGTTTGTTAGATGTACGAGTGCAGGGAGAATTCTTTTGTCCTTATATGTAGATGATATGGTTATTACTGGTGATGATCATGGTGGTATTGAGTCATTGAAGCGTGATTTGGCTCATCGGTTTGCTATGAAGGACTTGGGCTTGCTACGTTATTTTTTGGGTATTGAGGTGGCTCAGTCAAAGAAAGGGTATCTTCTTTCTCAGACTAAATATATATCTGACTTGTTCAAACGGGCGCGTCTTTCTGATAACAGGACTGTAGATACTCCCCTTGAAACCAATGCACGGTACTCTCCTAGTGATGGTGTTCCATTATCAGATCCGAGTCTTTATCGGACGGTTGTAGGTAGTTTGGTTTATCTTACCGTTACTCGCCCGGATATAGCTCATGCAGTTCATGTTGTAAGCCAGTTTGTTACTGCTCCTACTTCTGTTCACTGGGGAGCTGTACTTCGTATTCTGAGATATCTTCGTGGCACTCAGTTTCAGAACCTCTTGTTTTCCTCGACGTCATCTCTCGAGTTGCGAGCCTATAGTGATGCTGATTGGGATGGCGATCGCAATGATCGTAAATCCACCACTGGTTTTTGTGTGTTTCTTGGAGACTCTTTAATCTCATGGAAGAGCAAGAAACAGGATGTTGTCTCTAGATCTTCCACGGAGGCTGAGTATCGCGCTATGGCTGTGACTACATGTGAGATTGTTTGGTTACGTTGGCTTCTTGCAGATATGGGGGTTCACATTTCTATGCCTACTCCCTTGCATTGTGATAACAAAAGTGCAGTACAAATTGCAAAGAATTCTGTTTTCCATGAGCGGACGAAGCACATTGAAATTGATTGTCACTTCACCCGTCATCATTTACAGCTCGGGACCATATCGCTTCCTTTTGTTCCATCATCCTTACAGATTGCTGATCTCTTTACGAAGGCACAGTCGGCGTCTCGGTTTCGTTTTTTGTGTGACAAACTCTCAATGCTCATTGCTATTGCATTGTGAGTTTGAGGGAGGATGTTAGCCCATATGTTTGGGCTGCTTTGTTATTAGGCCCATATGTTTAGGCCATTCTCTTAGTTAGGTTTTTCTATATAATCTCCTACTTCCTTTGTATTTAGATAAGCCTTCAGATTATAATGAAACTCTATTCTCTTGTTCTCAAAAGCATCTTCTATTCATAACACTCACCTCTTGAACTAGCTAGTTTTTGAGATTGAGTTAGACCAAAGTCCGTTCCTTTTATCATAAAGCTTATTGCATCCTTCCATCTTTTGTTTATCTTTTACATTCTTCAGTCTCCCTCATGTTCAGAAGATGATTCATTTGATGCTATATATCTGATGAACTTGGTAACAAAAGGGAGGTGAAAGAGTAAAGTATTGTAACATTACACTTCCCAATACTTGTGACATGACGATTCACTTGCAATTTGGCAAAAAATAAAAATAAGTCAAACGCGCAAAACACCTATATATAAGCAAAAACAATTGAAGACTGCATCCTAATCCACACAGTATGCACATAGATTTACCTATCCCATGCAGCGGCTTTCATAATTAACACTAACAGCATATCATATATATGAAGTAGGTAATGCAAATTGATCCAAAAATGAAAAACGACGTTTCAACAAGAAATATATCCAACATGGAATATAAAGAGAGAAAAAAAAGTTCCCTTTTCTTCAGCTGATCAAATATACCCAGAGACACGTATCACCAACCTAAAAAAACACATATTTGTCTAAAATAGTATATTCTATACAAATGGTAGTATCGTTTTCTTAGGTTTTGCCCCAGATCTTTTAAATGATATCCACTTCACCTACTACTATAAAATTTTAAGGGAAAAAATTGATAAAAGTAAAAATGGCCTGTAACCTGAGAATGAAAGACACATAGAAGCAGAGGCCTAAAGCATCAAGAAAGAAAATGAAGAATGAGAGGAGCAACAAACTTGCATAGCTTCTAGCACCCGGCGTTGATGTTGAGTAATTGCTCCATAATATCTTCTATGCTCTGAAAATCAAATTGGATAGATGCTTCTACATCCAAGAAAAATGATATTAAGGATAAGAAATACATAAGATTACGATAATTCTCAAGATATTTTCAAGCCCAACCGTGACTATCTTCTTTGAGTGACCCTTTTTGCTGGCAAAGAGGTTCCTAATGATCCAATCAAAATCATGCTAGTTGTCACAATGAGAGCACCTAGTTTCATTTGTCCCTGTTGTTGATCAGAAAAGTTTTGAATGATTTGAGGTTGATTTTCTCTTTTTGGTTCTCCTTTCTCTTTCTCTTTCTTGAAGCACCAACCATTTTCCTAAATGGGCTATCACAAATTCTAATCAACTCAACATTCTGAGATTCATGTTCGCTTTGAACTGCCTTTGTTGCTTGATTCAGCTCTAGAGCTTTATTTTCAAACCCAAAATTCAACTCAACTTCAAAGTGCTTGGAACTTTGCATTGCTCGGTGCTTCCTTCTCCATCTTTTAACTTTATTCTCATACTCCAGGCGAACTCCCCAATATGCTTTCCTCCTTGACATTGTACGTACCTCAAATAGGCAATAATCAAGTGGGCTTTTCCCTACTTTATTGTCAGATGTAAGCCACCATGTTTTAAATGGTATGTAGAAAAAGATGACAGAAGGAGCAAGACTATTGAGCCGAAGGTGGTCAATGTCACAATTCAAGGAATGTTTTCTTTCAGGGTCAGATATGCAGATCAAAGTAGCTTCTACACCAGCTTTCCATCCATTAGAATGGCAACATATCGAAAAACCCATGAATTTGTTGGTATACCAAGATGGGTTCAGGTTAATTGAGATCCTACTTTGATTTATAAATTGATAACCAAATGACTCTGGAATTTTGCCTTCAGGAAAAGAAATGCAAAAATATATCCTTTGGTGGAAGTGGCACTGCAACAGAAATCATTATTAGTATAAATCAATTGACAAGGATCAACATTCATATATGGGAAGGTGAGGTAAAAACCTGGATACATGTCCTGAGAAAATGCTGTAGGAACTTCAACACATTAACTTGGTTAGTTGAGATAGTTGCGCATCGAGATTTTTCATGACCACACCATGATGTCAAGATCAGATCCAATTTAAAACAATTCATTAGTAGGTCTCTTATGCTCTTCAAGGCTAAATGATAATCTGCATATAGCAACTCTAAATTAGGGGGTAGCTCTCTTGGCAATTCTTTAAGATTCTTACAAAATTGCACATTCAGGTATTTGAGGCATAAGAGCTTCTTGATGCTTTTAGGTAAACAAGAAATATTGTTTCCCTTAACAATCAAGTATTCCAAAGAGTGCAAAGATCCAAGATCCTCGGGAAGTCCACCCAATATGTTGCAATTACTGAGATGAAGCCGTGTCAAGGAGGATAAACCTGACACTTGATGCAAGACGAAACTTGAGGAATGTTTATGTGAGAATTTTAATGTGTTCAGTTTTCCCAGCTTCGTGGCAGACAGAGGCAGTTGGAAGATTGCAGTTTTACTTGCATCAAGTTCCTCTAACTCTTGCAGATCACCAATGTTTTCTGGAAGCTTCTCTAGTATGTTGCAGCTGCGGAGACGAAGCCATCGAAGATTATTCAAATTACAGAGGCTTTCTGGTAGACTTGTAAGATGTTCACAACCTACCAGAGAGAGCAATTTGAGGGCACTTAGATTCCCAATTGATGAAGGCAGTTCTGTAATCCTAGTAGATTGTAGGGACAATTCTGATAAGCTATACATATCTCCATTAATTTCTGAAAATGTATCTAATTTTGGGCAATTGAGTATACGAAGATCTACAAGGGATTCCATCTGAATGGAGTTCGGAAGCTTCTTTAGGTTCTCACATCCACGCAAGTCTACTCGAAGAAGCTTCTTATGAGCTCCAAGAGAGATGGGAAGCTCTACCAATCTAGAACAATGTGCTATTACAAGTTTCTCTAATTTCTCGGATTCAAAGAGGCTGTTCGGCAGTGTTGCAATTGTATTGCAACCTGAAATCCAGAGAAATTCAAGATTTTGAATAGTGTTTGGAATACATTCAAGATCTTCACAATCTTTCAAATTCAAATAGCTTAAGCCACAGAGAGACAGGGGCAAGCTTCTTATCCAAGGGGATCCTACATAGAGTTTTGATAAGCTCCGCATATCTCCGCATATCTTTGGAAACTTTTCTAAACTTGTGCATTCTCCAAGGTTCAAAGTCTCAAGAGATTCCATGGAAACAAATGTTGGGAGCTTCTTGAGTTTGCCACAACCCTTTAAATGTAGAATAGTGAGCATTCTGCAATGTCCAAGAGACGGATGAACTTCTTCCAAATTCGTACACCACTTTAAAATTAGTGTCTCCAAGTTTCGAATATCACCAAAATTAGGGGTTTTTGTTAACCAAAGGTTGTCGCTTAGATCCAAATACTTCAAGTTGCTCAATTTCTGTTTTCGTACAAGAACGGAAAATAAAACATAATGTTTCTCTGAAATATCAGTTAGCCTAAGTAATACTCCTAATAGACTATGCAATTGTATTTCGTGTGGAACAAGATAAAGAGGGAATGAAACAGAGAATTGTTCCAGAACTGATGGGAAATACATTTAAGATTATATAATACTTATTAGGAATTGTTTTACTTTTTCAAAATGCTCGTCAAATATGGTTCTCAACAGAAGAGGTCCAATCCTCTATACACATAAGGACCTGAAAATTACACCAAAAGGAAACTAGAACCTGATTTTAAGGTTAACTGTAACTCTTTTTGATAAGATTAGTCTACTGGACTATTTTAAGTTTTCTGGTGAGTGATTAACAGATTGATAGGTTACAGAAAATATTTCTACATTTTGATGTTAGTTATGTATATGGACTAAAATTTACTTTTTGTAGCATTTCAGTTGTAAGGTGAATAATTTATGCAGTTTAAACTAGGAATTGGAAAAAATAAATTTTGATGAGTTGGAGAGAGGAAGATAGTACGATCATACCTTTGATATTGGCCAAAGTTTGACAAGACTACCAGCTACTAAAGAAAGCCCAACAAGATCTAATGGTTCAAAATTCTCTGGCAATGAACTTGAAGGATAGTTCTCCCAATCAATCCACCGCAAGCTAGAGGGAAGATAAGTGATAGTGCTACGATTGACAAGACCATATTTCTTATCAATTTTGAGTACCTGCAAGCTTTGCATCTTCTTGAACACCTCATCTTTAAAATATTGGTACTCTGAAGTTCGCATGCTTTCAACTTTCTCTACTTTCTATAAAGAAGGAAACATATCCTTATTTGTTAAGGAATAGAAAGAGTGGAAAAATTTAGAAGGAACAAACAATACTCTAAGAGCTTATGAAACTATTGATTACGTTAAAATATTCCTTACCATCTTTCCTGCAAAAAGGTCACGAACCTTCTCGGGAAGCCATATTCTGCAGTTGGCGTACTCTTCCCTTGAGACATTTTCACCCATTTCTCTAATCATATTATGCATCATAATTCTAGGATATCGATCGATGGATAAGAGAGATTTTTCAACAAGATAATCTATTCCTATCAAGTGGATGCCGCAACTCTTAAATACTCATTCCACATAATCTCTTGATTCATGATTGTACAAGCAGGCAATATCTAGAAACATTCTCTTCTCCTCTTTGTCCAGTCCATCAAAACTAATCCGAAGTTTTTCCAAAATATCATTGTGAGGGATTTTCTTCAGTCGTTCAATTCTGTCTCTCCATTGCTCTTTGTCTCGTTTATAAAAAGAAGAGCCCAAAACTTTAAGAGCTAAAGGGAGTCCACCGGCATACTCCACCACTTGTCTTGAAAGTTCCATAAAATCTTTCTTTGGTGATTTTTCTCTAAAAGCATGCCTACTGAACAATTCAAGAGCTTCATTCTCAGGTAACAGTTGGACTTCATACACGTTATCCCCAGTATGACTAATTAACAGGTGCTTGTCTCTTGCTGTTAAAATAACTCTGCTACCCCTACCAAACCACTCTACTCGACCAACTAAACATTCCAATTGTTCTTGATGGTTTACATTATCGAGAATGAACAAAATTTTCTTCCGATGAAGCATACTCTTTATAATATCCATCCCTTCATGTTTACTAGTTAGAGTCATCTTTTCTCCCAAGAGCTTGGAGATGACTACTTGTTCTAGCCATGTTAGTCCATTTTTCTGATACAATGCTCCAACATCACCAAGAAAACAGTCAGCTTCAAATTGATGACGGAGTCTCTGATGTAGAAAACTTGCAATTTCTGTTTTGCCGATGCCTCCCATCCCCCAAATCCCAATGAAACAAACATCATTTGATTCCATATCTAATAATGAGATTACTTCCTCAATTTGAGATTTCATACCCACTAAGTTTTCCGGAAAGTGTGAAATACCTTGAAGCGATTTATGAAATATGTCATCAATTAGTTTCTTGATACAATCAGCCTCATCCCTACATAGTACATTAAAAAGAATCTCATTGTAAATTTCTAAAAAAGTGTCATAGACTATTCCTAAAACAGATAACATATAATGCTGCCACAAGGTAGTTTAGACCAACCCTTCTTTTTTTTTCATGATTTAAAATATTATAGATTTAAAAAGTCTAAATACAAATGTTTATAAGCCTTATATAGATGAATTAGAAAAGATTTTCAAATTATTCCTGACTCCTAACTTTACTTAACAAACTTCAAAATTTTGCAAAACAAATGGAAAACGAAATAAGATAGCTATTAATCAGAAGCATAATAGAATCAATACGCCTAGACATCCTCCTAAATCAGACTAAATAATGACTATATCTTTATTACAAGGATGACAATTTACAAGGCTTTGCCAATATACCTAATCAAGAAGAGCTTAAGATACAAGATTCTTCACTTTCTATCATTAAATCATTATCCTCATACTACCCCAGCACATGCTCAACGTTTGTCCATTAATATGTTGACGTATACCGAGTGTAGTCCAACAAAGTGGGGTCTGGAGAGGTAGAGTGTACATACACCTTACTGAGTGTAGACCCTCAAGGAAAAACAGTCCAAAACAGTCGCGAAAAGAAGTAATGGAAGTACAAGAAATAACAAATAATAACAAAAATAGCAGATAGTACCAAAATGGAAACTACAACAAAATAATACGATAATTGAGGTACAAAAAACAACAGATAGTAACAGAAATTAAAGGACAAGAAACAGCAAGAGCAATACTACAACTACTAATATGAACTGTCCATTAATATATTATTTATTAAGAGAAGAGAATAAAAGAAATCTTACTTATAATTTTTCATATCATGCCCTGCTATTTTTCCAGCAACCATAAATGCATCCTTCCAAATCTTAATCTTTTTCATTTCATCTTTGAATTCTTCCCCATGTTGAGAAAATGCCTCCGCGAATGGCGGATTTTGAAGGCGTACATCTGATGGACTCACATCATAAAAAATTGGAATCAATTCATTTCGGCATTTTATGATGTGTGCAAGCTCGTCTAAACAACATTTTGAGTATGCATAGCTTTTGGAGAATATGACAATTGCAATTCTGGACTGTTCTATGGCTTTTAAAAGTTCATCAGAAATTGATTTTCCAGTTTCTAGTCGTTCATCATCCTTGAAAACACGAATTCCTTTTCTGTGCATAGCATCATAGAAATGACTCACAAAGGTTCTGCGTGTATCTTCACCTCTAAAACTCAAAAAAACATCATATTTACAATCTTTTGTAGACGAAGACATACCGAATGAAGCATAAGACATTAGTAAAGATTGCTAAAACCTAACAGGAAATTTTCAGATTTATGGTGTGAAAAGTCTTATATAATGCTTAATAAAGAGTAACTGGTGATTTGGAGGGTCGTCATCCACACCGATGATTCGGACCATTTCTCAATACCTTCTGAGTCGAGCCCTATGCATTGCAATTTACATTCCTGTATAATTTACAGGCTATTACATAATAAATTATTATATCGTAAATTTACCAATACACATAAAGTAAAGAATTTGCAGGCTATTACATAATAAATTATTATACAGTAAAATTTACTAATGTGCGTAAAGTGCCCAAGAAGAAAAAAGTAATAAAGACTTTATCTTGCATTACGTTTCTTAGTCTTCTGCCGTCCTGTGACCGTCACTGCGACTTTTGGGGAGCTTGTTATCAAATATATACTTAAATATCTCCATTTTTCGAGTTTTCCATCTGAACTGTTACTAATTATTTATGAAAACATATATTTAATTATCAATTACTTAATTTTAAGATTTTTTTATCTGAACTGTTAGAAACACACCTTTAATTATCAATTATTTCCACAGTTCTTAAAGTTCGGAAGCTTCGAGATGAAAAGCCAAAAAGAACACTTTTCCCCCAAACAAATTGATTAGAATCCATGGGAAAATTTGTTGGGAAAACGCGGATTGACACAAAAATATATATGGTCAAAATAGTGGAAATAAAATGAGAAAATAATCACACCAAAAATTTTACGTGGGAACCTTTCTAAATAAGGGAAAAATCACGGGCCAAGAGGAGCAACTGATATTACTATAGTAAGGAATTATTACACTGTGTAGCCACGAGTACAACGCTCAAAGTGACTACTACACACTCAAAAGGCATAACACTCTTTTGATTTACCACCTTATTAAAAATATCGCTCACACTCTATTTTTCTTCACAGACTATTTTCTTGTATAGTCTATGCTATATCTCACTTTGCTCTCAAAATGATTTTTCTCTCTATCTTGGTGTGTTTAAGAATGAAGAGTTGATGGCCCTTTTATAGTGAAAAATGGTCCATGATGATGTAAGCAATGACATCAATGACCAAAAAAAAATTAAACTTTATGTATAATATTTCTTCCAAATCTCCCAACTTTTGAAATTATAAGATTTATCAAAGTTTGGCACATGGAGATGGAACTCACAATCTCCCCCTCCAGATCCATTCACCGGAAGGAGGTATCTCCATTTTCTTTAGAGAGAGCTCATACCGACAAGTTCTTTGCATAACTCGAACTTGTCTTTTGGTATCGTCTTGGTCAGCATATCTGCAGGATTTTCACTTGTGTGGATCTTTTTGACATGAAATTATTCACTTTCCAATTCCTCACGAATCCAATGATATCTAACATCGATGTGTTTTGTCCTTCCATGGTACATGGAGTTCTTGCTCAAGTCTATTGCACTCTGACTATCACAATAGACAACATACTCCATCTGTTGCAATCCAAGCTCTTGAAGAAATCGTTTGAGCCATATCATCTCCTTGCCGGCTTCAGTAGCCGCAATATATTCAGCTTCAGTTCTAGACAGTGCAACACACTTTTGCAACTTCGACTGCCATGATATAGCTCCCCCGGAAAAAGTAAACAAATATCCAGTAGTGGATTTTCTGTTATCAAGGTCACCTGCCATATCAGCATCTATATAGCCCTTCAAGATTGGATTAGATGCTCCAAAACACAAGCATTCATCTGAGCTTCCTCTAAGATACCTGAGTATCCATTTCACAGCTTCACAATGTTCTTTTCCAGGATTGTCTAGAAATCTGCTGACAACACTAACTACGTGAGCAATATCAGGTCTAGTGTATACCATTGCATACATTAGACTTCCGACTACGAAGGAATATGGAACTTTGGCCATGCTCTCTTTTTCCTCCCTAGCTGTAGGACACATCTTCTTGCTCAACTTCATATGACCAGCAAGAGGTGTGCTAACAAGCTTAACACTCTTCATATTGAAGCGCTCCAGTACACGTTCAATGTACTTCTTCTGAGACAAGTGAATCTTTCTTTCATCTCTAAGACGAGTGATTCTCAAGCCCAAAATTCGCTTGGCATGATCCAAGTCTTTAATAGAAAAAGACTTACACAACTCTTTCTTAACTCGTCAATCTTGGAAGTATTCCTGCCCACAATTAACATATCATCCACATACAACAAGAGGATGATAAAATCATCATCAGAAATTTTTTGTACAAATACGCAATGATCTGAAGAAGTCTTCTTATAGCCTTGCTCCCCTATAACAGATTCAAACTTCTTGTACCACTGTTTAGGAGCTTGCTTTAGGCCATATAGACTCTTCCTGAGTTTGCACAAAAAATTTTCTTTACCATTTACTTTGAAGCCCTCGGGTTGTTCCATACAAATCTCTTCTTCTAGGTCACCGTGAAGAAAAGCCATCTTCACATTCATCTGCTCAATCTCCAAATTAAGACTAGCAGCCAAACCTAGAACTGTACGTATGGAGGACATTTTCACGACAGGAGAAAATATTTTGTCAAAGTCAATGCCCTTCCTTTGACCAAATCCCTTAACGACCAATCTAGCTTTGTATTTGGGCTTCAAGTTATGATCTTCAACTTTAACTTTGAACACCCACTTATTCTTCAAAACTCTCATGCCTTTAGGCAATTTCACCAACTCATAAGTGTGGTTCTTATGCAGAGACTTCATCTCATCTTGCATGGCTTCAATCCATTAATCCTTGTGCTCATCTTCCATAGCCTTCTCATAACATTCAGGTTCTCCCCCGTCAGTGAGTAGCACATACTCATTGGGTGAATAACGAGAGGAAGGAACCCGCTGTCTTGTGGACCTCTTAAGCAGGATATTTGATTCGTCTACAACTTCATGAGCAGAAGGATCATCAATAACAACATCATTGTTATTATCAACATCAACGTGTTGATTCGAGACATGATTCTGGGCGTTACCATGGTCATCAAGCCCAACAACATCATGCACACTTGTGTGAGGAACTTCATCAAGATGAACTATGCCATCAAAACTTGAAGATTCTAGTTTCTCCGCTTTGTCAATATCTTCAATGGTTTGATTCTCCATGAAAACAATATCACGGCTTCTCACAAGTTTCTTCTCAATTGGATCATATAGCCTGTAACCAAATTCATCAAGGACATATCCAATGAAGATGCACTACTTTGTCTTGGCATCTAACTTTGACCTCTCATCTTTTGGCACATGTATAATAGCTTTGCAACCAAATACCCTCAAATGGTCATATGAATCATCCTTTCCATACCAAACTCTATTTGGAACATCACTTTGCAAAGCAACAGTAGGAGAAAGATTAATAACATGTGCATCGGTCAATAAGGCCTCACCCCAAAATGAGTTCGGCAACTTTGCTTCAGAAAGCAAACATCTAACTCTTTCCATCTATGTTCTGTTCATTCTCTCAGCCAAACCATTAAGCTGAGGAGTCTTAGGAGGAGTCTTCTGGTGTCTAATACCTTGATGCTTGCAATATTCGTCAAACGGTCCACAATATTCACCACCGTTGTCAGTACGAATACATTTCAGTTTCTTTCCAGTTTCTCTTTCAAGTGAAGCCTGAAATTGCTTGAAGACACCTAACACTTGGTCTTTAGTCTTCAAGACATATACCCAAAGTTTTCTAGAGCAATCATCAATAATGGTGACAAAGTAGAGTGCACCACCCAATGTCCTTGTCCTCATTGGGCCACATAAGTCAGAGTGCACCAACTCAAGCAACTCTGTCTTCTTTGAAGGAGGGTTAGACTTAAAGGAAACTCTATTTTGTTTTCCAGCCAAGCAATGCTCACACTTTTCTAATTTAGCACTTTGGAAATCTGACAATAATTTCTTCTTTGCTAGAACATTAAGTCCTTTCTCACTGATGTGGCTAAGCTTCTTGTGCCATAACGTTGAAGAGCTATCACTCTCAATTGCATTCACTATATCAACATAAGTAGAAGCCGTAGTCCAGTATAGACCACGACGTTTCTTACCACGAGCCACAACCAAGGAACCCTTAATGAGTTTCCATTTTCCATCACCATTGGAACTAACATATCCTTCATCATCCAAAACACCAACAAAAATTAGGTATAGACAATCATCAGGTGCATGTTTCACATTGTTCAAAACTAGTTTAGTTCCAAGACTAGTTTCCAAACAAATTGTACCAATACCAACCACCTTTGATACAGTTTCATTGCCCATATTTAAGGTTCCAAAATCACCAGGAGTATAGGAAGAGAAAAAATCTTTCCTTGATGTCATGTGAGATGCGGCACCAGTGTCCACAACCCAGCTTGACTCATCATAAACAATATTTATCAGATCCGCGTCAAGGACAGTAACAAGATCTTCGGTGGTGATGGTGGCTAGGCAATTTTCATTGCCATCTTCTTTATTTTCCTCTTTGCCTTTGTTCTCCCTCTTCAACTTCCGACAAAACTTCTTTGTGTGCCTTTTTATGCCACAATGATAGCACTCAATATCTTTAAGTCTTCCTCTGGACTTGCTCCCGTTATGTTCCCTATTTTGAGAACTACGAGTTTTGTTTCTCCCCCTAGAGCCAGTTATTAGGACATCTGAAGAAGAAGAACTTTGAGATTTTCTTCTCATCTCTTCGTTCAAGACACTACTCTTGGCGGAATCCATAGAGATCACACCATCTAGAGCAGAATTTGACAATGAACTTCTAAATGTTTCCCAAGAGTCTGGTAGGGAACCAAGTAGAAGTAAGCCTTGAATTTCTTCATCAAATTTGATGCCCATAGCAGCTAACTGGTTCATGATCCCCTAAAAATTATTCAGATGATCTATCATCGGAGATCCATCATGATGCTTTAAACTCAATATCTGCTTTATTAAGAGCATTTTGTTGTTTCCAGTCTTTCGAGCATATAAACTTTCAAGATGCTCCCATAGGGTTCGAGCATGTGTCTCCCCAGAAATATAGTTCAACACATTATCGTCAACCCATTGCCTTATGAATCCACAAACCCGTCTGTGCAACAAATTCCACTCTTCATCTGTTTTATTTTCAAGCTTTATAGTGGTAAAGACTGGTTGATAAAAATTCTTAATATAGAGCATATCTTTCATTTTCCCCTTCCATATGACATAATTAACACCATTCAAAGTAACTATTCTACTTGTGTTGGCTTCCATCGTTTTCCCCAAAAATATAGCTATTGCAAACCAAAGTAAATCTTTTCTGATGTGGAAGTTCAGACTATGCTGCAACCACAGAGCATGCTCAGATAAAACCTTGGCTCTGATACCAGTTTGTTGAGAAAACACGGACTGACACAAAATTATATATGGTCAAAATAGTGGAAATAAAATGAGAAAATAATCACACCAAGAATTTTACGTGGAAACCCTTCTAAATAAGGAAAAAATCACGGGCCAAGAGGAGCAACTGATATTACTGTAGCAAGAAAATTTTACTCTGTGTAGCCACGAGTACAACACTCAAAGTGACTACTACACACTCAAAAGGAAGAACACTCTTTTGATTTACCACCTTACTAAAAATATCGTTCACACTCTATTTTTCTTCACAGACTATTTTCTTGTATAGTCTATGCTATACCTCACTTTGATCTCAAAATGATTTTTCTCTCTATCTTGGTGTATTTAAGAATGAAGAGTTGATGGCCCTTTTATAGTGAAAAAATGGTCCATGATGATGTAAGCAATGCCATCAATGACCAAAAAAGAATCAAACTTTATGTATAATATTTCTTCCAAATCTTCCAACTTTTGAAATTATAAGATTTATCAAAGTTTGGCACATGGGGATGGACCTCACAAAATTGTCACCTATTTTCAGCCTGGATTTTTTTATTTATTTTTAGTGTTTAAACACTTTTTTCTTCCTATTAACAAAACATCTTCTTTTTCTTGCTGGTACAACAATAGGTGCTTTTTCTATGTTATATACCTTAGTTACTGGGAATTTCGGGGAAATCTATGTGAGAACACCTTTTGGGTGAATAGTTCTTGTCGCATTTATACTACTGTTGGCTTATGTGATATGTCTAGCGGCTAATGAATCCTACATTCCTACCTAGTATCAGAATTGGATTGAATATTTCCTCGTTTTCTGAGGAGGGTTTTACTGGTGACCAAACTCCCCTTCTCTGGAAGTCTAATGATTTGGGGGGCGTCGTACCCTCATTGGAGCCCAACTAAATTTGACATGGCGAAAAATTCCACATTGGGTAAAGCCCTGCCTAATAAAAGTAAATCCGTAACCAAAGAGACTCGTGAACCCGAGACCTGATTAAAAATAAAGGAGGACTTACCACTCCACTACAACCCTATTGATGTTTCCGGTTTGGATTCATCATAATGGTAAACACTCTCAAACTCGCCGATGAAACAAAACGATGTCGTTTCCACTGCCAATTATGGGGAGTCGCACTTTCCATCACCAATCTGACCCGACCCATATCTAAATGACTCTAATTTACGAAAATAAAATAATTATTTTTTATAATTTCTTGTTTGTTTATGTTTTGTTTTTGCAAATTTAATTAACTATGATATAAATTTAATGGTATAATATTGTTTTATTGTTTAGTAATGTCATTATTAATTTTCTCTTCAATTTTAAAATAAAGTACGACGAGTGATATTTGTTATGTGATAGAGTAGATGATTGGAAGGAAAGGATGCAAAACTCGTAGATAATTACTTCGATGTAGTTGCAAGAACGAGCACTAGTGGATTAATTTAATTTATTGTTCGATTTTATATGATTTGTAACACTAATTACTAACTATTGAAGTTTCCTTAATTATTTCATGATTATGTCAGAGGATTACTTGTATTTATAAGAAATTAAAAATATTGAAATATGTTCACCAAGTTGTAAAGAAGGTTAGTCTTTGATCTTCTCCCTTTTATGCATATAATTAACATCTTAATTGTTTAAGGACTTCCATGGATTCTTGAAAAGAATACTACTACTAAATAATTTTTTCTCTCATTATATTTTTTTTTACCTAAACTCATTTGTTATACTTTTTCTTTCTGAAATCATATTGATATTGACAATATATTATGAACTTTGCTTAAAAAATCGATTCTTGTTTATCAATCTTACATTATCTAATCAAATGCACTTGCATTCAAGCCGTTGTATTTCTAATTGTTAGAAAAACTGAAAAAGAAGATTATATTAGACGGTTTCTCTCGATACGTTCTTAAAAAAAATTCCAATTTAGAGGAGTTCTCCCTCCTATTAATAAAGAGATCTTAGCGGAATTGCCACATATTATTTGACCACAATGCCACAATATTACATTCGTTAAGTACATTAATTCAATACCTAATACAAGAAGTAAAATTAAGTGAAGTTTTCTTATAGACTCTAGAAAGAAAAAAGTCCTCTAATTAATGCATAAAACTAAATATGGACAAATCAACAAACTTTTAGAAGCAAAAAAGAAATCGACTAGTGCACAATTAATAAGTGCACACTCCGTTTCAATTTATTTGTCTAATTTTAACTTGATATAAAATTTTAAAAAGTAAAAAAAACTTTCTGAATCTTGTGGTCTTAAACATGTCACGTAAAAAGTTGAAAACAAAGATTCGCCGAAAAAGAAAAAAATATTCTTTTAAAAGCGATTAAAAAAAATAAGACAAATAAATCGAAACGAAAAGAGTGGTAGTTTTAGCAAATAAGACTTCAACCGTGGATACTTCTATACTGAATTAATTCTCCAACTATATTCAGGTAACTTGGATAACTTTCCCCATTTGTAATTAATAATCATTTCTTGTTTTGTTTAATGTGTTCACTTTGTACACTTTAGTTAACATTCCTAATTTGGAGAACAAACAACAACAATAATACTCCCACCGTCCACTTTTATTTGTCATATGATTTCCTTTTTTAGAGTCAAACGATAAGAACTTTAACTAACATTTTATGATGTATTTTTTCATCATATTGATATGCAAAAAATTGCAATTTATAGTTGTTCTCGTGTAGTTTTTTAATATCTAATTTTTTTATTTAAAATATGGAATTAATGTAATCTAATTTAACTTTGCAAATTAGTCAAATTGACTTTCGAAAAACGTAACATGACAACTAAAATTAGCCGGAGGGAGTAATAGTTGGCCTATTTCTAGGACCATTTAATCTTCATCTATTAATAGAGTATTACTATAAAAGTAAACATGTCTTTGAATAGCACTCACTCACCAGCAAATCTAAACAACTAGAGTATATGAACGGCAAATTATAGCATACACTTTTCCAATTTGCTTCTCAATATGAAAAACTCTCCTCCCTAAAAGTTTTTACTAGTTACTCCCTACATGATTAATACCACAAAATTCAGAAGTCCTCTTTGCTTTCTTAAACTCCGTGTCAAATTAAAACCAGACAAACAAATTGAAACGGAAAGAATATTATTTAATACAGATAATGATTTATATAGGCAACCCCAACTTGTTTGAGACTCTGGTGTAGTTATTTTTGTTGTAAAAGTCTTTAATAGAGTTGGCCGTTAGGCCAATTTCACGCACATTAATGGGTACAATACTCAGCTCTTTCATAAAACAATAACTGGCTTTCAATCTTCTATACCATAATGTTATAAAATGTACATGTTTTCTATTTAACTTCTCACATTATCACATTATACTTTGCTTCCATATATACCTCTTAAGTAAAATGGAGCCGTGGAAGGACCAGAGCGGGAAAGTAGTGATGGTGACAGGGGCATCCTTGGGAATCGGGCTAAAGTTCTGTCTCGACTTGGCCAAAGCCGGTTGCAGCATCATTGCTGCTGCTCGTCGTATTGACAGGCTGGAATCTCTCTGCAACCACATTAATTCAGAGGGTAAATTTATTCGGCGAGCATTCGTCCTTGAGCTTGATGTCATGTCCAATGGTGCTACCATTGAGGCTGCTATACAAAGAGCTTGGGATGCCTTTGGACGTATCGATGTCTTGATTAACAATGCTGGCATTAGAGGTAATTTTCATACATTTAAAAGATAATTAAGTCAATAAAAGTATGGTCTCTAAAAAAATAGGTAAAAATTTTAAATGAGATATTACACACTTTAACATGGTACGGAAAACGGAAGTCCTTAGTTTGAATTTCTAAAAAGTATCACCATATCAGTATCATTATCATACATATATTTGTATAGGTGGTGTGAGCTCTCCACTAGAATTGGCAGAGGAGGAATGGGAACATACCTTTAAGACGAATCTCAGAGGGGCATGGTTGCTGTCCAAATATGTTTGTAGACGCATGTGCGATGCCAATCAGGGCGGAGGATCTGTTATTAATATCTCTTCAGTTTCTGGTCTGAATCGAGTACTAGTACCCGGGGGTCTTGCTTACGCTTCTTCAAAGATGGCTCTTGACATGCTCACTAGGGTACGTATACTGTCTTAAAACCTGCAACGGCGCATCTGCCAATTACCATTGATGTATTATCGAAATGTCCATTTATTTTCTTCTTTGTAATTCAAATAATTACAGATGATGGCACTTGAATTGGGAGTATACAATATCAGAGTGAACTCAATAGCACCAGGAGTTTTCAAATCCAAGATAACAGAGAGCCTTATGCAAAAGGAATGGTTCAACGATGTTATTTTGACAACCGTTCCTCTGAGATATCTTGGAACGACAGATCCGGCTTTAACATCACTCGTTAGGTATTTGATCCATGATTCTTCAGAATATGTATCCGGCAATATATTCATTGTTGACAGCGGAGGTACCTTAACA
This sequence comes from Solanum appendiculatum, assembly GCA_018342035.1. Classification (NCBI taxonomy): domain Eukaryota; kingdom Viridiplantae; phylum Streptophyta; class Magnoliopsida; order Solanales; family Solanaceae; genus Solanum; species Solanum appendiculatum. The sequence goes on along the minus strand of JAGDQO010000569.1, from coordinate 330,415 downwards.
GGTGTCCCGATTTTCTCATCACCCTAGAACAAACACAAATTCATGATTTAAGTTCGACAGGTTCAACCAAAGCTGAATTAAGGTTTTCTAGAATAGTGACCTCAAGTTAAGATACAATAATAGTAGAGAAATACTTCATTAGGATTATTCATTGTACACCTTAACTTTTTTGTAATACTAATTACCTTCCTATGCTTGGCTACTAAGATACAATAATAGTAGACCAAATACTTCAAATTATGTATTACTATTATTTTTTTGGTCAAATGTGTAATTTTTGTTGTATAAGCTGAATTTTTTGATATGGTTCTCTTTAGACTGTCAAAGAAATTGGACAGTTGACGATTGCACCAATACACACACACTGTTAATTAGAAGAGTTTCACCTATCCTATGCATGCTGCTCTTGCAATAAAAAATTGCAACATATCATAAATAAAAAGTAGTGTAATCTGAATCTTCATCTACGTAGCTACCCTTGAAATGGATATTAACATCAAAAGGTAGAGGGAATGAATTCAAATGCATACGTGAAGTAAATTCAGTGAAATTCTCTTAGACTCTAGCATGAAAATTCTTCCAATTAATGCGTAAATAGACAAATCTACAAAGAGGAAGAAAAAGCTTCAAGAGAAACGGGTTAACTTCACTAATTTGCATAACTGATAACACCATATACTAATAACAGTAATAATAATAGTTGGGCTAACTCTAGGACCACTGGACCTTCATCTATTAAGTAATAGACATATTCTTATATATACCTTTTATTTTCTCACAATTTCATCAAAATACTCCCAAAAAACAGCTATAATCAATCATAAAACAAAAAGGGTCAATCAATTAGAATAAACTTATCACAAGCTAATTCCTTCTCTTATACATCAATAACTACTAGTAGTAATTATTACTCCATGAAATTCATTTTCTTACTAGCCACAAAATGTAATGCTTTTCAACATACATTAACTACACTTATCAAAAACCGAGTTGAGTCGGTCCTCTTTTAATTGAGTATGTATTTATAAGATTAAAAATTAAAAAGGGATTAAAATATAGAGTATAAATTATCACTCATTGGTAGGTTGAGTTTTCTAACAATTGTGACTTTAGTGAAAAAAAGTCGCAGTTATATGAGCATTTATGAAATTTACTCCTTTCCATTTTACTACTAAAGATAAAAGGCTAATTAAAAGTCTTTACTAGAGTTGGCCGTTTGGCCATTTTCACAAATGCTAGTTAGGTTGGCCAACTTACAACTTAGATCTGATGGCAATATTAGCAAGCAGTAATATCATACACTACCACAATGTTATAAAACGTACGTATTTTCTATATAACTTTCTGCATTATTATCACATTATACTAGCTCAGTATATACCAAAGTAAAATGGAGCTGTGGAAAGACCTGAGTGGAAAAGTAGTGATGGTGACAGGGGCATCATCAGGAATCGGGCGAGAGCTCTGTCTTGACTTGGCAAAAGCTGGTTGCAGCATCATTGCTTCCGCTCGTCGTTTTGACAGACTGAAGTCTCTCTGCAATGCGATTAATTCAGAGGGCCGGCAGTGTGCATTCGCCCTCGAGCTTGACATCACTGCTGATGGTGTTACTGTTGAGGCTGTTGTACAAAGAGCCTGGGATGCCTTTGGACGTATTGATGCCTTGATTAACAATGCTGGCCTTAGAGGTAATATTCATATAGTTAAAAGTTAATTAAGTAAATAAAAGTGTGTAATCTCTAAAAAGAAAGTAAAATTTTTAGATGAGATGTCACACACTTCAACATGATATGAAAGCTAATATAAGTCCTGAATTTGAATCTAAAAAGGTTCAGTTGCAGCATTGGTAATGCAGTTTCAAAGCTACTGCAATTGAAGTTCAGACTAATGCTGCACCTGAAGTTTGAACTTAATTAAAAATTTCGTTGGTTATTTTATCATCATAAATATGTATAGGTAGTGTGAGCTCTCCACTAGAATTACCAGAGGTGGAATGGGAACATACCTTTAAGACGAATCTCAGAGGGGCATGGTTGCTGTCCAAATATGTCTGTAGACGTATGCGCGATGCTAAACAGGGCGGAGGATCAGTTATTAATATCTCTTCAGTTTCTGGTTTGGATCGGGTACTAGTACCAGGGGGTCTTGCTTACGCTTCTTCGAAGATGGCTCTTGACATGCTCACTAGGGTACGTACTAGCTAGTGTCTTAAAACTTGCTTGGGCTCATCTACTATTGATATATTATTGAAATGCCCATTTATTTTCTTCTCTGCTATTCAAATAATGGCAGATGATGGCACTAGAATTGGGAGTATACAATATCAGGGTGAACTCAGTAGCACCAGGAGTTTTCAAATCTGAGATAACAGAGAGCCTTATACAAAAGGAAGGGTTCAAAAATGTTATTTTGAGAACCGTTCCCCTAAGAGATATTGGAATGACAGATCCGGCTTTAACATCACTAGTCAGGTATTTGATCCATGATTCTTCAGAAAATGTATCCGGCAATATTTACATTGTTGACAGAGGAGGTACATTAACAGGTGTCCCAATATTCTCATCACTCTAAGACATAGGAAGATTTATGATTTAAGTAAATTGAGGATTTTCTAGAATAACGATCTCAAGTAAATATATAATAATAGTAGACTGAATACCTCTTTAGGGTTATTCAGTATACACCTAAACTTTGTCGTAATTCTAAATTACCTTCCTATACTTAGCTACTTGATAGTCTCAACCCTCCTGGATGCTGATGTGACAAGGAGTGTGGATGCATTTCTTTTAGATGCGTGGAGTAAAGAAAAATCAAAATATAAGCTTTTAGTTGGTTTTTTCAACCATTAATTGCTACAGTCATATATATCTCATTGTGTATTTTATACAATGCATATTTTACTCGAACTCTGTATTTCTTTTTATTTCTTGAGCAGATGCAATGGTTATTTGTTCCAACTGTATTGTATTTCTTCTTTTTCGAACCAAATATGTAAAACACTCGCTAGAACTTCGTTATCTTTAGCCAAATAAAAAATGTTTTTATTCAAAATAATGGAATTCCAACTATATATTTCTTTATGACTATTTGTTTCAAATTATGTATTTTTTCTTTTTTGGGCCAAATGTATAAACTGTGGCTCTTCAAGCATGCACAAAAGGCTGGGGTGTTGCCCTAACCAGTAATCTGAGATAACCATGGTTGTTTACTGTATAAGCTGAATTTTGATATGGACAATTGAAGATTGCACTAACATATACACAATATTATTTAGAAGAGTAGTGTAATCTGAATCTTGCAACAGCGAATGCAAATGAGAACAAAAAGCAGTAATCATCACCTGACTATTTCGTAATCATCACACTGATATGTGTGAATTGCACAATACAGAATGTTGTAGCAAGATCTTACCAGAGAGTTTGCCAACGGATTCCTCTACGTACCCACCCTTGAAATTGATATTAACATCAGAAGGTAGAGGGAATGAATTCAATATCTACTTATAGTATAATGATTTACCTGATTCTCTCAAAATGAAATACCTGTGATTCTGGTTATCAGACTTTCTCCATCACCTGAGATAGCTCATAGCAGGGCATAAAAGTTGCATGTAATTGATAACCTACAATTTGAAACTAAAGGCAAATTTCTAAATTCATATAATATGGCTAGTGCAACTTCATAAGATGTTGAAATTCTATGTCTACATTGCTTAATGAAGTCGTTCCTTATAGAGGTAAATTTCATTTCCAAAGGAATTCCCATGTACTTTGGTAGTAGTTAATTTTCGTCATCTTTGGGGCATATCGAAGAAGGCTTGAACCTCTAGATGTTGCCGTAGTACATCATATTTGGATTTTAGCACTGAGTTGAACATGAGTATCTGTAACATTATGGATAATCTTATTTAGAACACCATAGTTTCTAACATAGCTAGAGATCCTCTTAGATAATCTCACTCAGATGAATTATGATGTGGCAATGAAGAGTGTTTGGTGCAAAAGACTTAAGTCATGGATCATAGTGATATAACTGTATATCGAGCTATATGAATCATAATGAAGTAACAAAAAAGGTACGACTAGCTCTTTCATTAACAATCAACAATGTAAAACTTCGAAAAGCAAAAAATTACAAAGTTCAAGAGAGAGCTCTATAAAACTAAACAATGAAAAAAAAGACAAGTTCATAGCATATCCTGACCCCCTACAGTCTTTGCTACTTATATCTACCATACAGATTCCCTTTAGCCCACTAATATTTGACAACTCTTATCTACCTGGAGGCTGGATCTTGTATCATATTGCCTTTTCCTCATCTTATCACCTGACCCAACTACCTTTGCTGAAGTAGCAACTAGCCCAATTGTATAATAAAAAATGGGCCTATTTATCTAAGACAATCAACTAGGAAGATCACTTGAGGTTCTTGTAAGCTACAAATTGAACCTTATGTACCTTGACTAGTTGAATCAAGGGAAAGCATCGTGACGACGATGACTGTGTTTCCAAGAGAAGAATGGTATTAAAAGTGTAGAGTGGAGGACAAGACCAACTTTCTCATCTACCCACTGTTAATAATAGGGAAACAACCTGTTCTAATTTATGTGATACATTTTCTTTTTTTAGTTTATCCAGAAAAGAATAATATCTTTCTTTATTTAGAAATCAGTTAATCTTAAACTTTTCACTTATCCTTAATGAGATGATTTATAACCTCACAAAAATCTATAATTTGTTTTAGATCTTAAGTTTCAAAAGCTCTTTTTTTCTTTCTTAAATTTCATGTCCAAACAAACAACATCACATAAAATTGGACGAAGATAGTATATCAATGAAGAGAACATTATTTTCTATTTAAATGCCACCATTAAAAAAAGAAACAACTAAACATGAGAGTTGTGCATTCTTTAAGGAGTTAATCCAAAAAGTTACAACACGATCTAATGATACAATGCACCACCTTTATTTGTATTCCTAAAAGCACCCTTCTCTTTCAGAAGATTCACACGAAATACGTCATAGATATTTACACCCTTCTCTTTCAGAAGATTCACAGGAAATACGTCATAGATATTTATATTCCATTAAGTAGAAATTCAGAAAAAAAAAACTTAGATTTCACTCAAGCTTCTAGTAAGACTTAAGTCAACTATACATTCAATCTACAAGTAGGAATAACCATTAGATGTTGAGCTCGAGGTGTTATTAAACTGAATTTCTCAGTCATGTCTATATCATTTGGCATCATACCATTTGGTAGCTCCCAATCAAAGCAATGAACCAATTGTGCTAGCACTAGGTGAACGACAGTGAGCCCTAGTTGTAATCCAGGGCAACTTCTTCTGCCAGAGCCAAATGGTAAAAGTTGAAAGTCACGTCCATGAAGATCAATGTTGCTATCAATGAACCTTTCTGGCATGAACTTCTCAGGCTCGGGCCAAGCTTCTGGATCTCTTCCAATCGCCCAAACATTTACAAAAAGTCTTGAACCTTTAGGTATATCAAAACCATCTACTATGCAATCTTCAATAGATTCATGAGGTATCATTAGTGGTGCAGGGGGATGCAGTCTAAGTCCTTCTTTTATAACCATGTCTAAGTACTCTAACCTTTCCAAGTCTGACTCTTCCATCATTCTATTTATGCCAACTACTTGTTCCAACTCATTTTTTAATTTCTTCATTACCTTAGGGTGTCTTAAAAGTTCAGAAAAAATCCAATCAATTACAGTTGATATAGTGTCTGTTGAAGCTATTAGCAAGTCCTGCATTTATGGGGAGATCTTTTTCAGTTTGCTAAAGTAATAACAACATTGATCACAAGCATTTTAAGTACAATACTATGAATTACTCTTTATCTATTCGCTTTCAAAATTGACAAAAACTTTTGCCTTTAGGGAACTTATTCATTATGGAATATTAAAGGAATAAAGTTCTAACATACTTATAAATAGGACTCAATTAAGAAATAAACTTCCGATATGGAAGAAATAGCATATTTGTGCACATTCCCTTTTCTTTATTTGAAATTTTCAGTTGAGAGAAATTCTCAATAAATTTGAGCCTACAATTGTGCATAGTACTGCACTACTGCTCTTAGTAATTATTGGAATTTTGCCAACTTCTCTTCCACAATTGAGCCTAATATTAAACTTTCAACTCTAAGCTCCTTGGTGACCATTGATGTTATAATTTGAACAAATTAACTAGTAGGTTAACTTCTCCGCACCGGAAAGAATATCTACCAGACTACCATATTTAGGTCATCTAAAACTAAAAGATAATTATAAATAACCTTCCATAACTAGTGTGACCAGTTATCTGAAAAAAGAAGAAAGAAGTAATAGCCTATCACAACAGGTTAAAATACTACTCACTCTAGTCCATATTAAGTGAGTTGTTGGGGTTTGGCACACCCGTTAAGAAAAATATTTAAGGACATAAATAAAAGGCTACTTTCTACTAATACCCTTTTGATTATTCCCAAATTATTCTCCTAAAAAATGTGAAGTAGTTAAGAACCTTATGAAATAAAGGGAAAACATGGAAAAAGCCCCAACAATTCTCTTGAACTTTGAACAATTGACATATTTTGAACTATGAAAAAAGTCTCAACAATTCACTTAATATGGACTAGAGGGAGTAGTAATGACCAACAAGGGATATGCTGGGATAAATGAGATACATCTATCATTAATTAGAGGTCTCAGTTCAAGTCTCAAGAATGGAGAAATTCATGCTAGGGAGTGATTCCCCTATAATGGTCCTACACGATGCAAATCTGAATTTATCGGGCCGCTGAGTACCGAATACTAGATGGGTAAAAACGATTTAAGAAGTTTAATTATTATTTTTTGAAGTATAGAAGTTAAATCCAATTACTAAAGTGGATGGAGTGAATTCCATTAACATTACCAGTAAGACAGCTTTGACATGGCGACGATCAAACTTGAATTCAGCTTCTCCAGATTGCATAATAGTCATCATAGTATCAATAATATCCTTAGCTTTCTTTTGGTCCGTGGATTGAACATGCTCATCAATAACTTTCTCAAAAAAATCATCAAAAATCCTTGCCAATTCCTTCATGCGAGCAATAAATCCCTGCAAATCAAACACACCAAGGAAAGGAAAAAACTCACCAATATTTGGTGATGCTGCTATAACAACAGTCTCTTGAATTATATTTTTAAAACCCCTTTCATCAAACTCCTCATCCATATACTTCTTCCCAAGTACCATTAAACACGACATATTGGCGCTTAGAGAGGCGAGTTTAGCACTAAGATCAACCTCAATATGATCAGAAGCTGCTTGTTTGAGAGAATTCACAAATATTCCAAGCTCTTGTTTTCTCATAGATTGAAATGAATTGATCTTGATGTTACTAAGCAATTCTAACGTGCATAATTTTCGCATATTTCTCCAATGAGGTCCATATTTTCCAAAAACCAAATCTCTTTGATTATATGCAATGTACTGAGCAGCTTCATTATACGGTCTACTAGCAAAAGCAATATCATGTTTTTTCAAGAATTGTTCAGCTGCATGAGGAGATGAAGCAACAATTACAGGAACAAGACCAAATCGCATACTCATTATGGGACCATGTTTTTTTGCTATATGATGAAGAGCTTGATGGAGATTTTTGCCTAATACCATATGGAGATTTCCTATAATTGGAAACCCTTTAGGACCTGGAGGAAGTTTCTTTTTCTTTTTCATGAATATGTTGTGCAATTCTTGAACAAGGTATAGCACTGCAACTACCACTGCAAGAACTTGCCAAGTAGAAACCATTGATGTAAATTAATGTGTTTGCTTCCTAACTTACAAATAGTTTTTCTATATAAAAATGTGATGGCACTTAACTAATTAAGTTCAACATATATTTATACACCTAATCATAACATACATAGAAGGTAAATAACAATTTTGATCCCATATTATGCATATAGGGGAAGTAAGTAGGCCTTTGGACTTTGCACATAGAATTGATTGAAATTTGAAAAAGAGTTTTTGAAGTTGAAAAAAGATATTTGGAAATTGAAGTTGTGTTTGCACATGCATTTTACTAGAAAAGAAAGAAAGCTTTCTACGTGAGAAACAATTTTCAACCAATTTTGCAAACTTGAAAATTTGAAGAACTCATTTTTAAAAAATCATTTCAATATATAACCAAACAACGTTTTGGAAAAAAAAGATTCCATGTCCAAACGGGCCCTAAGGACAGTAACATCATTTGTAAACTTTGTACACAACAACAACAACAAATAATAATAACAATAATAATAGTAACAGTAATAGTAGGTATGGAGTCACCTTTGGTAGGGAGCTATCCTCAAAAGTGGAACTTCCCTGGGAGAATTCGGATTAGTTTGGCCCCAAACCAGCTACTGGACACCGGGAGGAAAACCAAGAAAAAAAAAGTAAAGTAATAGTAATAGTTGGCCGGCCTAATTTTAGGACCATTAGACCTTCATCTATTAAATATGCTCTAGTAACACGTTTTCTAATAGCACTCACTCACCAGCCCATCCGAACAACTAGAGTATGTAAATGGTAAAGCATACACCATCTGTTCCACTTTGATTCTCAAGATGATAAATTTTCTTCTCCTCCCACCCCTAAGGGACCCTAGGATGGTGTTTTCATTTATTGTTTAATCAACTTATGTTAAATGCATGGTCTTCCTTAAAGTCTTTACTAAATTGGCAGTTAGGCCATTTTGACAAAAGTTCTACTTAGGTTGGCCAACTTAAATCTATTCTGGTACCCTGAAAGAAAAAAGAACTTAGATCTGGTACTAATGGGTACACTACCTAGCTCTTGCATAAAACAATAACTGGCTCTCAATATTTTCTAACACAATGTTATAAAATACGTATTTTCTATATAACTCTCTGAACCCTTACATTATTAGCTGCATATATACCTTAGTAAAATGGAGCCATGGTTTAAATCTATTCTGGTACCCTGAAAGAAAAAAGAACTTAGATCTGGTACTAATGGGTACACTACCTAGCTCTTGCATAAAACAATAACTGGCTCTCAATATTTTCTAACACAATGTTATAAAATACGTATTTTCTATATAACTATCTGAACCCTTACATTATTAGCTGCATATATACCTTAGTAAAATGGAGCCATGGTTGCCCGTGGAACGACTTGAGTGGAAAAGTAGTGATGGTGATGGGCGTCATCAGGAATCTGGCGAGAATTGTGTATCGACTTGGCAAATGTCGGTTGCAGAATCACTGCTGCGCTCGTCGTGTTGACTGTTGACAAGCTGAAATCTCTCTGTAACCACATTAATTCAGAGGGGCCCTGGCATGCATTCACCCTCGAGCTTGATGTCACCTCCAAGGGTGCTACCATTGAGACCACTGTGCAAATGCTTATATTACAATCACAATCATATAAGCCTCAATTGACTCATACATATACTCACAACTGAAGAAGACAATCAAGCCAACTAAACACGCGAGTCAAACATAATAAGCACCAACAAGGCTTAAAATCATCAAGTTGTAGTTTAGGCAAATCTAACTTTTTCAAAGCGAATTACTTTTAGACATGATGAACTTGCTCTATCCCACAAGCATTAATCATAAAATCGGCTAAACTATATATCAAACACCTTAGAAGTATCTGGTTGAACATACTTAGAGGTTTCATCTTAACTTACCTTAGCTCAAAATGTATGTCAAGCGCCTCTAATGTTCACATCACACTCACAAGTTCCAATCTACACATATAAAGTCTTAGCAACAACTATTCATAATCATTAAGTTCAATCCATATTTGTTAGGGGAGATGAAATAATACTTGAGAAATAGAAGGACGTTTGAATATTCTACCAATCGAGGCTTGATAACCACTTCTGTTCGATCAATGATAACACCGAGGAAGCGAGCAAGAAACAACTACTGATCATGGAAAGTATAGTCACTAGTAGTTTTCCCCTTCGTTCCACTTTTTGTAAATATAGTCGCTAGTAGTTTTCCCCCTCATCCAGCTTTTTGTAACAACCACATAGTTGGTTCATCCACCAGTACTTTTTGTACCCTCAATAAGCATATAACTAATGTACTAAAAGGTGATGTTTTTGCCTCTTAGTACTATTTGATAAATAGAATCCAATTCCAAAATGCTTCTTTTTCCATAAACCCAATTCGAAAAGAAAGAAAAAAAACTAACATAACATAACAGATAAAGGAAACAACTTCTTGGCATTATTCTGGAATCTGGATTGCTGACATAAGCAAACTCTACAGTACATAAGCATTACAAAAGGCTGGTAATTTAAAGCATATCTGATGACACAAACTGTAATGTCTGCAAGCTTTTCATCCCAACACTTAATACTTATTAAGTGATAATATACCCATAAGGATAGTGGTAAAGCGATAAATATTCTTTCATTCTCAATCAGAAGTTTCAGGTTCGAACCCTATCGAATTCAATTTTCAGCTAATTAAAAATAACTATGCAAAGAAAAAAGAAATATCTCAGATTCAAAAAAAGACCTCCTCTTTAGCCTTTAAGCTGAAAGCTCGGGATTTCTATCTCCCATTTTCTCTCTTCTTTACAGAAACAGAGAAATGGCTGTGCTCCGACCAAAACAATCACCCGCCCAATTCCTCCTTGACCCGACCCGACCCATAACCCACCTAATACTCTACCATTGTAGCGAAGCGACAAAGCAAGAACTCAGATTTCGTTCCGGTGAACGGAGAGGATTATGAAAAATGGTCCCTTATGTTTATGTTTAGGTTCAAAATAGTCCCTTAAGTGTGCTTTAAGTAATTTTCATCTATTTAAGTTTGTCAAAAGTTAATATTTTTAGTTTCCCTCAATTATTTAACAAACTTTGTCTCTCTCTTCATTTTATCATTAATAAAGTAGGCTATTGAGTTTCCATGATAAATAGTTGGTGATAATTCAAATAAAAAACTCGCAAAAAAAAGAAGAAGTGATACTTCATTATGTTTTGGACCATTATTACAAGCTTGTAAGTCACCAATGATCCAACATATGATCCTAGATCTTGGCTTCAATAGCAGAAGACATGGTAAATGGTGAAAAACCAAGATCAAGACTAGCTTTCCATACTTTGTCAACATCAAACATCATGTCACCACACTCGTGCTCGTTCCAACCTTCAAACGCGTGCAAAATTCCAGCTATTCTCGATGCACTCATCACTCTTCTTGGCAGCCAATTCTGAAATTATAATATAAGAATTACTCAAGAATAAACAATCGAAAAATTAAGGACATTAAAAAAATTTCAAGTTACCTCACACGAGTCTACATTTTGAAGATGTTTTGGACTAATCATAGCTGGTGTGCTGAAGTAGAAGCAATCCTTGCGAACTTTCTTTGGTGGAAATGGTGAATAAGGAATAAACAATGTTCCTTTTGGTGCTTTCAACTGTTCATCTTCACTCAATCCATCATCTACTAACCATGTCTGCAATATATCGCGTCATAATCATCCAAGAACGCAACTTCCTAATTTTTGAATTATCACAAGATTATATGTTATATTACTACCTTTGAAACACTAGCACTTTTCGATAAGACCAAATTAGCTGCAGCCTCAGGGGTAAACCTTGCTTTAAGTCCCTTGTACTCTTCTTCGTCTAACATGACAACCTATAAATGTATGAAAAAAATCATAATGAATTGGTCAAATTCAAGGAAAGCCAAAATCAAAGAGCTAGGATAGTGTAAGAAGATTATTAATACCTGAATTCCTCGTTGACACAAGGCGAGGGCAATAGCATAAGCAATTTTGGATAAACGACGAGCTAGAAGTACCACGTGGGAAGTTCCTCTAGGAATGGAGTTGAGAACCACAGCAACAACTAGGCTACTTCCATCTACCACTTTAACTTTTAGCTCAGGATGATTCCTTATGTAAACTTCACTATTGTTATTCAATTTCTCTTCCTACAAGGTAAATTACATTTGTATAAGTATCTGAATTTACATCGAAAATTAGATAGTTTGACCTTTGAACTCCGAATCATCTCACATAAAGAGGGATAAACAGAGTATTTAACTTTACTTGCCTGATTTAAGAGTCCAAGGCTCAAAACCTTTACGCCTTTCTGATCTGCTTCCATGATGGCTTCCTTGATCAAATTACTAATAGTCTTTCTTTGCCATTGACTAAAGTACTGTAACAAAAAATCAAGAATCGTGACAAATGATAACAGATCCAAATTAATCAATCTTGAGTACAATATAGATTATTACTTGTTTGCGAAACTTTGGAATAGTCCAAGTTTGTAATTTGAGATCCTTGAACAAATTCCTCTCGATAACAAACGTGTGACCATAAATCCAAGTAATCACTATTGACCATAGTGTGATAGGCCACATTAACCACAAATACCACTTAGAGTTGATGGTGTGAGGCTTCGAGGCCAAAGATGAAAATCCTAGACGGAGATGATAGATGGATTGTAGTGTTGTTAGGTGTGTAAGGTGCACCACATCAGGCACTTCAGCTTTTTTCTCAAGTGACTTTTCATACAACGTGTCACTCGACTTGTCCATTGTACCAAAAATATAGTCATATATTGGCATGAAAAGAGAATAATTTGTTCTGAATTGAGTGTGATGTAGTGAGTGATACCTGTGACATCAACACATTCATATCATAACCTGATAGAGTAAAAATTACTCGAAATATATGTCTAGGGACAAGAAGAGTACTCACGAGGGCGTATATATCAAGTACTTGAGAGGTGGAAACACAGAGAACATCCACTTTGGAATAAGCTCAAAGTTACAATGGCCCAAGTTGTTCATGAAATCAGTAAAGATGACATAAAGAGTAATTGCAGCTATAGAAGTAGTCCCAGTGAATTCTGTTGCGATTACAGGAATAGCAAAGATGGCATAATATGATACAACCTCAGCAAACGGATGAATAAATGCTGTCAAATACATAAATTTAGTTCGTAAGTCCTCGTGAATTAGTAACCTTCTATAAAAGGTTAAAAAATACTACTAGTTAAAGATGATATCCAAACATATTTTAAAGAATGAAGACGGACTTACCACTGATAGGCTGAGTAACGATAGAGGAGTGGTGATGAGAATGATAACGCGAATAGAGAAAATGGTGATGCAGAGCTCTATGAAACCAATAATAGATAAACTCAACAGGACCAATATGGATCAATGCAGTTATAATCAATCCATCAGTTCTCCATAGAGGCAAGTGATGAACTTGTTCTAGCCTCAGGTATCCAATATAGTATAATAGCCCATTAAATATAATTTGATCATCCCTACATAACAATTCAACCTTAAATCAAAAGTCGTTTTATTTTCAAATTTTTTTTGTGCAAAGTCATATACCGTCAAATAAAATGGTATATAGAGAAAGTATAAGTTACCAGTTGTTTTCTCTGTCAACTTGATCAAACTCAATGTTCCTATCAACAATTCGATTATTACCCTTAGCAGTCCTGTGGCGCGATAGCGATATCCATATCTGGTTGTGAATAAATCTGAAGAGTAGAAATGGAAGTATGGCTATGTATCCAATATCTCCCTCCCTCAAGAATGAGTATATGCTATGACCAACAAATGGTGCCAACACCAAGTACTTCATCCCATACCAAAAAAGAACAAGTTAATAATTAGCACATTTCTAGCTAACAAAAAAGAGGTTTCAATTTACTAACTTCTAACATAATATAATTAAGTAGATGCATGTAGTGTACTTTTCTGACCGTTTTAGCTTTCAGATGAGATGGTTGCACATTTCACTATAGTAATCTTCGGTTCAAGCCTTGCCTCCATAATTAACTAACTAAAAGTGTTTCCTCTCTAATACCTAAGTATTTTTTAAAAAATGAGACAGTTCACACAATTCACCTAGTAAAGAAAACGAGGTCCATGGTTATAATCTTGTCGCCACTTGTTAACAATGGAGGTAGGAGATCCAGTTAACTAGAAGGGGTAAAAAAAAGTCACTTTTTATATATATTTGGTATAGTCTTTAGTTTCAATATCTTACGTGTCATGTTTAAGACTATAAGATCTCGCTGATATGATGCATTATATTAGGAATTAAAGTTTTGATCAGTAAGAAAAAGTATATATGTACCTTAAAGTTGCCAAGGTGTGTCCATGGCCATTCTGTGAGAATTCCAGGTTTAGAAGCCATATTTGTGTGCTCTTTCCTAGTAAAATTAACCTAGTACTTATAGTAAGCTCAGACCAACTTTCTTATAATAAATATAGTCTCTCTTGTTTGAATATTCTAATTAGCACCATTATAGTGATAATGTCAGCCTTGGATCAAATTCGAATGATAATTTTTCTCAAAAGGTCATACATCATTAAGAGTATTTAATACCTTATAAGTATTTTCTTTTTTCTATTCTATTTTTTTATGTGAGATTTTATTTACACATGCCCAATAATAAAAGGTGTCTCGCAGTTGTTGTCGAGCTAAAACAACCGAAAGTTTACTTTTAGCATGGTGTGATATTGTTTGCTTTTGAACCAAGCCCACAAGATTTTCGAACGCAATACCATTAAAAGTATTCAACATCTTGTAAAAACAATTCTTCCTTTTCTCCTTTTGGTATGAAATTTTGTTCACACGCACCAAATGATATATTTGATAGGAATATATTATCTTGGTGGTATGTCTACTTGTAATTTTTGTTTCTCAATTTTGCTATAAATCATTGTCTAAATAGTTAATCCTTCCTTCATTTTAATTTTTGTGAACATATTTATTTAAAATCACGAATTCAAAAAATAACTCTGATTTTGGTTCTCAGTCCAAAAGTTAAGTGGTCCAAATTTCACCTCTTTAAATTAGTTAAGTATTTCATCTTTGGTAGGTGTTGAATCTAAAGCACACGGACAATACAATTATATTTCTTTTCTAGAGATCTATACTTAATTACTCTCTTAAATAACTCTGGTTTTGGTTGTTACTTCAAAAGTTCAATGATTCTAATTTGATCTCTGTAACAATAATAATATATTCCGTATGATTCTATATGGTGGAGTCTATACTGGGGTGAATTTTATATTCAAATTATGAGGCATGTGAATCTATGTTTTCTCCGTTAATCTAAGCATTTTATTATATTTCTAAAATTAGTGTATAATATTATCTGCAGACATCTATGGCTACAAGAAGGCTAAATGGTGCGCTTGATTGAATGTAAATTTTATATTCATACCCTATATAAGGTAAAAAGATTGTTTTTGATAAATTTTCGACAAATTTTTTTTTTAAAAAAAAAAATAGATTTGAAAAAGTTAAAACTATAATGAGTATACAGTACTGACTACTGTAAGATTAACCCAAATTTGACCACAGTAAGTTGAATATTTCCTCTTTGGTAGGAGTTAAAATCAGTCCATGGGATTGGTCCAGATCTAAGGGTGTGTTTCGGACAAAAAAGTTTTTCAATTTTTTTTATATTTGATTAATTAAACATTTTGGAAAATATTTTTTTTAGAAAAATAAATAACTTAAAAACAAGAAAAATGACCCGTGAACTTGTTTAAACATTAGGGGAGCCGCGTGGACGGGGTGCTTCGTCCCCCCTTCCTGCGTGTCCCTTATGTCCTCGGTGCATGCACGCTGGATGATTAACTAACTCTAGCATGGAAAGCATTTCTCCTCTTGCCCCCCCTCCCCCCTGCCCCCCTAGGCCCCATTCACGGTGTGCATGGTGATCTATGCTTCTTTTAAAAACAACAATAACTCTCGGCAATGAATATCTTGTTTCTCGCATCAACAAAGAATATAGTGAAATAGAGAAAATAAATAACTTTAAGGTATTCACTATAAAACATTTCCAACTGGTCTCTCCCTCAGCACGCTATATCTACCTCATCATTCTTAGTTTGTCCCATGTAAAATAAACTTTTTTGAGATTTTCATGATTTCTCTATGTTGTTCACTTTTTCCTCTATAAGTTTTCAAAGAAATTATAAATAAAAAGGATAGTTTCACTAATTTATCTCTTAAGATTTATTTTTTTTGGAACTTTCCAAATTCTTTACACTTTCAGAAAAAAAAATTTAATTGCAAAAATAATAAATTTTTTAAATTAATTTGATCTTAATTTTATAATTGACAAGTAATTTAAAAAAATTATTTATATTAATATGGATAATTAATATGTGATGGAGGGAGTATGTAATACATATATTAATTATAATGACATTATTGTCGTTGTTGATTGTTGAGACGATAGTTCTATAAATTAAAGTGAACAGGATCAACTTGATCGGAATCCTGTTGGAAAATAATATAGTGATGAAATCATAAATAGAACGATAATTTAACTATATTATTTTTTAAATATAATAAATTTAATGTCTTAAAAAATTATAATTTTAAATTAATAAAGATAAATTAAGAATTAAGTGATAAAATATCTTTGAAATATTTTTCAAACTGGATAAATACAAATATGACATTTATTTTGTAATACAGTGAATAAATAAAAGTAAACGATATGTGTTTATCTCCAAAGGTACCACCCTTATATTCAATAGCCATGCAATTCTTCCATTATAAATTGAATTTTCAATCAAAAGTTCAGGATGGTGGCCTCTCGGGGAGGAGGACATAGATTCTAAATGAAGAAAATTTATAACTTTTTTTTTCTCCTCATATTTGACAAAAATATCATCTTAAAGAGCATGCCATTGACTAAATCAACATACCTTTTTTGGTTTATATCCACGCCGGGAAGTTCCACAAAAGGCAAAGTACATTCAAATAAAGGGACATCTGGTTAAGAATGAAGAAATATTTACCCTCCACAAATCTTATTCTGTCTTCGTTGTCTTTATTCCTCACTTTTTATTGACATTTGAATCCATAGGCTTATTTTATTAGCCTTTAATATATAACCTTAGCAACCTCTTTACTTTCCTAATGTCTTTTTTACTTTTATGAGATGGGGTTTATATATATTGGGCTACAAAAGGAATTATAAAAGGGTAAATTACATAAATATACTATATTAAGAAAATATTTACCATTTATAGCAATAATATTTTTTTTTCACTTAAACACTTTTAATACATTTATAATACAGTTTTAATACATATTACAGAGAACAATTTATAAAACACATATAATACAAGTTTTATTGATGAATAATACATTTATCACACATTTTAATTCACTTATAATACAATGTGTCAATTCTTACTAAACAAGCATAATAAATTTTAAAACAGTTATAATACATGTATATTGCATACATAATTCAGTTTTAATATATATTGCAGATTTATCATAGTATTGATATAAATGGTAATAAATAAAAAGTATCGCTAAAATCAGTAAATATTAATTAAAAGGTACCTATTCAAGTAATTTTTCCTTAATGGAGAATTGAACTCTTATCAGTAAGTTGGAGCTTCAGATAGTCAATCAACTGAGCTATATATAATTGCACGAAGGTCAGAAGGTGTATTTTCTATCTATCACAGTCAAATAATTCGATTTTTAATAGTGCATGAAGTTGTCAATTATATTAAGCACATGGCCACTGAATTTTGTTCAATAGCACGTTAACAATTTAGTTCAAACTAGAACTACATAAGTGTACAAATTACTTCTTAAATAATTCTATCCTTGTCTATCTATAGGACTTGGTCAAAATGTGTGGGTAAATTAGAATATTATAAATCAAGTTGTAATTGGGAAAAATCTTTATTGCTCAACCACTTCATTGTTTAATTGTCTAGGTTGACAATTATTAAAAAAACAAATATATGGTTATGTCAACATCAAAAATTTATGAGATATAGTTAAATCAAGTTAAAGTGTTTAGTTGGTCGATGAAGAAGTTTGAAGTATCAAACTTTAGTTATGAATCAAAAGACAAGTTGCAATAGTTAATACTTAATACCTACCTTGTACTTTTGGATATATAGTAAGGGTCATTTGGTATAGTATATAGTTAAATATAAGATTGATATTAACTTCATACCTGAATAAAATAGTATTTGCTTGCTATTTTATTCCCTAGTACATTAGGTACATTGTATTCGATAATAATAACAAACTTATTTATAAACAATAGTACATGTATTATTGGGTATCATGTAGATGGAAAAAAAAAACTCCTTAAACTATTGCAATTTGCTTTAGATACTCATCATTTAATAGTTTACTATTTAAATTATAATACGTAAATATACATTCAAATTTTAGCTACTTTAATTTTGAGAGTGCATATTTAGATAAACTCAACTCGTTTCCATTGTATCAATAGAACACTCCAACTTACAAAATGATCGTCTAGAGGACACTTCAAAAATTTATGTATCACGTCAGTGTCGGATGTTCATGAGTCATAATGAAAACAATTTGAAGTGTTTCGTAGACAATTGATACAAGCTGAGTTATCTAAATATACACTCTTAAAATTAAAGACCTTACCTGTTAATTGAGATCAAGTTTGAATTTCTATCGATGTATTATGCATAGACTAATTTCATATAATAACTTTATGTAATTAACTTATTTACCTACGTGATGAACACTTGCAAACCACTCACAAAGCATATCCAAATTTTGAGCTTAAAGGGTCTTATAGTAACATTTTATGTACAAAAATCTTTTGATATACTCTTTGCTGTTCTCAAAGGCTTTCTACTGATGTGATTGCCAAATAAACCATTGACAGGATAAGAGCTAATTCTTTATAGGGAAAGACTAAAATATATCATCGAACTTTGAGAAAATGCTCATTTATATCAATCGTTAAAAGTTTGACTGACTATGCCATTTCCGTTTAAGAAAAGACTCATTCATGCCATTATTTGTTAACTGAAAAAATTCCCAATTTTGCAAAACCATTTTTTACACGTGGTCAATTATGATTTGACCGCGTCGTTAATTAAATCATTTTTTTAAAAGGAAAAAGCTCAACTATGCCATCGAATTCTGAGAAAAAGGCTCATCTATGTCATCCGTTTAAAGTTTGGCTCATCCATGCTATTTCAGTTAACAAATGATGGCATGAATGAGCCTTTTCTCAAACGGAAATGAAATAGATGAGACAAACTATTAACGGATGACATAAATGAGCCTTTTCTCAAAATTCGATGACATATTTGAGCATTTTTCCTTCCTTATATAAACCAATGCCATCCATTAAACTCAAATATGACAAAGCGGACTTTTTGTTAGCTAATTCTTTCTTTTATCCTTGTGTTATACATTGAGATAAGGCCCCAGCCCCTTTTTCTTATTTATTTTGATGATATATAATACCCCTGCTAACAAGGAAAAATTGTTGAAAAAATAAAAAAATAAAAATTGACAGGATGCTAGAATTGATTTAGTGTATTATTGGCATACATTTCGATCGCTGAACAATAATATGACTAATACAATGAGACAAAACCAAGAATATTATTAAGTGGAAAATTTTAGTAGTTCCGTTGAAAAAGACACTACCTATACAAAGGTATGTTCCCACTCCTCTGACAATTTCAGTGAAGAGCTGGCACTACCTATACAAAGTAGTCAATTTAACCATTTAAGTTTACATTCACGATAAAAATTTCTAGATGATCAGAATCAGTGACAGAAACAGAATTTCATATAAAGGAGAAATACTATAAATGACACACCTACCACATTTAATTTTATGATCTAAGGAATTTCAATTGAATCAAGCAATGTTATGTTCAATTATATTACCTCGTTAACCAAGACATCGATACGTCCAAAGGCGTCCCAAGCTATTTTTACCGCGACCTCAATAGTAGCACCATTGGCCATGACATCAAGCTCGAGGGTGAATTCACATCGGGCCGGGCCCTCCGAATTAATCTGGTTGCAGAGAGTTGTCAGCCTGTCAACACGACGGGCTGCAACAATGATACTGCAACCAGCTTTTGTCAAGTCGAGACAAAACAATCACCATCACTACTTTCCCAGTCAGGTCTTTCCATGAAGAGTACAAGAATCTAAGTTGGCCAGCCTAATTAGCACTATCGTACCTCGTGAACTGTAAATTCTTAAGAACAATAACTAGTATCAAATTATATACTATAGTATTAACGGAGCCAAAATTTTCACCAAGAGTTTAAAATATGAAAAAGTAAGAATGACATTGTTACTAAAAACTGCTTATGTTTAGAATCACTTTTTTAAAATAGCTTTTTCGAAAAGTGTTTTTGAAAAAAAAACCAATTTATGTTTGATTAATTAATTTGAAAAGTGTTTTTGATAAGCGGATTGTGTTTGACTAATTTAAAAAAAAAGTATTTTTTAGAGTCAAATTATATAAAAGAACAAGTATCAATTGACTTTTAATATTAAGATTATTTTAAATATTTATTGTAAAATTTTAATCAAACTTTATTTTTATTAAATTAAAAGGTATATATACTCAAATTTTCAATCAATATTAACATAGATGAATAAAAAAAAATTGAATATTGATATAATATTAACATGATGATTTAAATATAATTAAAAATCAAGCAAAATAAATTTAAAAATTATTTCACAAATTAAATCACTACATACGAAAAACTCATCATAAAAATAAATAAATATAAGACATATATCGGTAAATATGTGTATATGACAAATATATTTTGGTCTTGAAATAAATAATTTTCTGCTTTTATTAAGAAGCAGAAATTTTTAGATTTTTCCCAACAACATTAAATTGCTTCTACTTCCATTTAAAAGCAGTTTTACTGATTAATCAAACATTTTGTTTTTCCAAAAAAAAATACTTTTTACTTAAAATAAGTATTTTTGATCTCTCAACAATAATGTCAAACAGGCTCTAAACACAATATAACTAGTTGTGGTTGTAATTAATTTAAAAGGGAAAGAGTACAATCATGTGTTTGAATTTTTCTATTTATAGATCTTGAAATACATCAATATAGATTAGTTCGGATCCGGCTCCTCTCCATTTCTCTTCTCTCCATTTTCCCCAAATTCTTACTTGGATTGGAGACACATGACATAGGTGAACATTAATGGCTATGATTTAATTGATTAAAATAAGATTCTAATTATGATTTAGATAATTAATATTTTATAAAAAATTAGCAATACTACAATCATAGCTATATATTATCTTGTCCATAAATATATTATAAAAAAAATTCTCTTTTCTAATTTTTTTTCCAACGAGTATTTATCTTTTTTTTTGTCCATAAATATATTATAAAATCTTTTCTCTTTTTCTATATTTTTCCCAACTGTGTTTGCTATTAATTATATGTGATAACTAATTTTAAAGAGAAAAATTGCAATCTAACATTAACTCAATTACCAATTAATGTAAAAGGGGCCTTTGAAATTGGCACTCTTTCGAGAGGATTTTTTTTTGTTCAATTTTAGTTGTTGGAGTAGACATATTGCCACCGCCTCCCATTTTTTTTGTTCTTCAAAGAATGAGAGATTTTTGAGAAAATTGGAATAGTTCAAAAGATACCTTCTTTTAGAGAGTTTTCTCTTATTTAATCTTACTTAAAAGCTAGAGAGTTTTCTCTTCTTTATAGAAAAATAGAGAATGAGAGGCCTGGCCAACTCTTTTTAAAAAAAGAATAACCATATGCGACGGAGCCAGGATCTTCACTAAGGGGTTCAAATTCTGAAAAAGAAAATACACGAACTAGCCGAAGGGGGTTTAACATCTACTATATATACATAAAAAATTATTTTAATCATGTAAAAATAGTATAATTTTCCATCGAAGAGGGTTCGGAATGAACCCCTGACCGTAAGGTAGCTCCGCCCCTGACCATATGGTATTCAAAGCTTAATTATTGGTCTGACTAGTTCAGATTCTCTGGGGCCTCGGCATAAGGCTTATTATTTATTTAACATGAAAGTATCCCTATCATAAAAAATGGATTTAGTCAAATTTATTCTTCTCAAACCTTCGATCAAGCACGAAAAGATTCCATTCACCTGATGATTACAACCTTTGGTGGTTGATTTAGCCAAATTTATTCGTTCAAATATAATAGATATAGATCTGAAAATTTGTATATGTTAGTAGTAAACAAAAGCGGCCACATATATATATATACTAGATACAGGACCGTGTCAGCACGGGGCCCAATATAATTTAATTTCTTATCTTATTCTATGTGATATTATGGAACTTGAGAAGTTATTGAAATTTTATAAAAATATTTTAAATTTATAATTATTGTGATTTATAGTATTTTTTTACATAATTTAAAAAATAATATTTGTTACTCTCTTTGTTCCTATTTATGCAGCATATGAAATATTTCATAAATTAACCATTTTTATATGTCTTCTAAATATATTAAGTTGTTAGTTATTGTAATTTATAGTACCTTTTAATATCATTTTTAAATAATATATGTTACTTCCCATGTCTCAATTTATGTGTCATTAATTGATAGATTTTTTTGGAGTCAAGTGATTTTTTGTTAATTATTGTGATTTATAGTACTTTTTTCGTCAATTTCAAATAATATATGTTTATCATCTAATCCCTTTTATGTTATACCAATAGAATTTCGAGAGTCAATTGAATTTTTTTATATAACTTTTA
Organism: Solanum appendiculatum; assembly: GCA_018342035.1. Classification (NCBI taxonomy): domain Eukaryota; kingdom Viridiplantae; phylum Streptophyta; class Magnoliopsida; order Solanales; family Solanaceae; genus Solanum; species Solanum appendiculatum. Next base: position 307,820 of record JAGDQO010000569.1, on the reverse strand, counting down.
AATATTTAAGCTGTTAATTATTGTAATTTATAGTATTACTTATATTATTTTAAAATATATTTAAACATTATTTGTTACTCTTTTTATCCTAATTTATGTGGTATTGATAGAATTTAAAGTGTCAAATAATTGTTAATTATTGTGATATGTAGTACTTTTTATGTAGTTTTAAATATATAATCTATTTTTAGGTATATTAAATTATTAATTATTTTAATATGTAATACTATTTTTTTATATAATTTTTAAATATTTAATCTACTAAAAAAGTGAGACATAATAAATTTAAAGTAAAGAAATACACAATAGTACTGGGCAGCCGACATGATAAAGTGGGTTGGGGCCACTTAAATTAATTAAGGGTGAGTTACATATATCACATAGTATAAAGATGAAATTACTATATATTCCTACTTTTTTCTAATTACAATAATTCCTTAAAATTAACCCAATCCGGATACATTAATACAAGCACGGATACATTAATACATTAATACGGATATGTTATTAAAATAAAAATTAACTTAATCCGGATACATTAATGAAAGCGCGGATACATTAATACAAGCACAGATACATTAATACGGATACATTATTAAAATAAAAATTAACCCAATCCGAATACATTAATGAAAGCGCGGATACATTAATACAAGCACAAATACATTAATACGGATACATTATTAAAATAAGGAATTTTAGTTATTTTTAAAAGATATAGAGACAAATGAAAAATAATATACTTAAAGGTCACACTTTAGTAATTTTTCCATTAATTAATAGTACAACTCTTTGATGGATATATGAGTAATTATGGAGATATTGGCTGGTTTATTTGTCTAAAGAAGAAAAGGTACAATTATAAAGGACTAACATACAACAGTTTTAAAGAGCAAAAGCTAACAAATACCAGAAATACCCCTGTCTACAAGCAGGCATGGTTGACGAAGACATGTCTGCTCGTAGACACTTATACTAAGTACTAATATATATATATATATATATATTCTTGGGGGTCTCTACATGATTTATTTTTCTTATATTAAATTTTTCATTGATCTGATTGCCTTAGAATATAACACAAGAATTAAACATTTATCCTTCGCAAAAGAAGGGTTAGGAGATTAATATCTACAAATTAAGCCCTGCACATAGAGATAAGTAAATTAGCTAACAAATAAAGAAAGTTTGACTAGTGTTAGCCATTTTTGCCAAGTGATCCATGACTTTGTTAACCTCTCTAAAACAGTGTGAGACTAGATTTTGTGCTAATGCTAATTAAATTGTCGAAGATAGAGTAGTCAAAGTTTTAATATCTAAATATTTAATTTTATACTAATACTAGTTTGTCTATAGTTGCTAGTATTAGTATATATGAATTATTTATATTATAACTATATACTTCGATATGATACTAATTCAATATTATAATTATATATATAAATTATTTATTATAAATGTTTGAGAACACGCACAAAGCATTTTCCAAATTTTGAGCTCAAAGGCATTTTACCGATGCGATGTGAAATTAATAAAACATTGGCAGGATGCAAAAATTTACTTAAAGTAGTGTATTAACATTGCCAGGACTCTGAGAATAAAACATTGCCAGGACACTGAGAATTGCTTCCGCCGTTTATATCAGGGGCGGAGCCACGTGGTTGTGAAGTGTCAAATTGGACACCCTTCGTCGGGAAAAATATTATATATACAAGTAAAATGATACACGAAGTAATTAAATAACATATTTTGAACACTATTGACATAACATGTTGTTGTAGCCCAGCAATTTCAGACACCTCAAATGAGCTAGATAGAGCTCGCGTGTTTGAATCTCACTAGTAGGCTTATACAACATAATATTCCAACAATTAACATTAGAACTTGCATTTATATTTAAATAGATAAGAGAAAACATATATCCTTATATATGATTATTATCTACATGAATATGTTATAGATCAAATAGTATCATAAAGTCTCAATTTGGGTATGTCCATATTCATCAATATTTTTTAAGAGGATAGATTTTATGTCCCTTCCTCTTAAATGTATTTACTGTTTAGATTTTGATTCACAAGATAGAGGTCGCTGTCAATCTCAATTTCAGTCAAATGTCTCCAATATAATTAATCTATCATTGATTAATTCCTTAAAATAAATCTTAGTCAAAGAAGTGAAAGTCAAGAAAATAGGCAACCATTGGATTAAAAGTTAAATTTCAGAAAACACGTTTATTAAAATTACTCATAGCGAAATGATCTGATAGACCCTTGTACTTGTATGAGTTTGTATTCTGAACCATTCTACTTGATCATTTGTCAATTGAACCTTTAAACTCAGTGAAACTAAGCATTTTAAACCCCTTTCGCTGTGTGTGAGCTTCAAACGCTTGACAAAAATGACATATCGTCATCCACATCACATTTTAAATGACACATCACTTATTATTATTATTATTTTTTAAAATCTAATTTTTCTTTCTTTTTCACTTCAATCCTCCTTCATCCCTTCACCTCTCTCCATTTTTTTTTACATTAGAGATACCACTACAACCTTCTATTCTCACTAGTATCATTACTTTCCTAAATAGCTAACAATTATCATTCGATTTTTTTTTCAAAATTTCTTTCATTCATAACTTATAATCGTATTTCTTTTACCAATATTTACATCTACCACTTGAACCATCGTAAATCTCTTTTCCCCATTGATGTTAACGAATAGCCATTAAAATACATCAATATACTCTAATATTCGTATACAATTTTACATAACACATTTCACCTAATTTTACAAATACATTCAACAATCATTTTTCATCTTTCAAGACTATTGAATCTTTATCACTTTATGGGTTATAAATTATCCCGAAAATAAAAGAAAAACACAGATCTACAACAACAATACAATTTCGTTTCTAATCCCGGGAGGAAGAAAATGTGAAAAGAAAAAAAAAAAGAGAAACAAGAAAGTGGAAAGGGCTGGAAAGGGGAGAAAGAAGAGAAATGGGGGTTTGAGAGTAGAAAGAAATAGGGGTTTGAGAATAGAAAGAAAAAAAGAAATGGGGAGGGGTGGGGTGGGAAAAGAAGAAAGAAGTGAAAAAAAATTAATTTTCTTATTTTTGATCTTTTTATTCTATTTTTAAGAAGAAAAAAATTATTTTTAATTTAAAATTTGATCTTTCACACTCCTTCTACACGTGACATCACACATTTGTGCCAACTCAATAATTAAGTTGCCACATAAGCTTGGTCAACGGTCAGAAGGGCTTAAAACATAGAGTTTCATTGAGTTTAAGGGTTCAGTTGACAAAGGGTCAAAAGGGTCCAAAATACAAACTCATACAAGCTGAAGGGTCCATCAGACCATTTCACTTTTTATGAATAGAGGGCAAATTACCTTATTTTCTCTTCTTTAAGTACTCAAAATTTTGACTATAAAGTATTATTCACAATAAAACTTAAGATTTCTAATTTTCCCATCGATACCTCTTTTTTCAACTATATCATCCTTAGTTTGTCCCATATAAAAATAAACTTTTTTGAGATTTTCATGATTCTCACTATGTGATATATCGACTATAATGATGTTACTGTCGTTATTGATAGTTCTATAAAGTAAACAAGATCAACTTGACCGGCATTCAACATCGAAAAGATGTATTTGATATTCGATCTAGGTTAATATTTCGTCTGGCAAGGGGAGATGTTGTCGATACACAGACCTAAGAAATTGGGTCATGACACCTTAATTAAGTCCAATATCTACTAAGAGTCCATAGTATGTTAATGTTATCCAACAATCTTCCTTCCAATAGTTTCATACAATCATGCTGCTCTTGAGAATCAAATTCATGAACTTAACTCTGATGTCACTTGTTAGGATCAAACGCCTACTACTTTATTTGCTTAAGTGGAATTTTCAAACTCTACCTAAACTGAATAAACCTAAGGCTCTATATTATGAGCTATTCTTACCCCTTCACTAAATTATGGTACATGAATGATGAAACTTTAATTTGTTTTTAAATAGAAATTTCAAATGGTACTTTCTACGTAAAAACGTTTAAGTTCCCGTAATCTTACGCAATATCTCCCTCCTAATTTTATAATTGGAACAATTACTTAATTCTTTATTTAATCTTTGGTAAATATAGTCGACTATTCGAAAATGTATTTTTAAGGTATATGTAGTAGGTGCCAACAATATCAAATAATTATTCAACTTTTAATATATAAACAACTAGTTACCAACGTGAATTTACTCTGAGTTGTAAGATATATCAACACATACTTGAATATAAGAACATGTCATGCAATTATTAAAAGACGAATATTTTGTCATGTACGTATGATAATTCACGAGACACACCTGTGTCGATTTGACATGTTTGATTAGTTGATCAATAAATAAGTTTGTATATCAAGTTAATAGTTGGGGTTAAGTTTAAATATTTGTCTATGTATTTTAAAATTCTAAAACTTGCACAAACTTATTTAAGGCAAAGTCATGATTTAATTCCTACCTAGTACATTTTGATTTTAAAAAAGAAGAAGAAACCTACCAAGTACAAGTACTCTTTAGTAACTATCATTTGGGCCATTATAATATATTTTTATTGGATATACAGTAAGGTTTATTTGATTTAATAATGTATAGTTGAAGATTCATACTAAATTATTATACATTAATAAATTAGTATTTGGTTGCTATTTGAGTCACCCACATTAAGTGCACAAATAGTTAAACACGTGGCCTCTAAATTTTGCTCAATACTACGTTGACTATTTTATTAAAATTTAGGACTATGAAGTGGACTAACTTATTAAATAATTCTAGGAAAAATTAAATGGAATGATAAACTTTACTAGGTTATTAGTCATTAAGGATACAATTTAATTTATTTACATTTTATAAATACAGTTTTAATTTTTTTGCCACTAATAATGGGACCCACTGACAAGTTTGTATACCGAGGAGCAATAAATCTCTCATGAATTTGTATACCGAGGTGCAATAAATCTTTCATTGTTCTATGTATATGCAATATATCTAATTTTCATTTCTCCTCTTCACATTCCCCCTTTCTCTCCTAAAATCACTCCTACACTCCTAATTTGAAATCCGAAATTCCTCATCTCCCTCCTGATTGATTTCCCAAATCTGCAGGTAACCGCCTAAATCTTTTCTAAACCTCTTTGTTTTTTTGTTTTTTTCATTTTTATATGTATTATGCTTCTTATTTTTGGCTAATTTTTTCTCTAAAGTCTATCATCAATCATTAGATTATCAACCTTTTCAAAAGCAAAATGAAAGATGGAACTTCATCTAAGAGTATTACGAGAGGTATGCCATTGCATGTCAAAGTTGTTGATAATTGACCATCATTTTCAATCGATTTTACTCAAGATTTTGGAGTCAATTCAGTGTCTATGGCAAAATATAAACAAGTGCTAGAGGAAGAATCTATTGAAGAATTGAGATCCAAGAAAAAAATGACTCAATTGCACTTCAGGAAGTCATCAACACTGTCAAGGCAAGCGGCATTAAAATTGTTGAAGGAGGAAGTAAGAGGAAAGCCAAAGACTATACAAATTGATTAGCTATATACAAAAATGAAGTTTATATATATATATATATATATTCTGCTTAAAACACAGTTGTATATAGATATTTGTATATTTTGTTAGTTATATACAAGATTGCTTGAAGTATATGTATATTTTCTGCTTAAATCATATTTGTTTATAGATATTTGTATATTTTGTTAGTTATATACAAGATTGCTTGAAGTCTATGCATATTTTCTGCTTAAATCACAACTGTATGTTGGCATTTGTATATTTATTAGTTATATAAAAAAATTTGCCAACCATGGGAATAAACAAAACAAAAAATAATTCGTTTTTCAAATTTTCAATTATATACTATACAAATCGTTTGTATACTTTCTTGCCGTTCAAAACATGAAATTTCCTTGAAAGAAATGCTTACTTGGCATTGAATATGCAAGAATATTGATTAGTCGTATGCTTCAGTCGTTTGAGGAAGAAACTAGTTGTTATGGTGTTTCTATTGCTATAGAACTCTTTTTTGAAAAAATATTTGATTTTGAACGATTAACTTGAATCATGGGATTATGTAAATTTTCTGTTACCATATTTGGCGTTCATGTATCCATTTATTTTAAAAATAAAATATTGTATAAATTATAAACAAAAAAAAACGTTATATCCAAAATTAATGCTTTCTTCAACTTTATACTCAATCTTCAATGCTTTCTTATTCACGTCAACTATTTAATTTACACGATTCCCTTGAATCATGGGATTGTGTATTGTCAGTTACCGCATTTAACTCTCATTAATCTATTCATTGATAAAATAAAAGTTGTACTGCACACATTTATACAATCCTTTTCATATACAAGTATTTACTATTAATTCTAGCATTTATACAGAATATAAACAAAATTATACAAATAATACTGAATCGTGCAATATACAAACCTTTTTTGACTAATATAAATGCTACACAAAATTTATATACATGCACGTTCCTCATCCACAAACGTTCCCCCTGTATATATACAATTCATACTACAGTTCACATACAAATTTATATACAAACGTTCCCAATACAATATACAATTCACATACTGATTTTTACACAGTTAAAACTCGAAAAAAATGTACACAATTTTCATCAACTGCACAATATACAAGCTTTTTGTTGACGAATATAAAGACTACACTTAAAACAAAATGTAGACAATTAAATAAGACCAATCTTTTTGTCGAATCATTCACAATTGAAATATACAAATAGTGCATTTTAGTTTTATATACAAACATTCCCCATATACATATAAAATTCATATACACAATTCACATACAAATATATACACTTAAAACTCGAAAAACTTGTACCCAAATATATACAAACTGTTTGACTAATATACAAATATAAAAATCGTATCTTTGATTTCATCGAACTACAATTTACTTTATAATATACTATTTGTAACTTTTTGTAAATACATTAACACATTTTTTTTCAAACATTGATTGTTACCACTTAAAAAAGAAAAAGAGGAAAAACCATGAATTTTTAACGAACTAAAACCTTATCTGCACTTCAATATACAATAGTTTTGCTTAATCATATGCTTTAGTAGTCTGTGGGAGCAAAAATCTGATTCTTCGTATGGAGTTTCTATAAAAATAGAACTCTTTTTTTTGGAACAAGAAGTATTTAATGGAGTTTCTATGAAAATAGAACTCTTTTTTTTTGGAACAAGAAGTATTTAATTGATACGATTCCCTTGAATTAGGGATTGTGTATCATCAGTTACCGCATTTAACACTCATTAATTGATAAAATAGAATTTGTATATTCCAATTCAAGAAACAAGCTATATACAAAAAAAAAAAATTTACTAGCAAACTAAAATATACCCATAGAATGTAATTACAAAAACTATATCCATATAGTGTTATTTCATTAAATGCATTTGCCATATATGTAAGTTGCTCATAATTCTATATATCATTGTCTACCAATAGTCAAAATGTGTGAATTAATTAATTAAAAGAAATTTAATTAGAACAAATCTACCTATAGATAGATTTTGATTTTGTCATTGATAACCACAATCAATAAATAAAAGTGAGAATACATTAATTAGTCATAATTAAACGATGAAAAATTATATGAAAAATAATATATGTCATATATTTATTAATTAATTTAATAAATATATTATATTTTAAAGTTAACCATATGTACCTTCACGAAACATTAAATCGAAATCTCCTTTAAGCAAGAGTTTTTAACTTGATGAATTCTGAAAGAGGGGAGTTGCATTTGTCCATGTTCAATTCACCCTTTTGGAATTTTTTGATTGGAGGATAAAATATTCTGGAATTATAATATGAGGATTAAATAAATAAGGGGAAATTATGCGGATAAGTAAATATATACGAGTTAATTAGTTAATATAACTATAGTTTGAATTAATTACCATTTGCCATTAATTTCTAGCGATAATTACGTGTGCCTCTGTAATGACCCTGAAGGTCAATTTTGGTAATTTTTGTTAAATCACCGTTTTACCCCTCCCGAGAGTTGCCTTGAGTCATATTTAGTTGATATCCGATGTTGGTTTTGCGAAAATTCTTGTTGAGTTGTGGTTTTTGGAAATATTTGAATTCAAAAGGCTTAAGTGGTAAAATGTGATTTTTGAGGTTTTTCGGAGTTTCGGGACTCGAATGGGAATTCGTCGATACCATCAATTCCGGAATGTGGAAATTGGTCTAGGTGAGTTGACGGAATCAATTTTGGGGCTGTATTGTGGATTTGAGGTCTTAAGTTGGAAAATTTTAAAATTTTGATCATATGGTTGACTTTGGTCAACATTCGGAGATCGGATGTGGTTTTCGGCAACTCCGTTGGATTCGGAGGATGATTTTAGGTCTAGGGGTGGCCTTGGTTGAATTTTTAGAAGTCACGTGTTTGTTTTGAGATTTTGAAGCGTGAGTTAGTGTTGTTGCGTTTTATCAGGTTCCAGGTCAAGGAGACCTCGAATTCGATTTCCGACGGTTTCATTGAGTCCGAAACGTCGATTTTAGTAGGGTTTCATATATGATTTGTTTGCCGAGGGTTCCGAACGAATCCCAAGGGTCCATTCGGTGATTTTGTATTTTGCTGATATTGCTGTTATTTGGTTCCTGTGGCTTTGGCCTCTGCATTCGCGGATGGGCTTGGGCGCGTTCGCGGAGCTTGCGTGGTGATGACCTCCGCATTCGCGGAGGGTCCCACGTTTGTTCTCCGCGTTCGCAGAGGGTCCCTTGTCTGTTCTCCGCGTTTGCAGAGTTAGTGGTCCGCGTTTGCGGAGGTCTTTTTTGGATCTGGACAGTGTAAAGTCGGGAAATGTCCCATTTTCTCTATTTTTATCTTTTTGGAGCTCTCTTGGGCGATTTTTGAAGGGGCTTTTCGTGTGAATTAGTGTGGGTAAGTAATTTTAACCCTTGGCTTTGATTACCCATTGATTTAAGCTTGATTTTGAATTGAAAATTGGGTTTTTGAATTGAGAATTTGGGGGTTTTGATAGAACTCTGAGTTTGTGATAATTTGAGGATTTTGGATTGATTTAAACTCCATTTTTTGTAATGGGTTTCTCTATTGGGTTGCTAATGCCTTGTGGGACCCTTTCATGTAGGAAATTTCAGATTCAAGTTCCGTTTTCGAAATCGGAGTTTGGGGTTGTTTTACCTTTTCTTTCCGAATTTCGTGTTTTTGGTATTGTTAGCTCCGGATTGTGATTGTGGTTCATATTTTGAGTAGATTGTGGTGCTTTCGATTGTTCTCGGAAAGGATAAGCTTCGGTTGTGGATTGAGCGTGTTGTGATTAAGGTAAGTGAACCTTTAAAACTTTGTGAACCTCGTTAAATTCTGAATTTCTTCCTTGTATGAGTTGGGGAGTAATGAGATTGAGGACTGAAATGAAATCTTGTATGAAATCAATCTAATTTGATCGATGGGGTGATAAAAAGGCTTATGTGCTAATGTTGCGAATCTTGTGGAATTATAATAATCTTATGTGTTGTGTTGTGAATGAGAAGGGGCTATGAAAGCCTTGATGAAATCGTGAAAGTGATGAATATGTGTTTTGCCTATTTTTGAACTATGGGATTAGACTTGAATATCTTGCTTAGCAATTGATCCTACTTGTGATGAAAGGAGTAGTGAATCGGAGACTAGGCAATTGATCTTGTTGTAAATGATGTAATTGATGATGTTGATATATTGTTGATAGTGTGACGTGATTTGCATGTGATAGAAATTGCGTTGTGATTGTGAACACTATCATTTTCTCATTATTTGTGTGAACATGCTTGTCTACATTGGTTCTGAAACACTATGATGAGACACTTTGATGATTTATGGCGATAAGAAATGGTTCCGGCGGAGATATGGTCCATGTGTGGCCAGTGATGATTTATGCCGATGGGAAATGGTTCCGGCGAGTGATAGTTATGCCGATGGGAAATGGTTCCGGCAGATACATGGTCCTTGTGTGGCCTCCATAGGTTCCGGTTTGAGATTCAGCGGATGTGTATCGTAGGACAGACATGCATCATGATACTTGGCATTGCATTGCATTTCATTGTCCTTTTCTTGACTTTGTGGAATTGTGTTTATATCCCGTGACACTGTATTTGATGTACTTGATGCCTATGTGTTCTATTGTTGATATTTGTGGACTATTGTTGATCTATGTGCGATATAACTGTGTAGAATATGTTGGGCTAATTTTCTATGCAGGTTGTAGTTGTGGAGGTTTGGTTGGAAGGAAAGGGGTTCGTGAGTTTAGTTAGGTTGACCTTGTTTTATTGGCTGACTTGCTGGGTATCGTGATTTTTGTACTCACCCTTGCTTCTACATTTGTGTAGGTTGTGAGCCCGGACCGTGATTTGGATCTCTCTCTCTCTCTTCTTCCGAGGCTTCTATGGATATTTGAGAGGTAGTTGTTTGATTTCGGCGACCCTTCTAGATCCTTTGCTATACTTTGTTCTATTTGAGACACAAAGAATGTTGAGACTTGTGCTTATTTATTGAACTTCTGTATTAGCGGCTTGTACATGTGACAATCAGTCTTGGGTTGGTTTTGTTTAAGTTGATAGATTTCCGCTTGATTATTTCTCTTCTTTATTTCTGTTGTTTTCCGCTTGTTGGGTTTTAGGCTGACTTGTCCTGGTGGGATAGGACAAGTGCTATCACAGCCGGTTTTGGGTCGTGACATTATCTCTCCTCTCTTCCTCTCTCTTGCCTCTCTCCTCTCTTATACATATACAAATATAAATTACACATATACAATTATATGACAAATATACAAATACAATTCGTCTCTCTCCTACTTTTTGCCCTCGCTCGCTCGCCTCTCTCCTCCCTCTCCCAATCTCGCTCACCAGATATAAGGTGTTCCATAATGTTACAGATACTCATGTTTTGCATCATATATTCTCATATATATCACATGATCATGCAATGGAGGCGACCAACGCTATTAAACCATTGCTAGGAGAATACTACCAAGTTGATGATACCCCAATTTTAAAGGAAATGTGGAGGGATACAAAGGAGTGCATCTATGTGGAAAAAGATGATGGATCTCAAGGTAGAGGTGTTTATTGGTATAAAAATTAAACAAGCTTTGAAAGTAGAACACCAAGAAGCTATTACTTGGAATTGGTTAAATGTTTTAACCTAAGAAGGCGCAAGTATTTTGAATAATTGTGTGTTTTTGTTGTATTTTATTGTTAATGTTGGTTTTAGACGTTGTTACTATATTGTATTGTTAAATCCGTCATCATGCAATAAAATAAAGGAAAAACTATCTAACTACACATACATCACTACCATATATACTATATTTACCTCTAGTTTAAAATAATTAAATATACTACCACTTTTAATATTTATACTATATATTTTAAAAGATTTAATTAAATATACTAATCCTTTAAATATGATATTGAATAATTATCTTAAATTTAAATTCCTTAATTAATTATCCATTAACAAGTCAAATTCCCCCCACCCCCACCCCAAACGTCCCAGCCCTGTTTCCTTCTCCCTCTTTCTTCCATCTGCCATTGCCCCCCACCCCACCCAGCCCTCTTTATTTTCCCTCTTTCTTCCATCTGTTGCTGTCCTCTCTCTTCCTTCATCCTCTCAATACATGTTTGCATGTTTAAATCAACATTATACATATATGTTTATTTCTATTGTTTTATAATTCTCATGTATCTTGATTTTGTATTTGAGTTAAAGTTCATAATGTTCTGAAATTCAATTTTAAATTTTTTTATTTTGTTGTTTCTCAAACACTTTAGTGGTTGATCATTCCCAACATTGTATGATTCTTGTTAAAGGTACTACACATTAACAATATTGTACTAAATTAAACAACTTTTATTTGTTTATTTACACTCATGAGTTTCTCATTAAAGGAACGGACTCTTCATCCGCCAACATTCAAGCTGAGAATAGATTTAACTATAAGAATGACCCAATCAAGATGGAAGAATTACGTATACGCCAAGCTTTAGTTAACATAACAAATACACCATTAGATACACATCAAGTGCAACAATGTTGAATACATATCGGGTGTACATGTATCTAGTTAAGAGTTCATGTATCTGAGTTAAGATTATATGTATCTATAACTATCAGAAAAAATTTCAATTGCTAAAAAAATGAAGAATTTTGAAATTTTTTATTCTTTTTGGATTAATAATAAGACAAATACTCTACACTCATGATTTGTTCCTAAATTCGTGTATTATATATATATATTATAATTTTTCTTATGTTAAGGAGATTCAACAATTTATGAATAAAAAAATCGCTTTTATATATCCTGTTTTCCTAGTATAATATAATCTTCAAGAAGGAAATTCAATCGAATCAAGTCATCAACATGTGCACGACTAGTTAATATGTATGTTCAGTTATATTACCTCTAACACCAGCATTATTAACCAAGGCATCGATACGTCCAAAGTTGTCCCATCACTACTTTTCCTGTCAGGTCTTTCCATGGATCCATTGTAAAATATAGATGATATTGTAGCTAGTTCATGCAGTAATAATATGTAGTATTAAGAGAGTTATATAAGCAGAGCGTACTGGTTAGTGTGTTAACCAAATCATTTTAAAAAAATAATTTGTTCTTTCCTTTTACTTAGTCTCAAATTTTTCACAGACGGAGTCAGAATTTTTATAAATTAAGAAGATTCAGAAAATGAAGAAGTAAACAACATAAAAAAGCTAAAACAACATAAAATTTCTTTTGAACTTTAAGGTATTTAATTTAATTCCTTTCTTTCATTGCCACATTATGATTCATCGGAGTGGAGCTGGCGAAGGGGAGCTCTAGCTACTGTAGATAGGGACTATGTTGTGCTAAATAAGGTGTTCCATCATATCGTAGATACACACGTTCTACATCAATTATTTTCAACTATACCACATCATCATGCTATGGAGGCAACCAAGGCCATCAAGCCATTACTAGGAGAATACTACCAATTTGATGGAATTCCATTTTACAAAGCTATATGGAGAGATTTTAAGGAGTGTCAATATGTGGAAAAAGATGAAGGATCTCAAGATCAAGGCAATAACTACTTAACTAGAATTGGCTAAATGTTTGCCAATTGTGTTGTTTGTAGTTTGGATTGTGTGTTTTCATAATAATCTTGTATTTGTGTTGTTACTTATTTTATTTTAGTAACATTGTTAAGTCATTGAAAATAATGTCTTCTTTTTTTTATGTCAACCAATTTATGGTTTTGGTGTACTATAGTTCCAAGTTTCAAGTTTCAACTTATCAGTAACATGTCTCATGAACCCCTATGGACTTAACCCAAACTATATATACCAACAAGGTATAAACATGTATGTATCAACATATAATTAAGCACATTCTAAATGCAATTAAAACACGTATACTCAAATTGATTGGTGGGGTTATTACAATATTTTCTTTTTTGTGTGTGTGTTTTTTACCAATGAGGGTGACTTACCTTTTTTTTTTTTATAAAAAAAAGAAGATGAAGATTTAACGATCTATAACACCTTAAGTTCAGTATTCACTAGGAGTTTTTTTAGTTCTTTTAGAGATTTGTATGCACGTAGAAAATGTTGAGAACTTTTAATGTTAGAGAACTAAAACATATAATGATATAAATATTCGATTAATTGAGAATGGTCTAAATAAGTCGATAGGAATATATATGAATTTAGATATTTTCAAATAAATTTGAGATTGAGGCATAGCAATAGTTTTAAAATGTGGATTATATTTAGACACTTATATGTAACTTTTAATTTGAAAATAAAAGGTGGTGATTAATAGAGAATCATTGGTTGACTATTAAATTTTCACCTTGAGAGTTCAATATCCCGTCTTATAATTCCTTCTTACATTTTTTCTTTCTCTATCGTCAATTTTTTAAAAATAAAAATAATTCACTAGTTCAAATTTAAGTTTGTTCTTAATATCACAGGAAAATGCCAATTAATTATAAACTAAATCATCTAAGTGAAATATTTGAAAGCAAACTAGAAAATTGCAAAATCAGGATACCATAAGGAGTAATCTTGAATTATTATTTTTTGTTATCATACTTGACAATTTATTTTGAAAAATGATCTCAATATAAAAACTTTGTTGGAAAATTTTTTTGTTGTTCATCAGACATATATTTAGTTGTAATGTGTGCATAAATTAAATTTGTTTATAAGGCAGGATCAAAGTTTAGGACATTTCAATATAAGTTGGAGAAACAAAAGAGAGTGTAATGTGTTGTCTATTGAGGAGGATTTTTTTTGTGTGAATTATATTGATGTCTTACTTTTTTTCAAAACAATTAATCATGTCCAAATTCAATTTGTATTTTTGTAATTAACAATAATTTAACAGCATAATCTTCAGTTAAAAAGGTGTAGAATATTATTTTGAGGATTATAAGAATGACTCTTTTTAAAGCGGAGAAAAATATGGTAAACAATTGAACAATACTAATAACTTTTTGCTAGTATATCGCAACTTGTGACCAATTTATCACAATACGTAGAATGAATAATACCCAAATTTGCTTGTCGATTCGTTATAATTTGTGAACAATTCAATAACACATACAATTTTATACTTATGAGGCATAACTTATGATCAGTTGAGAAGGTTCATTAAATTTAATTATTTAACTGTCCCGAACTCCTATCTCATAATCAAAGTTAATTATAGTACATGAAACATTAAAAAGTTTTAATGGCACCTACAATCTTAATATGTTTTATTTTTGGACTCTTATGCAATATTATTCTCCTTCAAATTTTATGATTTAATTGGCACAACTTTCTCAATATTTTTATGGTACTACGTAGGCACCAGGAATATCACATAATAATTTTTTTTATCAATTAATTACCTAACATAAGACAAATCAACACATGACTAGAGATGGATTAAATGAACAACATGATATATTTTTATCAATTATACTAAATTGCAAGATTTCAATTTCAAAGTTATATTCCTTTTCATCTGACTCATTTGGTAGGTGTTGAAATGTAAATTAGTCCTCTTAATTTTGTTTAATACTACTTTAACAATTTTAATTTGTCTAAATTTAGAACTATATACTTGTGCTAACTTCTTAAATAACTCTAATCTTGACTACAGTTAGTCAAAAAATGTGTGAATTAATTAAAAGTAAATAAATCAAGTTATAGTTGGAACAAATCTATATTGGATTTATTATTAGGAAAATTCAACCACTTAATTGTAGTCATTTCTTTTTAAAACTACCATAATAAGTAAAAGAGAAAGTGTTGAGTAAAATTTTATCTTTTTGACTAAAAAAAAGTGAAAATAAATTATTATATGTATATCCAAACATATGGAATCTTTTGTACTTGAAATGTGATTAATCTCTATTTACATCAGTTTGTATTATTTTATTTATTCGGTGTTTGGTTACAATTTTTAATTCCAACAAGGTTAATAACTTCATGGAGCAACTTATTTTGACATTATCATTTAATAAATATATATATTTTTAAAATATTTGTATATTATATGTATTATATTCGCTAATTTAGATAGGTGGTGCAATATTCATGCGTTTTTGTTTGAAATAAACAAAAGTAATTAAAGTTCAAGTTTTTTTTTCGATATCTTACGCAACGTAGGACCGTTAATTAAGCCTTCTAGCATAGATGATACCTTCCCAAGGTCTGGTCTTTTCGAAAATGTATTTTTATGGTATGTAGGTACCAACAACAACAACAACGACGACGACAACGACAACAACAACGACGACAATGACGACAACGACGACGACGACAACAACGACGACGACGACATTAGAAAAGGAGTACGATGGAACATCATGACATGAATCTAGTACTTGTAAGATACATTAAAAAAACAATATGATATATTTTATTTTAGTTATATATATAATACCAAATACAGTAAAACCTTACTAAATTAATATAACTGGGACCATGAAATATTATTATTTTGTAGAGGTATTATTTAATTGATAAATTAATATTTATTAATTTAAAGAGTGTTTTGAAATTTAACATTGTGATACTAGTATAATAAGAGCTTTCAAGATGTATTATTGCAATAGATTTTATCGTAGGATATTAGAAGGTTATGAAGTAGGACAAACTGTTTCAGGAAAGATTAATGTTTTGGATGCTATCAATTTTGCAATGCCAGCTTGGATGACAAATATAATGTTCAGCAAGAGACAATAGCAAATTGTTTTTGACATTGCAATAAAATTTATTCGGATGATGAAATATCCGAGAATTTGAATGAACCCACTTGTGAAAACGTCATTCATGAACAGGAGGTCATGATTAATGATCTCGATTACCGTAATAAATGGACGTCAATAATCTTTTGAATTACCCAGGTGAAAATGATACATCTTCATAGGTCCAAAGCTTAGAAGAAATTGTGGATCCCATAAAAAAGTAATGTTAATGATGAAGTTGAAGATGATACAATACCTTTGGAACCAGTTATGCGTAAGGAAATACTTATCGCATCTAGAAGAACTCTTCACAATTTTATGGTGCAGTTCAAAAAGACAACATCGGAACTTTTGGATGCAAAAAGAAAAGTTAGAGATGAACTTCAACTAGATTTAAAGTTTAACAAAAAACAAAACACAATAGAATCACATCTCACTAAATTGTCTTAGGTATATTTGTACTTTTAAAGAATTATTAGTTTATAATATTAATGGGACCATATATTTATATAGGGGTCATCTGAAAATATATTATCTTATTATCTTATCGAAATAGGTGATTTTTTCCATTGGTCCAAATCGGGACCGGAGAAAAATATTATTTTAGAGAGATTATTAATTTGCCGAGTATTAATTTAGTGAGGTTTTACTGTACTAGGTATATACAATATTATATTAATTTGCAATTGGCAAATTATTGTATACCGAATCTAGTAATAATTAATCAGTCAACTGAACAAAAGTTTTAATAATTAATGACAAAAATGACAATAATGTTTTTTAGCATTATTAGAAATAGAAACAAACTCCATTATAAGTGAATTCACAAGAACCATATGTTATATTTTTATCAACATTTTTTTATTCAACATTTGTTTTTATCAACTATACTAAATTATATTATTCACATAAATAAGAATATAAAATTTTGAATTTTTAAACGTCTATAAATAACCCGTCTCACGTAAAATTAAATAAGGATGAAACTTGGAAGGAACGTCACATAAATTTGCAAGACACATGAATTAATGAGATCATTCGATAGGTGAAATAAGAATAATAATTTTAGGATTAAATTTGAGACAAAATCTGTCACATGCTTGATTAATTTGAGGTACTAGTTAATCTCAAAATTATTTTATTCTATTATCTATAATAAGATAATAAAATTACTATCCCATATAAAAATGGAATAAATCACAAAACTTAGATTCAATAAAATCGGTTTTTTTTTTTTAAAAAAAATCTTAGTATAACTCCAATATCTACCATTTTACTGAGAGAAGCTCATTGGTCAAAGTTTTTAACTCTTTTTAAGTAAGTATATATCATCTACAATCTGACCCATTATTTGGTAGGTGTTGAAATCCAAACTCCTTTTGATCAACTCGTTTGGTATATATACATACTAAATTATTTTGAGTTATAATTTTTAAATTAATTTATCTCACCTAAAAGTTGTGCTAAAATAATTTTAATTTTAATAGATAATAGAAATAAATCTATTTTGTTAACTAAATATGATGTAATTGTAATCTTAAATTTAATCTAGAAATATTTCATCTTATCCTGCCGACCAACTGATCGACTAACTTCTCAAATAATTCTATACTTGTATATAGTTAGACAAAATGTGTGAATTAATTAAAAGAGAATAAACCAATTGATAATTAGAGTAAATCTATATTGACGTATTTCAAGATCTATTACTAGGAAAAATTTAACCACATAATATGTATTCTTTTCTTTTTAATTAAATTACAATCATACTTAGGGGTGTTCATGGTTCGGTTTGGATTGATTATTGGTTAAAATCAAAATCAAATCAATTTAATCGATTTTTAAATTTCTAAAACCAAACCAAACCAAACGAAAAAAAAAAACCGTCGGTTTGGTTGTTGTCGGTTCGTTTGGTTCGGGTTTTTTGATTTTTTTTCGGTTTGAAAGTAATAAATTAAATTTGTTGAGAGTATACGCATCTCGATAGACACAGACACCTAATATATGAACAATTCACAAAAAAGTTATTGTAGATTCAATTAAGCAATACTAGAGTTACTATTATGCAAATAAAGTGATTCAATTAAGAGAAAGTGCGACTATTTAATGTGACGTAGGGTAGAAAAAGATTAAAGTAATGAATTTTGATGGACTTGGTCTTAGGATTTTAATAGTTGGGCTAAAATTGAAGTGTTGTGCTTGAGAAAATGGTAAAGTTAAGACTTAAGTTGATTAAAGTTTAACAAAATATTTATATTTTATATATGAATAATATATAAATAATTATAAAATTTATATATATAATTTCTCGGTTCGATTTGGTTGTTTTTGCGGTTTTTTTTAGTAAAACCAAAAAGCAAACCAAATAGTATCGATTTTCAAAATTTAAAATCAAACCTAACCAAATCACACCAAATATAAGTTTTTTTAATCGATTTGATTCGGACTGCGGTTCAATTTGAATTTTTAACCATAACCATGAACAACCTTAATCATAATCACCACTAAATTAAGTAAAAGTGAGAACACATTAATATGTAAAAACACATGTCATGTAAATCACTAGTAAACATCAAATGTGACTCATTTTTTCAGCATTATTTGAAAGCGAGACATAAAATTGAGTTCGGAGCCAAATGGGCAATAAAATTGAGTTAAAAATTTAAAAGGACAACAAAAAAAGGTTAAAACCAAAAGGGCAACTTTTGGACAGGAAAGTAACGACGTTAGTTTATGGAGAAAGGCACAGGTACCTATGCACCTTACAAGGCGCAAGGCGGCGCAGTCTTTGTAAGACGCAGGCCTGCCTGCGCCTGGTAAGGCGCAAATGCCCCTGCGCCTTTCTCCTTCCCATTAAAAAAATATATATATTTACATCTGAATGTCCACATAATGTGCTAGGGATAAGCCAGCAATGCATCAACAACTATAATTAATATATTTTACCTATTTTGGGATGTCCATTAATACTTGTATTTTCAACTAGGCAATAGGTAAAATATATTAATTATAGTGGTTGATGCATTGCTGGCATATCCCTAGCACATTATGCGGACATTCAGATGTACTACTAAGTATATATATATATTTTTAATGGGAAGGAGAAAGGCGCAGGGCCTTTGCGTCTTACAAGGCGCAGGCAGGCCTGTGTCTTACAAAGACTACGCCACCTTGCGCCTTGTAAGGTGCATAGGTACTTGTGCCTTTCTCCATAAAACTAACATCGTTATCCTTCCGTCCAAAAGTTGCCCTTTTGGTTTCAACCTTTTTTTTTGTTGCCCATTTGGAATTTTAACTCAATTTTGTTACCCTTTTGGCTCCGGACTCTATAGAAAACTATACAAAGTATCTAAATCAAAAAAACTATTTTTAATTTCATATACAATATATATTAAATCTTGAACACCTTTAATGAAGTTTTTTGGTTTCTCCATTGCTAGAGATGGTAATATATATGTGCAGTTTTATCCCTACTTTGTGAAGGTAAAGAAATTATTTCCGCAATACCCTTAGTTCAAGCATGTAAAACAAACACAATAACAAAAAACATATACCGATAACAATTAAGAAAAAAACGAGTTGCAACTGAATAAAACATTTAATGTGTATTACATAGAAAAAATCAAACATATAAAACAAATATAATATGGAAGTTTAAATAATGATGAAACTAGCTAGAATCTAAAACACACATACCAAAAGTATTTGCTTGACTTGCTTTTCTTCTCTTATGGCGTTGATAATTCGAGCCTTCACTCTTACCTAACCCAATCTATTCTACTTTTATACAAAGTATAAGAAACTAAATATTACTCCTCTCATTTCAATTTGCGTGGCACTATTCAGATTTCGTAATTCAAATAAATTTATTTTTGATCATAATTTTTTGATGTATCTTTTAAACATTTTAAATTGTCAACTATTGTGATTTATATTATTTTTTATGTAATTTTCAAATATATAAATTTTATTTCAAAAAAACTTGAAGATTCCATGTCTAAATTCACAGTTAAACTTAAATCGTTTGACCCTCAAAATCTGAACTATTGCCACATAAATTGAGATAGAGGAGTATATTTTATTAATGAAGAAAAACTTTTAAATGATGTTCCCTCCGTTCCTATTTACATGTCGTACTTACTAAAAGTAAATGTTTCTTAATACTTGTCATTTCACAAAACCATAAATAACACTATTCTTCATGTTTTACCATTGAAAGTTATTAGCCTTGAAAATATGAATTTGACCAATATAGAAAAAACTAAATGATTAATTTATGCTCATTGGTCAATTTAATTAATCAAATATAAATTAATTTATGGTCAAACGTGACTTCAAGAGAACATTAAACAAAGGTACAATGGTAAACTCACCTAGTTTCTTAAGGTAAAATTTAAAATGGTGACATATAAATTGAAATGTAGAGAGTATATTCTTTAGTGATAATGATGCACCAACTTTCACCCTTAAATTGAATATTCTCTGATTACTGAAACTTTTGATAATTCACAAACTTCTCCAACATCACTAGTCAAACCTAAAATCAAACATATAACTTCCATATGCAAAGTTATGAAATCAAATGCGATTAAATGTTATTCTGCCCGTAGAGTGCTAACAGTCTCACTACTACAAGAAAAATGACCTTTGTCGCGACCCAACTCGCCACAGAATGGCAATATCGCCAAAAAAGTCTTTTTGTGGCGAGCAAGGTTCGTTGTCTCGTTAAAGATCGTCTCTCGGTTGATATCTTTTTGTGGAGACAACAAATATTCGCCACAAATAAATAATCAACTTGCCACAAATTATATACATACCTTCTTTCATTTTTTATAAACCATTCACCTAGACTATACTAGCTCGAGGTGATTGGGGAGCGGGGTTAGACATTGACCTCTATCTTTGTGAAATTATGTATATCTAGTTATTTGAGTTTTAAGCTTAATTAAGGTGTGTGTAACAAACTAGCTATAGTCAGTTAAAAGTTAGTTACAAGTTGTTAGAGTCGGTGCTGAGCTAATGACTTATAAATAGAAATGTATGAGCATTGTTTAGATTAGATGCTTTGATTGATAATGAGAAGGTTCTTCATTCTTTCTCCCATGTATCTTCTTGCATCTCCTGTCTAGATTCATTCTCCATTAGTATTTTCTCTGCAATTCGTCATGGTATCAGAGCTTGAGTGTTCGATTTAGCAGAGATTCAGTTTTCCATTCTTCTCTTTCGTTTGCTCTTTGCTTCCCCTGCACTCGGTTAGTATAATTTTTCCTTCTCGACGATCTCTTCAATGGCGGGTGACGATCAACCTGTCAATGCCCCAGCAGTGGCTCGTGTGCTTGAGATTGATCACAATCATCCCCTGTTTCTTCAGCCGAGTGATACCCATGGCAGCTCTCTGGTCTCGATTCAACTCACTGGTTCGGAGAACTACACGATATGGAGTAGATCGATGCGTCTGGGCTTGCTAGGTAAGAGTAAACTAGGATTTGTTAATAGTACTCATCCTAGAGAATTTTTTCCTCCTTCTCTACATGCTTTATGGGAGAAGTGTAACGCCATAGTCCTCTCGTGGATCATCAATTCTATTAGGAAAGATATCCTAAGCAGTGTTATCTATGCTTCAAATGCTTCCAAGGTGTGGATAGATCTGAAGGAACGTTTTGATAAGGTTGATGGATCCAGGATTCATTTTCTTCACAAAGAGATTCATAAAATGTCTCAGGGCACTTCCACTATATCTAGCTCCTACTCTAGATTACGAGAGTGTTGGGATGAGTTCGATGCTATTATGCCATGTCCAGGATGCAATTGTCCAGAATCCAGGACATATGTGCATCACTTTGAATATCAGAGATTGCTTCAATTCTTGACTGGCCTTAATGATTCCTATGCTCAGAGTCGTAGTCAGATCCTTTTGATGACTTCGACACCCTCTATTAATCAGGCCTACTCCATGTTGATTTCAGAGGAGGGTCAAAGATCATTGGGTAAGGCTACTCAACTTGCTGAAGTGAGTGATGGTGTTGCACTTTACAGCAACAAAGGCAATTTCAAACATGGATCAGATTCTAGTTCTACCTCTTATAAGTCTGGATTTCATGGAGGTGCTTCTGGTTCAAGCCTTGGGGCTAGCTATCATGGGGGTAGTAGCTCCGGCTCAGGTGTTTCTACTGGATCTTATTCCAACTTTAAGCCTAAAGGAGAAGGAGTGGGAGAATCAACATCTTCAACGTAGGGAACTTTTTCTCATATTCCAGAAGTTTTAATCACCTCTAAGTCCAATAGCATTCCGTTAGATAGGAACGTATTTGATAAATACTGAGAACTCTCGGATAGAGTATTAGAACGGAAAGATCCATTAGATAATAAACTATTGGTTCTAAGCCATCTCTGACGATTAATCAACAATTCGAAGTGCTTTTCTTGCATATTCTTGATAAACCAGTGTTTATATATAGATGTAGGAGGATCTGTTTGGGAAGTAAGAAGCCCCTTTGATATCTCTTCATCGGGAAATAATTTAGTGGCATCTGTTATAGGCTACATGGCTATCTCTCTAATTTCAAGCACAATTCCAAGAAGAAGTTTAGCTTTAATTTACCATCCACATCAGGAGGGGGAGGTGCTGCACACTATGTTGCTGGTGAATTTGGTTCTCATTGGAACATGAATTCTACCTCTGATCTTGGTGGTTATGCATGTAGCTCTACTAACACATCTAGGGGATCTCTAAATATTCCTAATGTTGGCTCTGCAGGTCTGTTTGGTGACAGTTCATCACATGTGCTGACTCATTACCATCAATATGGACCAAATGCAAGTGCACCTTCCTTCACTCCTGAGCAATATCATCAAATCCTTCATCTGCTTGACCAAAGAAATGATAGTAATAGTACAACTTTATCAGCAAGTATGTCTAGTTACAATACATCTTCTGCTGATGTTGTTAACTGGATTATGGATACAGGAGCTACCCATCACATGGTTCATAATCCTAGTCTTTTAACTGACACTAGGTCCCTTTCCAATTCTAGTTCTGGTAATGTTTCTCTACCCACTGGTGGTGTTGTAAAAGTTAGCCACTTAGGATCCACTACAGTATTGATTAATCAGAAGATTCATAATGTGATGTGCCTACCTGAGTTCCAACATAATTTGTTATCAGTATCCAAACTTACAAGGGAGTTGCAATGCTCAGTCAGCTTCTATCCTGACTTTTGTGTTTTTCAGGATCTCTTCAGTAGAAGGGTGAGAGGGATTGGTAAGCATGATCAAGGCTTGTATGTGTTGTCTGAAGCCTGCTGCTGAGAATAAAGACCTACATCAGTCTAGTTGTTGTTCCTTTCTAATCAGAAAATAGAAGAATAGTTTAGGTTTTGCCTTATGGGATAAGAGGTTAGGTCATGCTCCTATAGACACATTAAAGAAGCTACAATGTTTTGATTCTATGTGTACTGCTAAGTTTGATTCTGAGCACGGTATTGTATGCCCTTTGGCTAAGCAATCTAGACTTCCTTTTACTCTCAGTTCTACGTTATCTGTTGCATGCTTTACTCTTATTCATGCTGATGTATGAGGTCCTTATAGGGTACCCACTCATGATGGGAAGAAATACTTTCTCACCTTAGTTGATGATCACTCCAGATACACTTGGATATTTCCTCTTAACTCCAAGTCTGAGGTTATAGTTGCCCTAACTGATTTTCTGTTGATGATTAAGAATGTCTACTATGCAGCTGTTAAATTTTTGAGGACTGATAATGGATGTGAGTTCTTTAACTCTCAAGTTTCAAAGTTATTGAATGCCTTAGGTATTGTTCACCAAAGTTCTTGTGTCTATACACCTCAACAAAATGGTATGGTTGAAAGTAGGCATAGAGATATCCTGGATACTGCTAGAGCTATAAGGTTTCAAGCTAATGTACCTCTTAAATTTTGAGGAGAGTGTGTCACTACTGCTGTTTATCTTATCAACAGGTTGCCCTCTTCTACCCTTAAAGGTAGGGTTCCTTTTGAGGTTCTTCATAAGCATATCCCTGATCTCAGTCACATAAGAGTATTTGGCTATTTGGGGTATGTTACTTGCCTTAGAAGGCCTGATAAGTTCTCTCCTAGAGTAGTCCTTGCAGTTTTCCTTGGTTATTCTCTCACTCATAAAGGTTATTTGATGTTCACTCTTCATGATGAAGAATTTATAGTCAGAAAAGATGTGATGTTCAAAGAAGATGTGTTTCCTTTTCGACATACATTGAATGGGTGTTCCCCTGTGTTTCATGTGACTCAGGTTACAGAAAACTACCACACTACTGGTTGTATGACATTCCCCGCCCTTCCTTCTAGTCCTTCAAATGATAATTACAACCCTCCTGTTGAGACTGCTGTATCTCCTGAGTCCACTGTTGTCACTTCTCCTGCTATACCTCTCAGGAAGTCTCACAGGACTACCAAACCTCCTATATGGATGCAGGACTATGTCATTCCCTTTAAAGGCCATGACTCTTGTCTGTTCCCCATCTCTAACTATGTCAACTATGACTGTTTGTCTGAGTCCTATAGTACTGCACTTGATGCTTACTCATCCACTTTAGAACCTACTTCTTACTATGAGGCAGCCAAGAGCCCTATCTGGATTGATGCTATGAAATTAGAAATTGCTGCTTTGGAGGATAATCATACATGGACTTTGGTGGATCTTCCTTCTGGTAAATCTCCTATTGGGTGTAAATGGGTATTCAAGATCAAACATAAGGCCAATGGTGACATTGAGAGGTATAAAGCTAGACTCGTAGCCAAGGGGTTCAGTCAAAAGGAGGATTTGGATTACACTGAAACATTTTCCCCTGTAGCTAAAATGGTGACTGTTAGGCGTGTGATTGCAGTGGCTGCTGCCAAACACTGGCCCATTTTTCAGATGGATGTTCACAATGCTTTTCTACAGGGTGATCTCTTTGAAGAAGTTTATATGCATGTTCCTAAAAGGTTTGGTAGTCAGAGGGGGATTGATAAGGTTTGTAGGCTCAATAAATCTTTGTATGGCCTAAAGCAGGTACCCAGACAATGGAACAAGAAGCTAATTGAAGCTCTAGTACAACTTGGCTTTTGTCAAAGTCATTTTGATAATTCCTTGTTTACCAAAATGACAAACTCTCATATTGTTGTGGTTCTAGTGTATGTGGATGATTTGCTTGTCACTGGTAGCAGTCCTGAGCTAATACTACATACTAGAAATGATCTGTAGCTGAAATTTAAGATGAAAGATTTGGGACAACTGAAGTTCTTCTTGGGGATTGAGTTTGCCAGGTCACAACAGGGTATTCACATGAGCCAGAGAAAGTATGCTCTAGAACTGATTACTGAGATGGGACTAAGTGGAGCTAAGCTTGCCAGCACACCTATGGAAGCCAATATCAAACTAACCTCTGTAGAGTTTGATGATCATGTGAAGAGTTTGACCTCTGGAAGTACTGATAAAGTTCTGGATCATGCAGGTCCATATCAAAGGCTAGTTGGTAGACTACTTTATCTAACAATGACAAAGGTAGATATATCATATGTAGTATAGGTGTTGAGTCAATTTATGCACAAACCAAAACAGTTACATATGGAGGTAGCTTTGAGGGTGGCAAGATACATCAAGGCTGAGCCAGGACTTGGGCTACTAATGCCCTCAGAAGATACAGACAAGCTAATGGCATACTGCGACTCTGATTGGGGAGGTTGTATTGAGTTCAGAAGGTCTGGATATATTGTGATGTTTGGCAAAGCATTGGTGTCATGGAAGTCAAAGAAACAAGACACAGTGGCTAGAAGCTCAGCAGAAGCTGAGTTCAGATCTATGGCCTCCACTGTGGCTGAGGTAACTTGGTTAGAAGGATTATATAAAGAGTTGGGAATGAGCATCACACGACATGTACAACTGTTTTGTGATAGCAAGGCTGCTATTCAAATTGCAGCTAATCCAATATTTCATGAAAGAACCAAACACATTGATATAGATTGTCATTTTATAAGGGAGAAGATAGTGCAAAATCTAATTCAAACACATCATGTGTCCACCAAGGAGCAGTTGGCTGACTTACTTACCAAGAGCTTAGGAAAGTTACCACATGACTACTTAATGTCCAAGCTTGGTTTGAAGAACCTCTTCCAACCATCAGCTTGAGGAGGGGTGTGAAATTATGTATATCTAGTTATTTGAGTTTTAAGCTTAATTAAGGTGTGTGTAACAAACTAGCTATAGTTAGTTAAAAGTTAGTTACAAGTTGTTAGAGTCGGTGCTGAGCTAATGACTTATAAATAGAAATGTATGAGCATTGTATAGATTAGATGCTTTGATTGATAATGAGAAGGTTCTTCATTCTTTCTCCCATGTATCTTCTTGCATCTCCTGTCTAGATGTATTCTCCATTAGTATTTTCTCTGCAATTTATCAATCTTGTAATATAAATATTAGTAGCAATTGAATTATGTCATTTCATCCCGAATCGCTAAAGCAGCTTTAACGATATTTATATTGAGTGTTGATTACAAATATCATTGTTATTATCACTAAATATAATATAACAACAATTATATTATTGTCGCTAAACAATTATCGCAAAATCTTTTATTTATTGCAGTGTGAGTGCTTCTTAGCTCTGATCTTTTAATGTTCTCTCAATACATATATAGGACCGTATATTATTGTACAGAGCTAGGTCACGGAAAATTGAGCATTATATTTGTGGGAACTTATAAAGTTGCCGCGAAAACTGTTTTGTGGCGACATTACTTAGTCGTCACTATACATTAATCTTTTGTCGCGACATTTTGAATTGTCACAAAAAACTAACTTTAGTGGCGATTAATAGAGTCGCCATAGAAAGTCATCACAAAAATTCTAAGACTCAGGTATCAAGGGATACTCTATTCGGTGGCGTACGCAGAATTTTTCGTTAGTGGTGTCACCTTTTAAAGGAGAAAAAAAAAAATATTAAAAAAAAAACTCATTAATATAACTTTTCTCGATTTTTTATTTTTAAAATCTATTCAAAATAACCTTCAAGAAATGCAACAATGGGAGGGTTTGAACCCACAATGACCTATGAAATTTAAGAACCAAGCCAATTGAACTACGGACAACGTTAGGCTAAGGAATGTCACCTTATAGAATATATCCTTTATTACTGTATTTTTCCTTTTGTGTATTTAGTAAAATTTTCCGACGAAGCAGTGTCACGTGACACCTCTTAACCCTTCTTAAATCCGCCCCTGAATCTTTATTTACATGTTGAATAAAGCATGGTATGCTTGTGAGTTACTTTCTTTGTCCCAATTTACGTGGCCGATAGTCAAATAGACTAACATTGAAGTTAAATTACATTATGGACAGGAAAACAATATGCATGCGAAGCTGCCAAGAAAATGGCTCTTTTGTTATGATCTAAATGTGCATGGATTTGTCAAAATAGGATGGCTAGTAGGTTCCACATATATCCATTATATATACACATAATATTTTCACAAAGTGAGAAACCACTAAGAATTAAGGCATCTTATCTTTTCTCTTTTTCTTAAAGCACAGAATAAGGCTAAAAGAATATCACTTTTGATCTTGCTTTAATACCAATTATTAGGATTAAGCGCTTATTATCATATCAAAAACTATGAACTTTAACGTTTTCTTTTACTAAATGTTTGATTTGCCATAGTAGAATTGTTTTCTGTTTGATACATTTTCGTATTTACTTAATGATTGTTTAATGTTATAACTATTATAGTAAATCAAGATTAATTTGATTAATTGGTGCAGATTTTAGGATTGAAGAGACAGGAGAATACAAATGGGAGCTGGTGGAAATATGTCTTCTCCAACAACTAAAAATGAACAAAAGAAAAGTCTTCTCCAAAGAGTTCCATCTTCAAAGCCCCCTTTTACACTTGGCGACATCAAGAAGGCCATTCCCCCTCACTGCTTCCAACGATCTCTTATTAGTTCCTTCTCCTATCTTATTCAGGATCTCATACTTGTCTCCATCTTCTATTATGTTGCCAACACTTACTTCCACCTCCTTCAATCTCCATTAACTTACCTTGCATGGCCTGCTTATTGGATCGCGCAAGGTCGTGTTTGCACTGGAATTTGGGTCATTGGCCATGAATGTGGCCATCCTGGCATGGTTGGTCTTATCCTCCACTCTGCCCTTTTAACACCATACTTTGCATGGAAACACAGTCATCGTCGTCATCATGCCAACACAGGTTCCCTTGAGAATGATGAAGTTTACATACCTAGGTTTAAATCCAAACTAAGATGGTACTACTAATACTTGAACAATCCATTAGGACGAGTATTCGTACTTGCCTTTACCCTAACTTTTGCATGGCCTTTATACTTCTTGTTCAATATCTCAGGCAAAAAATATGATCATTTTGCATGTCACTATGATCCAAATAGCCCAATATATTCTAACCGTGAGAAACTACAAATCTACATTTCAGATGCAGGCAAGGTGTGATTGCAACTACTTATATATTATACCACCTTACTATGACACAAGGGCTAACTTGGCTTATATGCATCTATGGAGTGCCTCTCCTTATTGTTAATGGATTTATAGTGTTGATCACTTTGTTACATCACACTCATGCTTCATTGCCACATTATGATTCATCGGAGTGGGATTATATAAGAGGAGCTCTAGCTACGGTAGATAGAGACTATAGTAAACTAAATAAGGTGTTCCACAATGTTACAGATACTCATGTTTTGCATCATATATTCTCATACATATCACATTACCATACAATGGAGGCGACCAACGCTATTAAACCATTGCTAGTAGAATACTACCAAGTTGACGATACCCCAATTTTAAAGGCAATGTGGAGGGATACGAAGGAGTGCATCTATGTGGAAAAAGATGAAGGATCTCAAGGTAGAGGTGTTTATTGGTATAAAAACAAGCTTTGAATGTTGAATGCCAAGAAGCATTTTTCAAATGTTAACCTAAGAAGGTGCAAGTATTTTGAATAATTGTGTGTTTTTGTTGTATTTTATTGTTAATGTTGGTTTTAGTTGTTACTATTGTATTGTCAAATCCGTCATTATGCAATAAAATAAATATCTAATTGGACCCTGCCCATTTGCTATTCATAACCTTGCTATTAGCGAAATCCAAGACATTAGAGTCAATGGTAAATGCAAAACGATTTGCTACTCATGACAATGGCATCAATAGCCCCAAAATATAACGGAGGATAAATTACGATATTTTTTTTTATAGTAGAGGAGTACGTATACTGCTAGATAAATTATTCAAATGATGGCACTTAAATTGGGAGTATACAATATCAGAGTGAACTCAATAGCGCACAAATAAGAATATTCAAATCCAAGATAACATAGAGCACCATGGATTTTTATTCCACTAAGATAGATATTTGTTTCATTAATTCAACGATGAATTTAATGATACGTACAATAGTAACATTTAACCAATTCCAAGTACTAGGTTGTTGGTATTCTACTTTCAAAGCTTGTTTTTATACCAATAAACACCTTTGCCTTGAGAACCTTTTTCTTTTTCAACATAGATGCAATCCTTGGTATCCCTCCACATTGCCTTTAAAATTGGGGTATCGTCAACTTGGTAGTATTCTCCAAGCAACGGTTTGATAGCGTTGGTCGCCTCCATTGCATGGTAATGTGATATGTATGAGAATATATGATGCAAAACATGAGTATCTGTAACATTGTGGAACACCTTATTTAGTATACCATAGTCTCTATCAACCGTAGCTAGAGCCCCTCTTAGATAATCCCACTCCGATGAATCATAATGTGGCAATGAAGCATGAGTGTGGTGTAACAAAGTGATCAATACTATAAATCCATTCACAATTAGGAGAGGCACTCCATAGATGCATACAACCCAAGTTATCCCTTGTGTCAAAGCAACGCGATACAACACATAAGTTGTTGCAAGAATACCTGTATCTGAGATGTAGATTTGTAGCCTCTCACGGTCAGAAAATATCGGGCTATATGGATCATAGTGACATGCAAAACGATCATATTTTTTGCCTGAGATATTGAACACCAAGTATAAAGGCCAAGCAAAAGTGAGTGTGAAGGCAAGTACGAGTACTCGTCCTATTGGATTGTTCAAGTATTTGTAGTACCATCTTAGTTTGGATTTAAACCTAGGTATGTAAACTTCATCATTCTCAAGGGAACCTGTGTTAGCATGATGACGACGATGACTATGTTTCCATGCAAAATATGGTGTTAAAAGGGCAGAGTGGAGGATATGGCCAACAATGTCATCTATCCATTGGTAATCACTAAAGCCATGGTGACCACATTCATGGCCAATGACCCATATTCCGGTACAAACACAACCTTGAACGATCCAATAAGCAGACCATGCTAGGTAATTATACGGGGAAGGAATGAGGTGGAAGTAAGTGGTGGCAATATAATAGAAGACGGAAACAAGTATGAGATCCTGAATGAGATAGGTAAACGAGCAAATGAGAGATCGTTGAAAACAGTGAGGAGGAATGGCCTTCTTGATGTCTCCAAGTGTAAAGGGGGGCTTTGAAGATGGAACTCTTTCCAGAGGATTTTTAGTTGTTGGAGAAGACGTTTTGCCACCGCCTCCCATTTTTGTTCTGCTGCCTCTTCAATCCCAAAATCTGCACCAATTAAATATGAAAATGTATCAAATGTCAAATCAAACATAAATGTTTCTTTAGGAAAAGAAAAATGCTTACTCTGTTCTTTTAGGAAAATGAAAAAGAGGTTAAATGCCTATTGAGTGGTTTCTCACTTTGTGAAAAACTGAAAATAATGTGTATATATAATGGCTATATGTGGGACCCACATTGCCAATTTTATTAGTTTATTAATGGTAGATTTAGATATCACAACAAAAGAGTACATTGGGTTGGTGGCTTCATGCACATTGTTGTGTGTAAAGATTCCAATTTTATCATTGTTATAACTTAATTAATTTGTGCAGTTGTCTGAATAACAAATGTATAATGAGATCCAATATATGTTTTGGTAATCATGTTTTAGCTAATTATTGTTTTTGTACTTTGTAAAAAGATTTAAAGTAGAGCTGTCAAAATGGACTTGGAATCAATATTGGGTGGGGTTGCGTTTGTGTAAGTTTCTTGGGTTGTCCCTTTTTGGGACAACTTAATAGTAAATGGTCCTCTTTTAATTCATACAGTAAATTAGGGCTCTTTAAAATTACGATTTAAAGATTTTTTTTGAGCAAATTGAAAATCTTGTGAGCATATTACATCAAACTGCATTCTAAAATTTGTTAGTTATTACAAATGTTGGATGAAATTTAACGTTTTATCTGTAAGATTGAGCAATATATGAACAAACATATTGTAATTCGAAAGGATAACTTTTCAAAATAAGAACAAAATCTAAATGATGGCTTTAAAAAAGAAGGGGAGAAAATCAATAGGACTTATCCCTATTATAGTAAACTCACAAGCACATACACATTGTGCTCTATTCAATATTGTAATGTCTAAAAGACTCTTTTAATCATGGTTTACTTTGACATCTATGTATAGTATTCCTTCATATTCAAGGTTTAATTTTTACGCAAAATTTCACTCTGATATCTCCTAAAGCGAAATAGGCGCGCATACATAAACAATATATTTCAAACATTAGAATTGTTGTTTTGATTTGACACAAAATTTAAGAAAATAAAAAAAGATTTTTAGATCTTACGATCTTAAGTACAATATATATCAAATATATCAAATATATCAAAATGTTCTTTAATCATATGATTTTAAATATGCCATGAAAAAAAATTAATATTAAAGATTTATCGAAAAAGAAATGAGACATTTTTTTATAAACAAATTAAAAATGAAAGTATAAGAAACAGAAAAGTATTATTTACTCCACAGACCAAAGTGTATTTGCTAATGGCTTGCCCAATTTTATTGGTTCATTGATTATGGGAGATCAATAAACTGACTAGGTAGGAGTTATTATTTAAGAAAGTGGAGTAATTAAGTACAGATTCAGATCTGAGGACAAAATAATATAATACTCCTTCCGTGTACTTTTACTCGTTACTTATTTTTAAAATATATTTTTATTTTTACTTGTAGTTTTTTTATCTAGAAAAAATAATAATTTTTTTTTCATGTTTTACCCTCTGCATTAAATATTTATTTTTCAAATCATTTTTTAATACAACATTTAATAGGAGATAGTTTAATTAAATAAATATATAATTAATTATTTTCTTAATCGATGTATCAAATCAAACTATGACAAGTAAAAATGAACGAAGTGAGTCACCTAGTGTTTTTAATTTGTCCATGTGCTTTAGATTTCAGCTCCATCATTATTAATACTTCGTCCAATAAACCCATGCAGTCATGTTGCTGTTATCGATTATTAAATTTTTTAGGTAAAGATTCAAATACACCATTAAAATTTGAGAAAAGACTTATTTATATTATTCGTTAAAAGTTTGATTTGTATGTCATTTTTGTTTAAGAAAAGTCTTATTCATTTCATTATTTTTAATTAAAATGACATAAATAAGATAATTTTTTTACGAATAACATAGAAAAACCTTTTCTCTAGCTATGATCAATATTATTTTAAGAATATGTTAAACCAAATGATTCTTGGTGTATATCCAATAGCTACGGGGAATATCAACGTGTAGTTGGCCATGTCACATGCATGTGCTAGTCATTTATATCTATGTCTCTAATTTATATTTCAAAAAAAAAAAAGTACCTACCAAATGCGTCAGATGAAAGAGGATTTAATTCGGGGAAATTACATGGTTAAGTAAATATATACTAGTTAATCAGTCAACATAGCTATAGTTTTAGTTAATTACTACTCGCAATCAACATTCAGTGATAATTACGTGGGCTGGAATTTCAAGTTTGTATAATTCGAAATTTGTATAATATAATTTGTTTAACTTTTGTATAATATAATTTGTATAACTGTTTAAAATTCAAATGATTGTCTTTGTATAAATTCGTTATTTCGAATTTATACAAAATAGCTCAATTATACAAACGTACCCGCGAATTATACAAACTCACCAGCGAATTAAACAAACCCGTGAATTATACAAACCCGCGATTTATACAAACTCACCAGCGAATTAAACAAACCCGTGAATTTTACAAACCCGCGAATTATACAAACGAGGCAGCTTAATTAGTTGTAGCTATAGCCCGTAAATATGCATACTATAGCTATGGAGCATAATTAAGTTTATTGTAGTGGTTATTTCCAAAAATTCCTCAATATTTATTGTGCTTCCATACTAATATAACAAATATTCAGGTGCTTACGCGCCTCGGGGTTTATAATGTCTCGTATTAAATAAAATGTCTCGATAGACTAAGGTTTATGCCATTTAAAACAGTATTGGTACGTTGCTATGGTGTTAAAAAATGAGTGAGGCATTTATTGTAGTTTCTGAATTAATTAACAAAGGGTTTAAGCTATGTTTTAGTATAAATTTTTTTATATATGATATTAGTATAATTTAACATCATATAGCAATTTTTTTTTTTTATATATATATATATTCTATTTTTCAGGTTATCAGAAAACATGTTTATTATAAGTAGTTATCTATCAAACATAATAAAAATAGATATAAACAAAAATTATACTATTGTGTCACTCATAAGATATTTATGGGTAAACCTTCATAAAATATGGAATTATAATCTTTAAAATAAGATAAATACAGTTAACCAAAGAGATTATCTATGCGCGAATATAATATATTTCAATATTATTATGCGCGCAGATATACTGTATTTCGCTACAGTAATATTGTACACACGCAAATATACTTAATTATTATGTGAACGTGTGGATACAATATAAATTCAATATTGTTATGCGCGCGAATATATTGTATTTCGCTACAAAGATATTATACATGTACAAATACACTCTATTATTATGTGAATGCATGGATATAATGCATTTTAATATTATTATGCGAGCACAAATACAATATATATTCATCTACGTTTTATATCAAAATAATGCTATATGTATATTTCATAATTAAGTAAGATCTCACTACTTTTCATAAATATGAATGCAAATAACATTATAACAATAACATATTCAGTACTAATTACGAAAAGTATTCTCTAAACCAAATGACCCTTAATATTGTATATATATACACAAAAGTGAAATAAAGTTAAAGTTCCCAAAATGGCAAAATATATAGACATATATACTTAAACTAAACTTTTAACCGTCAGTTTAATTAAAATATAATACTTTAACTAATCCATCGACCAACTAGATGCTTTATCTTCACCTGATTGGCATGTTTTGTGGATCTCTTAAGCTGATATGCCAAAATATTTATCTTTTAATAATTGTATGACACGTGTTCCGAGATTTAGTCCAAGTACGTATAATTTATGATATTGACTTGGGCAGTAATATTTTTGATGGGGATGATGAAGATGATATGCTAGACATATTATTTGATAAGTCCGGATGAGGATTTCTCACCTAGACAAAGTAACAAAAACAAAAAGAAGACACACGAAAGGTAACATAGTTGGAATGGTAAAGTAACTGAGGAATTTATTTCCAGATATCTATCAATGCGACTGGCAAAGCAAAATAATATGACAGTTTCAACAACAACAAGATCCAATCAATCCAAAAAGAAGTGATGAACTATCAAGTTTTATTGAACATATTTGACGAAGAAGACAATACTTCAGGCTACTTTACACGGACAAACTATTTTTTTTAATTCCTACATATATAAAATGAAGTTTGAGGTTGATAACTCAACTTTATTCTTAGATTTTATATTTTTACATTACTTAAGCATCCTCATTTGTAGTATCATCACAGAGTGTATTATAAACTCTATGATGATCATATAATATCTAGTTTTCTCTAACTCTTATTTTCTTCTTGCTTGTTAATTAGTAAAGGTTCGTTACATCATTAGGATTAGTAAGGTAACGCCTAGTCCCCGACCTTTGCTTGTACTTTTCTCTTTGAGATCCTTTTTTTTATTAATAAAAACTTGCCCTAGGCCACCTTACCTAGTGAAATTGCTTTAAAAAAAGTATGACATGTGTTTTTTTCAAATATATTTTTTTAATCATTTAACTTTAGTTTTTTTTTAAATTTTTACCTAGACTTTTTTTATTATTATATTCTAGGATGTATTAATACTAGATCTAACTACTCGACTGAATTCACGTGGTGGAGACTAGATATTTATAGGTTAAAAATTGAATTATTAGACTGCCATACGTAGATAATTCAATATAATATAATTGAATTATTGATTAAAAAAATATATTATTTGATGTTGTTGCTGTCTACTACATATTTTTCGAGTTATTACCCATGCTATATTAAACAATGAAGTAGGTGTGTCTATTAATTATTAAAATTGGGAGGAGGATGTTTTTTGATACACCTAGGACATGGATTCTATATGAACCAATGGATCGTGGATATTGTTTAAGATTCCAAAAACTAAAATATGTTTCATTTATAAAAGAAAAAATTCATGTATTATAATTTAGTGAAGCGATGAGTTGTAATTTAAAATTAATGGGTAGGATGGGACTATAACCTATTCATAGAAAATGATATATATAGTCGTGTCTCGTGTATACTACTACGGATTTTGCGGTAATTATTTAACGATAATAATATAATTATCTCTCTCTAGATATATATATTATATTTAGCGGCAATAATAAATATTAGTTTTATAACTAACACTTTATATAAGTATCGCTAAAGATTTTATCAATACTGAATATAATGACATTAACTCAATTGCCGCTAAATATTTTTACGGCAACAAATATTGTCACTAAAGGTAACGTATGTTGCCACTAAATGTCTCTTTGTTGTAGTATGTATTCATTCAGTTTAGGTAGAGTTTATTTGTGTATTTCACTTGCAAATGAAGATGTTTAAGATAAATCCTCATCATCCATGTCGATCCATTTAGACCTATCACAATTAATCCAATATCTTATGCATTTTATTTATCGAACACTAGAAGTTTTCACCTTTTTGTTCCCTTGGTGAGTACTCGAGGATGCTTACTGCCTGAACAACCCCCTCGTGTATTACATATAAATTGGTTGTTTCCATTCATAAAACATACATTTTCATAGTTGCTTAACAATAAATCTAAAGTAACAATACAAATACAATATTATGAAAACACACAAACCAAAATACTTAGGCTGAACATTTAGCCAATTCTAGGTAAGTAGTTATATTGCTATTCCACTTTTAGAAGTTGTTTTTATACCAGAAAGTACCCTTTCCCTCAGATGCTTCATCTTTCTCGACGTAGATGCACTCAAAATCGCGCCATATTGCTTTGTAAAATGGAGTTCCATCAAATTGATAGTATCCTCCTAGTAATGGCCTCACAGCTTTAGTTGCCTCCATCGCGTGGTAATGTGGCATACTCGAGAATAAATGATGCACAACATGTGTGTCTGTAATATTGTGGAATACTTTAGTTAACACGCCATAGTCTCTGTCTACCGTTGCTAGAGCTCCTCTTAGCCAATCCCACTCGGATGAATCATAATGTGGCAATGAAGGGTGTGTGTGGTGTAATAATGTTATTAACACGATGAAGCCGTTCACAATTAGTAAGGGCACCCCATAGATGCATACAACCCAAGTTAGCCCTTGTGTCAGAGCAACGCGATATAATACATAAATAGTTGCAATCAGACCTGCATCTGAGATGTAAATTTGTAGTCTCTCGCGATCATTGTAAATAGGGCTATATGGATCATAATGACTTGCAAAGCGATCATAAGGTCTACCAGCTATATTGATGGCATAGTACAAAGGCAAGCCAGCAGTGAGGGTGAATGCAAGTATGAGTAATCGTCCTAGTGGATTATTCACGTATAATTTTGTGTACCATCTTAGTTTGGTTTTAACCTTAGGCACATGATTTTCATCATGTTCAAGGGAATTAGTGTTGGAGTGATGACGACGATGACTATATTTCCATGAGAAATATGGTGTTAAAAGTGCAGAGTGGAAGATAAAACCGATAGTGTCATTTATCCATTGGTAATCACTAAAGGCTTGATGGCCACATTCATGGGCAATGACCCATATTCCGGTGCAAACACAACCTTGAACGATCCAGTAAATAGGCCATGCTAGGTAAGAATACGGGGATGGAAGGAGGTGGAAGTAAGTGGAGGCAATGTAATAAAAGACGGAGACAAGCATGAGATCTTGAATAAGATAGGAGAATGAACGAATGAGAGATCGATGAAAGCAGTGAGGAGGGATAGCCTTCTTGATATCACCAATTGTAAAAGGGGGCTTTGAACTTGGCACTCTTTCGAGATGATTTTTCTTTTGTTCTGTTTTAGTTGTTGGAGCAGACATATTGCCACGGCCTCCCATTTTTGTCTTCAATCCTGAGTCTGCAACAATTAAATTTGTTGTGACAAGTCGAAAAAAAGATAGATTTTTTGGTGAAAATGGAAATACCTCAAAAGTAACACTTTTTAGCCTTACTTGAAAGCTAGAGAGTTCTCTCTTCTTTATAGAAAAAATAGAGAACAACAACTCTGGCCAACTCTTTTTTAATTTCCATCTGATATTCGGAACTCGGTTTGACTAGTCTAGATTCCCTTGCATAAGGCTCACTACCATCCATTTAATGTGGAAGCGTTCCTTATCAAGAACTTCTCTATTCTCATGACTCAAACTCGAGATATCTGATTAAGTATGGAAAAATCCTGTCCATCCCATTGCATCCTTTGGTGGTTGATTAGATCTGAAAATAAATTAGTATATCCTAGTAGTAAACTAAAGAGGCCATATGTATTCTTGGTGGCTCCAGGTGGTTTAGATTCCAGTTTTTTCATTATTAAAACTTTAATAACCACATATAGTGATGCTATTTACTCATTATCTTACATTATTGAGCAAGCCTCCTAATCCTCTTAATTTACTTCGAGTTGATTTTTCAAATGGTCACTCAACTAATGTTAACTATCGTATCAACTACAAAGTCATTCAACAATATCCAGAAGAGAAAAATCCACACCAATGTCTACAATAACTTGCCTCCTACTATGTATGTGCACACGCCTAGGACTAGTACCTGAAATTGTTGCCTCGTCTGCAGATACAACAGAGGAGTTCCTCAAGACGTATAGGCCTCAGAACGAGACTGCTCAGTATATTGGCGCGAATTGTGCACTCTGCACCTTTTGACTAACTAAAAGATCAATTCATTGGAAAATGACAAGTTGAGCTTATGATCGATATATAAATGGCCTTCAATGCTAACAATAAATAATACTGTCTATTAAAACGTTGTATTTTAAGCACATAATGTGGTACATATACAATACGTTATGAAAACGATACATAATAGAATGCTAGGAAACAACAATCCTAACAAACTATAAATAGACCTGAATTCAAAATACTTATTGTGACTTGTGCTTAGCATTTAACCAAATCGATTTTTAATTCATCGTGTTTTTATACCAAAAAACACCTCTATCTTTAGATCTTTCATCCTTCTCCACATAGATGCACTCCTTATAATCCCTCCATAATGCCTTATAAAAAGGGGTAGTATCAAATTGGTAGTATTCTCCTAGTAATGGCTTGATAGCTCTGGTTGACTCAAGTCCGTGGTAATGTGGAATCGTTGAGAATAGATGATGCAAAACGTGAGTATCCGGAATGTGATGGAAGACCTTATTTAGTACACCAAAGTCTCTGTCTACCGTAGCTAGAGCTCCTCTTAGCCAATCCCACTCGGATAAATCATAATGTGGCACGGAAGAGTGAGTATGGTTCAAGAGAGTGATTAACACTATGAAGTTGTTCATAATTTGGAGGGGCACTCCATAGATACTTACAACCCAAGTTAGCCCTTTTGCCAAAGCAACGCGATACAACATATAAGTAGTTGCAATCACACCTGCATCTGAAATATAGATTTGTAGCCTCTCACGATCATTATAAATCGGTCCATGTGGATGATAGTGACTTGCAAAGCGACCATAAGGTCTGCCAGAGGCATTGAAGACCAAGTACAAAGGCCACCCAAGATTGAGGGTGGTGGCAAGTCCGAGTACTCTTACTAGTGGATTCATGCTCAAATACTTGGTGAGCCACGTTACATCGGATTTAAGCCTGGGCACATACACTTCATCATGCTCAAGGGAGCTAGTGTTGGAGTGGTGACGACGATGAGTATATTTCCATGAGAAGTATGGTGTTAAAAGTGCAGAGTGAAGGATAAGACCGATAGTGTCATTTATCCAATGGTAATCACTGAAGGCCTGATGGCCACATTCATGGCCAATCATCCATATTCCAGTGAAAACACAACCTTGCGCGATCCAGTAAATAGGCCATGCTAGATAACAAAACGGAGATGGAAGGAGGTGGAAGTAAGTGATGGCAATATAATAAAAGACGAAGACAATGATGAAATCTTGAACAAGATAGGAGAAGGAACGAACAAGAGATCGTTGAAAGCAGTGAGGAGGGATGGCCTTCTTGATATCACCAATTGTAAAAGGGGGCTTTGAAAATGACATGACTCGATTTTTCCTTTATTCTGTTTTATCAATCCTGAAATGTGCAACAATAGTGATTTGAGTAAATTCGAAAAACTTTCATCAGAAAAAAACAAGTTGATATTAAATAGAAATGCATACCTGAAGCTGGAGATTTCTGTGTACCACTTGTTTACAAACTTGATAAGTCTAAAGTTATTTAAGAAAGGAAGTACAGATTTTGAGATAATTAAAAACTTAATTTTATATTGTATGACACCACAAGATTAGTCATATATCTTTTAAAAAATTACTCTTAACACATCACAAAAGAATATTTAAACTTATTTTGTGAATTATGGAATCTTTTTTTCAGATCAAAATCTCTACTTACTTTCTTACATAACTCTAACCTTGTCAGTTTGTATTATTATATTCAATGTTTGGTTACAATTTTCAATTCCAACGTGGTTAGTACGTATAATATAAATAATTCTAATCTCTATATTATATTCTATTGATTTAATGTGTATAATAAGGTAATCTCTATATTAATTACTCACTGTGTCTCGATTTATGTGAGTTGAGGTATCTAGATGTGGAGTTAATATCAATGAAGGTCACTCAACTATGAACAATTATTGAGCAAAGTCATTTAACTTTGTTTTGTATCAATAAGGTCACTCAACTTAGAGAGTTTTTCTTATAAAATCACTCAATCAAATTTGTAATTAAAAAAAACCCACTTTACCCCCTTAACATTTTGGGTATGAAGAATAATACCCTTTTCATATTTTAAATGAAATAATAAACCCCCTTATTTTTACATATCATATCATAATCCTAGTCGTTTTTTATTTTAAAAAATACAATGTCACAATAAGTTTCAATTTCTGATAGACTTGTATACTCTTTTCAAATCAAGAATAAAAAATTACCAAAAGAATATTCTATAAAATTGTATATATGTAAGTAAATTTTAATGACTTTGATCTATTCTTTATATGCAATTTTCATTTTTATCAAAATAAGTAAAATAAAAAAGTGCCAACGACAGGGGAATATTAATCGTTAATTATGAATCTTATTTTACACTAAAAAAACAGTAAAATGACGAATTAAAACAAAACAAGGACTTGTTGTTTATTTGTATTATTTTCTCAATTTTCTTTTGTAATATAAACATATATTATTATTTTAAAATTTTTATCTAATCCCGTAAATATTTCATGGACACATTATCAAGCTGAACCCACTATTGAACATTACCGGAGCAAATCCACTCCCATTTAACTCGAGGTTCGTTTATGATATTTTAAAAATATATGTAATAATTATAATTTTTGATAATCATTGATTTAAGATAAAAAGGATAAATACTCTCATTCAAAAAGTGAAGGAGTATTGTTTGCCAAATTGAAAATGTTAAGGGGGTAAAGTAAGTTGTTTTTTTCTAAACATGGTTGAGTGATTTTATAGGAAAAAAAGTCTCAAGTTAAGTGACTTTATTGATACAAAACAAAGTTTAATGACTTTACTAGATAATTTCTAATAGTTGAGTGACCTTTTGAGATATTTACTCTCTAGATGTGCACACTCAAAGACCAATATATGTCTTTTGCCTCTAAAAATGAAGCATTCAAATTTGATTCACGTTTTTCTTTTCTTGTTAAAATTCATATTGCAATCTTGTTGAAATTCAAGATTTTGTTTGAACTTGAAATTCGGTAGAACAATATCTTTTGATCTTAATAATCATGATTATATCGAAGATAACATTCCCTCAACTGACGTGGGATTTCATATTCCCACACACACTTGATCAGAGTATGAAACTAGAGTGTGGATAACCTAACATGGAGTTTCGACTTACGAAACAGAGTAACATGAATCAGCAGGTCTGCCTCTGATGCTATTATGAACTAGTCTCGGCCCAATATTGTTAGTATTAGAAACTTTAAAGAAAAAGACAAGGTTCAACAGAAGTATTTTTTTCATTTGTTTTCAGATTTCAAAAGGCATACACACATATATCTACATAAGCTTTTCCAAAGTTAGTAGATGACCATACCTATCCAACCACTATTGACTTTCTTACAAAACATATTCCACAAAACAAGGAATACCTTTCCTTTACAAACTAAACATAATATTTAAAAAGGAACTATTAAACAAAAGACTATATAGAAATATCTCATTTTCTAACACTCCTCCTTGAGATTTTTCTTGGATACTACTAACTTAGCCCTTAGAAGTTCAAATTTCCCCTTAGGAAGAGCCTTGGTCATGATGTCTGCAATCTGCTGATCTGAGCTGCAATGAACAAGTTGAACTTCACCATCCTTCTCTGCTTGCCTGATAGCGTAAAACTTCACATTTATATGCTTGCTACGACCATGTTGCACTGGAATTTTGGCCATAGATCTTATGAGGAGATTCCCGTTCAGATTCTTGATGGTCAGGTTCGCAAGTTAAAAACCAAAGAGGTTGCATCAGTCAAAGTCTTGTGGAGAAATCAGTTTGTTAAGGAGGCTACATAGGAGGCTAAGTAAGATATGAAGAAGAGACACCCTCATCTCTTTACCCCAATTTAGCTCCAATCCAAGGTATTAGCTCTTCCTAAAGTACTCATTCAATTCAGTCCCTCCTTCACTATTACGAGTTCATGAGTTTATGTGTATTTCAAAGTTTGGGCTGTTAAATATTTCCCTACCCTATTCATTCTCATTTCATCCATCATTCGAGGACGAATGATTCCAAGGGAGAGATATTGTAACACTTCAAAAATTCCTAAGCTAAAGCCTGTACCATTCTTTGTTTGCATGTAGAAATCGTATCGAGTGATTCGTAAATTGCTCATATTGGTAAAGGTCATTTCTTTTGTGTTAGAATGGATTTGAATATGACTTAAGGTCACAAGGACCCCCTAGCACAAAGTTGAGTAGAAAACTTCATTTTTTCGACTAAGTCTTGACATAAGATTTTACTTAGGACAACTTCAAACAATCATATCTCCCAGCACATAATGAATTAGGTGGCCCATCACCTATCAAATTTAAGTTCTTTGAGTCCTCTTTCCAACGCTACCAAGTTTGCCTATTTTTGAGCTTGGAGTAAA
The DNA here is from genome assembly GCA_018342035.1 of Solanum appendiculatum. Classification (NCBI taxonomy): domain Eukaryota; kingdom Viridiplantae; phylum Streptophyta; class Magnoliopsida; order Solanales; family Solanaceae; genus Solanum; species Solanum appendiculatum. Next base: position 264,755 of record JAGDQO010000569.1, on the reverse strand, counting down.
AAGTTATGACCATTTTACCAGAGACTGTCATATCAAAATTTTCTGAGTCTGTGAAGGACAGCTTCTATCTACGAGCCATCAATGAATTGACGACCCGTACTGTCAAGTCATCAAAAAGAGTTCAGAGACTCAATTTTGGGGTTCATTTTCTACGGATCCATTCTACGGGCTGTAGGAACTTCTACGGGCCGTAGATTGGACCCGTAAATGAACTTTTGAGCTTGAAATTTAGTATTGAGTCTACGGATTGGATCTACGGTCCTTAGGAACTTCAACGGGTTGTAGATTGGATCCATAGGATGAGGTTTTGAGCTGAAAAATTTCAATATCAATTCCACGGATGGGATCTACGGTCCGTAGATCAAACCACGAACTGTAGATGGTCCCGTAGACAGTTTTTATCAGCTTTTAAAGAGGGGTAGTTCAGTCTTTGCCCACCCCTTCTAAGCCTAACCCACGACGTTTTTTGCACCTAATTAAGAGTCTAAACAGTGTTAAAGCATATTAGATTGTCCTTAACACTTAGAGATTTTGGAGAAAGGATTCAAGAGGAGAAAAACTAGGGTTTTCAAGCATTCATTCAAGTTCTTCAGTTTCGTCAAGATCTTTGATCTTCTAGGTATGTAAGGATTTTAGTGTTGGGCTAGTTCGTCCTCACGCCCTATATATATATGAATTTCTGCAAAAGTAATCTAGGGTTTTACTCCTTGATTTTGAGTAAAGTTGAGTTAGCCCATTGATTGTTACCTAATTCAATTCTTGAGTATTTGTGTTGATATTGTTGAATATTATTGTGGTATTGTTCATGTCTATATTTCAGCATGAGCCCTATTTATTGAGCTAATTCTAAGTTATCGATGAGAGGTCCTTTAAACTATATAATTGTTTTAAATTAATTTCTTAAAGAAAAGTTTTGAGAAGAGCCTTGAGAAGCATTTGGGAACTAAGTATTTTCCCCAAGATAATATTCTTTTATAAAGAGAAACAATGATTTCTAAAGAAAGTTTATTGAGTACTGAGATACTCTAGAAAACATTTACCTTTTGAAGAGGATTAGTTTGAGCAATTACCTCAAACCCAGAAAAGATATCGTTTTTAAAAATTGAGGTGAGCAAAGTAAAAGATTTTGGGAGTAGTATTGGGCAACGATATGGGGGAGAGTTCAGACAACTCACAGCCTCCATAAACCATGTAGCCAACATGGGTAAATGATACATACTTTTTAGATGATTTCCTTACATATAGTATTTAGTGGATCCACTTAATGAGCTTGAGAGTCTTATACCTGGCAAGTATAGGACCGTTCTGGCAGTGTGGATGTTTCGCTGTATCATCACATAGCTCATAGTGATAGTTTTCGGTTAGAGAAACTCCGCAGAGTAAAATATATTATTTTTCATATTACTTGAGAAGTTGAGTTAGCCCTTGTGAAGTTTTAAATTGACTTTATTCATTTGATTCTTTACATTCAGTTTTGAGCCCAAAGTAAAGTTAAAGTGTTTTCTATATACTTATGAGTTTTACGAGATTAGAGTTGGGCAAGTGTATTTGTAAAGCTTTAATGGTCTTGTCCTTTATCTCTTTACATTCAGTTGAGTTATCCATATCTTCATTTGCTTACAGTACCTTCATTTCAGTTATTTATCTACTCGGCTGTATTACATACTCGTACATTCCATGTACTGATGTCATTCGACCTGCATCTTTGTGGATGCAGATAGAGGTGTTTAGGATCATCAACAGGCATTCGTTGAGGATCATTTGCACTTCCGCAGTTAGTAGCTTTGGTGAGCCTCCCAACATTCCTGGAGGATTCATCGTCATTTCTTCTATTTCAATTTTGTTGAGATGTCGTGGGGTCTGTCTCGACATTCGTCTTAGTTATTTAGAGGCTTCATAGACATATTTAGAATTTGATGGGTCCCTTAGACTATCTTCTTTTGCATTTGAGTTTTGACTAGCGTTTCCAGTAAAAGTTCATCAAAGTATTTTTTTTCCAGACATTATTTGATTTTACAGCAGAGTTGAGATTTAAGAGTTTTTTCATGTCGATATAAGAGTCCTTCATGCTCAAGTTAAGTTTTCCGTTCAGTAGTCAGCCAGACCAAGGGTTCGCTTGGGGACCAACTAGGGTTTTCGGGTGCCGGCCATGTCCAGGGTGTAGGCTCAGGGCGTGGCACTTCTTTCATCCTTAACATCTCAAATTCTCTTCTGAGAGTTAAGAGTTTGACAGTCTTCACTCTGTCACTTCCGTCGAACTCTTGTTTTAGCTTCTCCCATGCTTATCTAGGTGTTTCACAAGCCGTTTTTCTTGTGAAAATCACATCTGAAAGTGCTGAATGAAGACATGTGAGAGCCTTTGGTTTCCTTGACTTCGCATCTTCATAAATCTTCATTTGTGCAACTGTTGGATTTGGTCCTAGTGGAAGAGGATCATCTTCACTTTCAATTGTTTCCCATAGACTAAGAGCTTTGAGATAAGCCTTCATTTTTATCACCCATATGTGATAATTTTCTCCGGTAAACATAGGAGGTCCTGCACCCAAGAAGCTGTTGGACGCCATGTTACTGTTGCTCAACTCTCACCTTAGAAGAACTGGAGAAAAAACCTTAGCCTTCTTGCCTTCACAGATCCCTCAAGAAGAAGGGATCTTGTACCACTGTTAGTATTAGAAACTTTAAAGAAAAAGACAAGGTTCAGCAGAAGTATTTTTTTCATTTGTTTTCAGATTTCAAAAGGCATACACACATATATCTACATAAGTTTTTCCAAAGTTAGTAGAGGACCATACCTATCCAACCACTATTGACTTTCTTACAAAACATATTCCACAAAACAAGGACTACCTTTCCTTTACAAACTAAACATAATATTTAAAAAGGAACCATTAAACAAAAGACTATATAGAAATATCTCATTTTCTAACAAATATTGATACCTGCATAGATGTCATAGAACTAGTTATTGGGCCAAGAAGAAGCAACAAAATATGTCAACAAATGTTTTCTAACTAATTACTCTGACTCTTTTTCTAACTTTTACTATTTTACACTTAGCCTAATTAGTTAATTAAGTTCGACCGGTTAACCATTTATTAATGGATCTTAAAGGACGCCTAACCACTTCCCTTTAGATTAATTGAACCCTTACCTAGAATCTTAAGTTTAGTAGACCTAAAATGAAGTTAACTTTAGACATTCTTTAATCAATTTTAGGTTCCCTAATTCACCGTAATAATTGGGTGGCGACTTCTTGACTTAGTTATTAATTTAGGAATTACCAAAATGTTGTACACTATTTTGACCTGGTTAAAATGGGGTATAACATCGGCAAGCAGGTCAAGAATATTCTTTCTCTGAGACAGAAAAATTCCCTTGTTGCTTCTGTTTACTTCTACTCCCAAAAAGTATTTCATCGGACCCAAGTCCTTTGTATGAAACCTAGTATGAAAGAAAATTTTGAGGGAAGAGATTCCTACATAATCACTTCCTGTGATGACAATGTCATCAACATATACAACAAGGAGGATAGTGCCAGATGTTGATTGCCGATAAAAGACAAAGTGATCACATTTGCTCATTTTCATCCCAAAATTCTGAACTACCTCACTGAACTTGCCAAACCAAGCTCAAGGACTCTGTTTCAATCCATACAAGGACTTCTTCAAATGACAGACTTTCTCATACTCTCCCTGAGCAATAAAACCAGGTGGTTGCTCCATATACATTTCTTCTCGAAAATCACCATGAAGGAATGCATTCTTGATATCTAACTGATGTAAAGGCCAATTCTCAGAAGCAGCTAGAGAAATGAACAAGCGGACAGATGTGAGTTTGGCAACCGGGGAGAATGTGTCTGAATAATCTACCCCATATGTTTGAGCATACCCTTTAGCTACAAGTCTGGCTTTAAGTCTCTCTACAGATCCATCTGGATTAACTTTAACTGTGAAGACCCATTTACATCCCACCGATTTCTTTCCCTTGGGTAAATTCACTAAATCCCACGTGTGATTTTCCTCTAAGGCATGTATTTCATAAAGCATTGCATCAGACCATCCAGGATGATTCAAGGCCTCTTTCACTGTTTTAGGTACAGAAACAAAGTCTAGAGAAGCAATCAAAGATCTAGACGTAGAGGATAAGTGGCCATAGGAAACAAAATTACTAATGGAATATGAGGATTTGCAACTACGTGTACCTTTGCGAAGAGCAATTGGAAGGTCAAGATCTTGTGGAAGATCAGACGAATGAGGATCTGATGACAAAGGAACTGGTGCAGGACATGTATCATTAGCCTCTCGCCTCCTCGAGTAAACTTGAACAATTGGCGGTCTTGCCACATCAGATGGAGAAGGAGCTTCCGAAACAATAGTCGATTGGTCCTAAATAGAAGAACTGAGAGATGGAGGGACAACATCTGATTCTTTTGTCAAAACACAGGTGACCTGATAGACTAACCACTCATATTCCTCCTCCTGACTTGTAGAAACAGGAGGTGCATAGAAGAACGGTGTAGTCTCTGAAAATACAACATCTGTTGCCACCAAATATTTGCCAAGTTCGGTAGAATAACACCGATACCCCTTTTGGAGGTGAAAATAGCTCAGAAAAACACACTTCAATGCCTTGGGATCCAACTTGGTAACATATGGTTGAACATCTCGAACATAGCATGTGCTTCCAAATATCTTAGGTTCCACCGAAAATAGTGACTTGTTTGAAAAAATAACATTGTAGGGCACATTGCCAGCAAGCACAGTAGATGGCATGCGATTAATCAGAAAACAAGCCGTAGAGATCGCATCTACCCAAAATTGTTTAGGAACCTTCATTTGGAACAAAAGTGCTTGAGCTGTCTCAAGTAAGTGCCTATTCTTCCTCTCGGCAACTCCATTTTGAGAAGGTGTATCGACACATAAAGACTGATGAAGAATACCATGTTGTCTCATATATGACTGATATAATTTCGACATATATTCTTTAGCATTGTCACTCCTCAGAATACGTATCGAAGCATTGAATTGTGTTTTGACTTAAGCATAGAAGGCACAAAAGTGAGTAAACACTTCCGAGAGACTCTTCATAAAATAAATCCAAGTCATTCGAGAAAAGTCATCCACAAAAGTAACAAAGTACTTATGCCCAGTTTTGGAAAGAACAGGACACGGTCCCCAAACATCAGAATGAACTAACTCAAACGCTGCCTTAGCCCACTTATTAACCCTTAGACTTAATGAGTTGCGATGATGTTTTGCAAATTGACATGACTCACATTCTAATGAAGAAATATTCTGGAACTAAGGATAGAGCTTCTTTAATAGAGGCAGAGAAGGATGACCCAATTGACAATGTGCTTCAAATGGAGACACAACACTAGAGCAGGCAACAAACCGAGGCTCCCATTCATCAAAGATGTAGAGATCGTCAGATACATGTCCTTTACCAATAACCTTATTCGTCTTAAGATCACGAAACAAACAATGATCGAAAAAGAACGAAATATAACAATTAAGGTCTCTGGTAACTTTGCTAACAAAAATCAAATTAAAAGCCAACTTTGGTAGACTTAATATAGATGACAGAGTAATAGAAGAGGTTGGTATAACCGTCCCATATCCAACACTGTTGCAAGTTGATCCATCAGCAACGGTAACCGAAGAGGGTTCTTTGTGTGCTTGAAAGCAAGAAAAAATATTAGGATTACCTGTCATGTGATTTGTGGCACCTGAATCAATCACCCATTTATTTGAAGAGGTGATAAGATATGTTTTATTTGATTCAACAAAGGAATTAACTGAAGTGGATTCCTTCGAGAATTTATGGTATTGAGAGAATTTAGGAAACTCCTACGCTGAAATTAGGACCATTTTTTTTTCTTCAGATAATGGACTACAAGCACCAACAACTTTAGACCTTTGAATTCTCTGATTATAGTCGGTCACTTTTCCCAGTAAGTCCAACCAGATTATATCCTAAAATCAGACAATACCCAAGATAGACAGTAACCTATTTTGGAACAATAAACAAAGTAATTGTTCTTCCCCACACCAATTCCACTCAAGGCTAGCTATCCAACAAATCAGAGACCAAAAAATAACTCCTGATAAAGAAAAAAATCATCAAATAAAGAGCCAAGTAAAAGTGGTGATTGAAGAGCAAAACCTGATGATGCTACAGCAAAATCCCAAAGCTAAAAGTTATGAGTCACGAGTGAACTCGGAACGTCAAATATTAGCAGAAATCGCTAGAAAAAGGATGTCAACTTACTACCAGATGCTGCCCGACATAGAGAGATCACCAGATTATTGGTCAGAAATGGGCAACTCTCTCAAATCGTGGTCTGCTTAACAAACAACCACCAAATCCTTGCTGGAAATCTCACTGTAACATTGGAACAGCAAGCAGATTGAATTTCTGATGCAGCAAGCACAAATTTCTGATGCAACACCATTACTGCAGTCTCACTGGAAAGGGTAATGATGGAGCGTGAGCCTCACACGAGTAACTTCCAGCTGTCGAGATCTAGGGGTTTAAGGTCGTGGCAAGTATCTTCTTTCTAAGTGGGTGGTGACAAAAATTTTGGAAATCTCAATCATTTCTGGTGAAACTACATTCGATTCCGGCGAAGTCACTGTGACTTCCGGCAAAGACAAAATATCAACTCAGACATTGGCTCTGATACCATGTAATTCATAAGGTATTGAGAATAACTTGTTTATTACTCAAAGAGAACAATGGTATAAATACATGAAGAGAATAAGCTAACTATGGTAACTAAATATTCAAATCCCTAAAAATCAGCTATATTATCTATCTATATTATTATACAGATTCTGTAACAATCTCAAAGTCTCTCAACTTTGTTTCGTAACACAAAAGACACTCAACCAGAGATAATAAATTATCTCAGGAAGCCACTCAATTATTTTCGTTTACCCTCTGAATTAGTCAGATCACACAGAGATTTCAGCCTATCAACATGACGAGCGGCAAAATTACTGAATTCTTGTGTATAGTAGTATATCCATTAGTACTGACTAATTAATATGTGAACAGACCTCTGCATATACATACACTTTGTCCATGTTCATTTTTTTCATTATTAAAACTTTGTCCAGCTATCTTATCCTTAGATCCCATGTGCAATAAAGCTGTTTATTAAAAAAAATCAAACTGACCATGAAATAGTGAGAAACTTTTTTTATATTATGTCCATTTGAATTTGTCTGCTACAATTTTATAGATCTCTGCATTATCACATTATACTAGAGCTCCAATTCATACATACCAAATTAGTAAAATGGAGCCGTGGATAGACTTGAGAGGGAAAGTAGTGATGGTGACAGGGGCATCCTCGGGAATCGGGCTAGAGTTCTGTCTTGACTTGGCCAAAGCCGGCTGCAGGATCATAGCTGCAGCCCGTCGTGTTGACAGGCTGAAAACTCTCTGCAACCAGATTAATAATTCGGAGGGTCAGGCCCGGCGTGCAGTCGCCATCCAGCTTGACATCACTGCTGATGGTGCTACTATTGAGGCTGCTGTACAAATAGCTTGGGACGCCTTCGGACACATTGATGCATTGGTTAACAATGCTGGCCTTAGAGGTAATATAATTGACTATCATATAATTTTTTTTTTGGAGTCCCCTTATATGAAATCTTGGGGGCATGTAAATTGGTTAATCTTACTACTTTGTATAGGTAGTGTGAGCTCTTCACTGGAATTGACAGAGGAGGGGTGGGAACATACCTTTAAGACGAATCTCCGAGGAGGATGGTTGGTCTCGAAATATGTTTGTAGACGTATGCGCGATGCTAAACAGGGCGGAGGATCTGTTATTAACATCTCTTCAATTCTTGGACTTAATCGAGGACTATTTCCGGGGAGTCTTGCTTACACTTCTTCGAAGATGGCTCTTGACATGGTCACTAAGGTAGCTAGTTAGCCAGTCTCTTCTTCTTTCTTTTTTTCATTTTTTCTTGTATGTTATGGTAAGGTAATAACCCAAATAAATGAATGGCAGATGATGGCCCTTGAATTGGGAGTACACAATATCAGAGTGAACTCAATATCACCAGGAATTTTCAAATCTGAGATAACAGAGAGCCTTGTTCAACAGAAATGGTTCCATAAAGTTGTTTCGAAAATCGTTCCTTTGAGAAATTTTGGAACGACAGATCCTGCTTTAACATCAGTCGTCAGATACTTAATCCATGATTCTTCAAAATATATATCTGGCAATATTTTCATTGTCGATGCGGGAACTACCTTAGCAGGTGTTCCAATTTTCTCATCGCTCTAAAATTACCTCATGAGGACATTGAAGCTGATGGATTTGTTTATCGAGAAATATACACTACAACAACAACAACATATCCAGTGTAATTTCATAGGGGTGGGGTCTAGGGAAGGTAAGGTATACACATATCTTACCTCTTCCTTGTGAAGGTAGAGAAGTTGTTTATGAAAGACCCTCAGCTCGAGAAATATACAACTGTGATCAAGAAATCGATATGTATGTTGGTTTTGTCTCATTGTTCAATTATCGAAGTGAAATGTATTTTAATTAACAGAATAGTGAATAAATACACCTACCAATAAGCCTTCCATAGTGATTACATTAAGCTACCATGAGGTCTCAAGTTCAGATTCTAGCAGAGGTAAAAAATACCAGGTAATTTCTTCTCATTTTCCCAAGCCGTGATATACAAAATTACCTGGTACCTATACTAGTGAGAGGTAGCAGGTATCCGACTTTAACATCAGTCGTTAGGTACTTAATCCATGATTCCTCAGAATATGTATCTGGCAATGTTTTCATTGTTGATGCTGGAGCTACCTTAGCAATTGTTCCAATTTTCTCATCGCTCTAAAATTAGCTCATGAAGACGTTGAATCTTGATCATTTTGCTTATTGAGAAATATACAATATGATCAAGAAATGGATACGTACATTGGAGAAAAAAATGTTTGTTTTGTTACACTGTAGAGTACTAATTATATTGTTCAATTCTCGAAGTGGAATGTATCATAATTAATGGAGTATGAACAAATCCTTAGTGGGTAGTGTTACGTGATACCTACGCTGATGGGAGAAAAAAAGATGCTGGTTTTGTCTCTCATCTTCTTCCACGATAGATATTAGCTTTCATGCCCCTTGACTACTTCACAAAATGCCTGCTACCTCCCACCAACAAACAAATACTCCATTTAACTTTGTCCACCAAGACTAGGACAGATGGATAGAAATCACCAAGTGCTTTTTGTCTGTTGTGATTGAACTCGAGACCTTATGGTTCTCAATCCACTTCATTGACCACTAGGCCAAACCTTTGAGTGCGAGTTAACATTAATTGCTCGAGGTTAACGAGTATTTTTCCAAGAGAATTCAGTCATGAAAGACTATCGAAATTAACAGGCATATCACCTTACAGAACTTAGCAGTAATATACACATAAAAACAGGCAATTTACCCAAAAGAGATGCTGATCAGCTTGCACAGCTTCAAATGTTTACATATAAACAACGCATTTTCCCAAAAGAGAGATGGATCAGCTTAATACATATACATGTAAACATACTATTTACCCAAAAGATATATTGACCAGTTTCCAGAGCTGATAATATACAAAAACACGCCATTTTACCTAATTCATTTGCAGATCATTTCATGTATCGCTTCACCTCACAGCCAGATATTGCACAAAACGATAGCTCGTGACATCTACTCCATAGCAGTTGTATAGTTAGAGGTGAAGCATATTAGAACGAGCCTTCATTCCCTATTTAGCGTCAGCTCTGCTCCTTCTGGCACTAAAGTTTGCATCAGCTGCGTGCAGTTAAACATGGTCAACATACAACATCCAAGTGAAGGAAGGACAGTTCAGCAAAAAATACAAAAATTGATACTAATGAATATTCCGAATTCATATACTTGACATGGCTATGTTAATGTTACGATACCTTCCGATCGTTGTAATCATATCTCAAGATAAACTGGTGGCGTACAGCTTCACGATGTGCAATGCTCCTTGGAACTGGAGAATTGATTCATCATATTTCAATTCAGAAAAGAATCAGCATTAAGGTACAAGTGAACAGATAGAATAAAGTTCAAGGATCATATACGTGAAATTAACTCGTGATATGCTTTTAGTTTTAATGTCATAGTAGAATATCTCATTCAGAATGGCAGAGTGATTTACCTATCTTGCAAAGGAAGCGAGAACCAGTTTCATCAGCGGAGATTGAGGCCTGCCCATTGTGTACTAAAAAAGAAAGTGCAAACAATTCTCGACAGTATGAGCAAAGGAATTTCTCCTTAAAAAGAGTTCGTCAAGCATGACCCTTTTCTTCTCCTTTAAGAGCTCCAATATGTTTGACATATTCTTGCTAACATCAGGTTTGTCCTCAACAATTTCACCAGCAACCTATTAAAAAGACACAGCAAATGGAAGATTATTTATCAACCAAACAACGTAAAAAGAGTGGAAAACACAGTCGATGGCCTCGGCTTTAGATTTCTTCAAAATGCATATGGAAGCTGCAATCTCAAAGGAAAAATTAAAAGTAGGGGAAATGACCATACCAATTTTGGTCGAGTAAGGTAGACCTTCCTCGGAGGCCCTTTCCTATGAACCACAATCTCTTTTGGATAAGAATGATAAACTTCAGGCTTCTGATATCCGCTATAAACTAAAAGCTGCTTCCTTGGCTTAAATTCAGTTTTAAGAACTCCAAGCCTGAGAACGAGCCAAAAGCACTCAACAAACTAAACGTAATTACATTATTTTTCTTTGTTCTCTTCAAGTTCATTATTAAAGAAATGAAAATCTAACATTGTCTTGCAACCTTTGCCTTCCATAAACACGAGTGAAGCATCAGTCCTGATCTTTTCCCAGTTCACATTTTGTAGTGACTTCCCAATGATTAAATGATCCATTGCATTCTTTGAATGTTCTTTTCGTAAACCATAAACTCGAAGCAACCAGGAGATGAATATAGAAGGTGAGATACTACAATTGGGACGTAATTGGAGAGATTCGACAACAGTATTGATAAGTCCGAGCAAGGCCTCTGCATCCGCCACTTGCTCTCTTGGCCTCTTAACTTTAAAACCAAACATTATAAAGTATAAACCGATTTCACCAGTAACATAAAAGCAGGGGAAAATACATAACAATTTGTTGCAGCAATTTCGTGTGGCGATTGATATCGAAGTGGAGCTCACCTTGTAGAGTAATACTTCAAGCAACTAACCAAAAATTGTAACTTATCGAAGAATAGAAATTGTAGCCCATTTTGGAGCAACATCAAGAATAGGATAATGAAAATGAGACAAGATCTCGCCTATTTCATATATCCGTATTGTTCTTTACATATTCATATAAGGAAAAAACACTTTTCGCAAATCAATGTCGGGTGATACCCCTTTCTAAATTGTTCTGTTATGCCACAAGAAAGAAGCATAGAGGACGTATCCAAACACGTAAAAGACTACTTTTGTTCCCTCTGTCCTAATTCACGTGCTGCACTTTCGGTTTTACTTTGTCTCAAGAAAAACCACCTCTTTCTATATAGTTTATAAAGAATTAAACTTTGAACATCCAAATATATATGGCTTGTTCGAAACCAAAAGTCATAAAAAGAAACTCCTTCTTTCTTAAACTTCGTGTCCAAATCAAAGTGCATCACATAAATTAGGACTTCAAAAGTATGCGAATACACACAAATATATAAAAGGACAGCCCAATGCACTAAGCTCCCACTATGCATGAGCTCGGAGAAAAGCCGGACCACAAGGATCTATTGTACCTAATCTTATAAGAGGTTTTTTCCAAGCTCCAACTATGCATGAGCTCGGAGAAGAGCCGAACCACAAGGATCTATTGTACCTAATCTTATAAGAAGTTTTTTCCACAGCTCGAACTCATGACCTTTTCACATAGCAACAACTTTACTAGTTATACCAAATCTCGCCTTCACACACACACAGAGACACACATATATAAGGAAGCTGATAAAATATACCATTGAAATACAAGTCATCAACACTATTTAACACAATGTTGAACTTATTTGACCCTGGAGCTCCAAGTTGACATCTTGTCTCTGCATTTCAAGAAAACCAAAAAATCATCAAAAATTTTTAAAAATTAAAATTGTAGCATAATCAATGGCATGAATAGTTAAAAATACCATCAACAATGGTTCTAATAAGAGAGTACTGTAATCGAACACTACGACGAAGCGAATCAGGTTGGTTAGTAAAGTCATTGATCTCATTGAAAGCTTCAAGATTTTTTAGCCTTTGTGACAAAACATTTATTCTACTCAATTCTTCATCTCTTTTTTCTTCTTGTTTAATTTTCTTAGCTCTAGTTGTTGTACTCATAGCTTTACACTCTTCTTTTTCTTGTTTCTTTCTATGAATGAAATGCTTTTGAAAGTTGAAATAGTGAAGCAAAAGGGCTTTACTTTGTATTGAGAAGTGTGAAGAGTATGAGAAGGTGAAGAGGCTAATTATTAGTACTACTAGTAATATTATTGTCTTGTAGGATATACTAGTGTTTTTTGAATTTGAACGTGAAAAGACTTGCATCATGTCTCTTACGTAAGCTTTAAATTTCACTATTTTTATTACTCCTTTGTTATAGTTTATTGGCACAGTTGGAATTATGAGAGTAGGTTAAAAAAAATGGAAAGAAATTTTTTTATATGTCTTTTAAATATTTTAAGTATTATGATTTGTAGTGTTTTTTTTACGTAATTTTTAAATATATAAATTTATTTTGAAAATTAATGTTTCTATGTCCAATTTAGAATTTAATTTTAGAAGACTGAATCTCGAAATTCTAATGATGACACATAAATTGAAACATATGAAATAACTTTTCACTGGTTGCTGCATTTTTCTTTTCTTCTCCAGAATTAAGGAATGGGCTGCCCTATTTTTTTTCTTTTCTTTCTATATTGCGCGTGAGAATAAGAAAATAGGTTTAGCACACTTCTTTAATACTCTTAATAATAAAAATAATTATTGGTTAAATTACCAACTAACCCTTCATTAAAAAAAAAGGGTTATTACAAAGATATGACTACTCGATCTAAGTCAACTCCAAAAGACAACTCATAAATGGGAGAATTGTCCGAAATCACGTAAAGAGACGCCATGACCCATAATTCCCTCAACCAATATGGAACTTATTTAAACAGTATTAAGATACATTTCACTTTGAGAATTGTACAAAAAGAAATACATGTCGACAAATAATGAGATTCAACGTTTTCATATCTTCATAAGCTAGTTTTATAGCGACGAGAAAATTGGAACACCTGTTAAAGTTGTTCCAGCATCGACGATGAAAACATTTCCCGATATATATTCTGAAGAATCATGGATTAAGTACCTAACGGTTGATGTTAAAGCCGGATTTATCGTTCCAAGAGTTTTCAGAGGAATGGTTCTTAAAGTAACATTATTGAACCATTCTTTTTCCATAAGACTTTTTGTTATCTCAGATTTGAAAATTCCTGGTGATACTGAGTTCTCTCTGATATTGTCTACTCCCAACTCAAGGGCCATCATCTGCCATTCATTTATTTGAATTATTAAGTTACCATAAAATAGAAGAAAAATGAAAGAAAAAAAAAAGTCTCTACCTTTGTGACCATGTCAAGAGCCATCTTCGAAGAAGCATAAGCAAGACCCCCGGGTATTAGTACTCGATTTAAACCAGCAATTGAAGAGATATTAATAACAGAGCCTCCGTCCTGTTTAGCATCGCGCATACGTCGACATACATATTTCGACACCAACCACGCCCCTCTTAGATTCGTCTTATAGGTATGTTCCCACTCCTCCTCTGGCAAATCCAATGAAGAGTACACATTACCTATGTAAATATATTTTAAAACAACAAAAAAAAAGAAGTTAGAATGAACTTGTTAAGTAATTAAGCAACTAATTTACATAATAAATTTTCAGATTACCTCTAAGGCCTGCATTGTTAACCAAGGCATCAATACGTCCAAAGGCGTCCCAAGCTATTTGTACAGCAGCCTCAATAGTATCAACATCAGCAGTGATGTCTAGCTGGACAGCGATTGCACGCGGGGCTGGATCCTCTGAATGATTAATCTGGTTGCAGAGAGTTTTCAGCCTGTCAACACGATGAGCGGCAGCAATGATTCTGCAACCGGCTTTTGCCAAATCGAGACAGAACTCTAGCCCGATTCCCGAGGAGGCACCTGTCACCATCACTACTTTTCCGCTTAGGTCTTTCCATGGCTCCATTTTTACTTTAATGTAATAATAATGCAGAGAGTTATATAGAAAAACTTGTGGTAGAGAAGTAGTCTCTCTCTTTCTCTTCTGTTCTCTTTGTGTCTTGTGAAATTTATGAAGAGCCTACTTATATTCTATTCCAAAAATGGTATAACCAGAGGTCTCAGGTTCGAACCTTGAAAATAAAGAAATTCCTGGTATGGAGCGCTACCCTCTTTAATGGGCAACGATATGTGACACGAATCTGAATTAGTTTGAGTACCGGATTGACAGAAAGTAAGTATTAAGTCTTTTAATAATGAAAAAAGTGGAATCTAAAGCTAGCACATGGACAATACAACAGTGCATTGAACCTTCAAGCATATGGCCTTTTTTTTTTGTTCAATCAGATCTAATGTAGATCTGTATCAGTACAAGGTTATAAATTTTGTTCTATCTAAATGTATGCTTACTTTCTTAAATAACTCTAGCCTTGTCAGTTTTGTCAAGATCAGTCATTAATGAACATAAAAAAAATTGGACAAAATAAGTTCTTTTACTTTTATGGGGAAATGGGGGAAGGGATTACAATGTACTCACCAACAACGCGGGGAATCATCGAAATATGATACATTAAGGAGTGATGGGAAATTACAATCCAAACAAACATTACTTCAAGTAAGTAGATTTTTGTATTCATTTTTTAGAGCTTGTTTTTAAACCAAAAAACACCATTATCTTGACATCCTTCATCTTTCTCCACATAAATGCACTCCCTTGACTCTCTCCACAATGCCTTATAAACAGGGGTACCATCAAATTGGTAGTATTCTCCTAGTAATGGCTTGATAGCTTTGGTTGCCTCTATCGTGTGGTAATGTGGTATGGTTGAGAATAGATGATGCAAAACATGAGTATTTGGACCATTGTGGAATACCTTATTTAGCACACCATAGTCTCTATCTACAGTAGCTAGAGCTCCTCTTAACCAATCCCACTCGGATGAATCATAATGTGGCACTGAAGGGTGAGTGTGGTTCAAAAAAGTCATTAATATTAAGAAGCCATTCACAATTAGGAGGGGCCCTTGTGCCCAAGCAACACGATACAATACATAAGTAGTTGCGATCACACCTGCATCTGAAATGTAGATCCATAACCTCTCACGGTCATTATATATCGGTCCATATGGATCATAGTGACATGCAAAGCGGTCATAATGTCGTCCAAAGGCGTTAAAGGCCAAGTACAATGGCCAGCCGAGAGTGAGGGTGCTGACAAGTAGGAGTATTCGTCCTAGTGGATTGTTCGAGTATTTGGAGAACCAACGTAGTTCTGATTTAAGCCTTGGCACGTAAACTTCATCACGCTCAAGGGAACCAGTGTTAGAGTGGTGACGACGATGACTATATTTCCATGAGAAGTATGGTACTAAAAGTGCAGAGTGGAGGATGAAACCAACAGTGTCATCTACCCTCTGGTAATCACTAAAGGCATGGTGGCCACATTCATGGCAAATAATCCATATTCCGGTGCAAACACAACCTTGAACAATCCAGTAAGTAGGCCATGCTAGGTAACAATATGGGGATGGAAGGAGGTGGAAGTAAGTGGTGGCAATATAATAGAAGACGGAGACTAGTATGAGATCACGAGCAATATAGGAGAACGATCGGATGAGAGATCGTTGAAAGCAGTGAGGAGGGATGGCCTTCTTGATGTCACCAATTGTAAAAGGGGGCTTCGAAATTGGAACTCTTTGGAGAGAGTTTCTCTTTTGTTTAGACATATTGCCAATGGCTCCCATTCTTGTCCTGAATCTTCAACAATTATGTTTTCTTCAAAGTTTCAGACAAAGTTATTTTTCGATTGGAACAATAATATTGCAGCATATTTTTTTCCCATAATCAATCAACACACATCAAAACATCACCAAATCAAATGCTAACTTTAGCTAATAAAACAAGAATGAGCATATACAAAAAACTTGTAAAATAAAGATAGATTTTTGGTGAAAATACCTCACAATTCCATAAAACCTTCTTTTAGCCTTACATGAAAGTTGGATAGTCTCCCCCACTTGCTCTCCTTTGTTATAGAAATAGAGAACGTGAGGCTAATGGTTTGACCGCAATAAATATTGCCGTTAAAAGAATAATCTATTGCCACTAAATGTCGCTTTTGTTGTTGTAGTGTGCTTTAGATTCCAGTTTTTTCATTATTAAAACTTTGTCAACTTGTTTGATTATTGATAATCAAATGCAGTATTTATTATGACTCATGAACTTACATCTATGTCATGAAATAATTAAATCCATTACCTAACCCACCATATCCTATTTTTATGGATTAATTTGTTATTATAACTTGACTCGTTAAATTTTCAATTCACTTCTGAGAAGTTTATTGCCATTCTTAACATTATTATGTCTAACTACTAGATTCCCAATAATGCTATTTATTAAAAAGCTAAGAGATCATTAAATACTTCTATTTTCCCAATGATTAATTTCTCAAACGGTCACTCAACTAAAATTTCTTTATCTTACAGTCTCTTAACTTTGTTTCGTAACACAAAAGACACTCAAACCAGAGATAATAAATTATCTCAAGAAGCCACTCAACTATTTTCATTTCATTTACAAAGTCACTCAACCAATTCAAGCTATATTTCCATTACCCTCTGAATTAATTGAATCGCACAGAGATTTCAGCCTATCAACACAACGAGCAGCTGCAGCAAGGATCCTGCAATCAGATGAACAGCTAGGATTTAGAGTTTAGGGATTATAAGTTCTAGAAAAAGAAATTACTGATTTCTTGTACATTATATATATATATTAAGTGGATTTTCTTAACGCAAATACAAAATTTGCGCCAAAATTACTGAATTCTTTTGTATACTAGTACTAGTTTCTGGGCACGCACTTTGCGCGTGTATCCCATATCATTAAGTAGGTAAGTTTAAAAAATCATATGAATATTTTTAAGTTCTATGTTTGAGTTATGAAAATAATTAATGTTGATCTTATTCAGTTAGGTCAATGAATAAAAAGTTCTTGTTCCATGAAAAGTCTCAAATATCTTTTTTGTAATTTTTGTTTTTGCCTCGATGCCTTATTTTAATTTCTAGCTTTGGCTTTAATTACAAAAATAATTTCATTGTCTTATTAATTTCTTTTGGTAATACATTCTTTATGATTTTATTAGCTCTCAGTAGAATAGAACAAAATCATTGTATGTTCTCTTTTAGTGAACAAAAAATATGTTCTTAAGATGACTTTGTTTTTCATCATACATTCAAATAGATGTGGAGAAATTATCTTTAAGCTATAGAGAAACTTTTGGTGATTTTTGGTATATAAAACACTGAACATGACTACAAATAGTAGCAATATATATTGACAAATAAATATAAGGGATCGTGAAATGCCGAAAAGATTTAATAAAGTTGAATATGACCATGATTGGAATATAATCAATAGATATGGCGAAGCTCATTAAAACGATAATATCTTATTATGCATTGACATATACATTCATATCGCAAGAAATAGATGAAAAATTTATACGAAGTAACAGAGAAAAATGAACATACTTCATATATCAACTATTTTCCTCTATTTTTTATTCTAAAGGTGAGGTTATACATATTTCTATTTTATAAGTCCATTAAAATTATATTTGTTTCGTACAAATTTAAAAATAATTTGCATACATAAGCTATAAACATTTGAATTTCATACAATGGAGAATATAAACCTATTTATAGTGATGTAGCCCTTAAAATTTCATACATAACTGATTATAGTCTTTTCATTTTTCATGCATCCCTTCAAATTTCCTAATTAAGTGATCACAAGTCTCTTCAACTTTCAAATTAATTGTCAGAAAATGTTGTTCAATAATATCATTTAATTAATTAAAATTTTAATTTGTTGTAAGGGCAAAATTGTAATCCAACTTTTAAGATGGGAGCTTTCCACTTTTAGTTCTCGAACGTGTATCTCATTCTAATTAGTATTAATGTTCTAAAATGATATAAATAATGTTGAAGTACGTATGTGATGAAAATTGTAGGTGAAAAATACTGTGAATTGATGAATGATTTGCTACAGTTTGTTCACCAACTCTTCCTTGCGTGGTACCTCATTTTTCGTTGAACTTCGAACTTATTCAATCGTTGAAAATCACACCTGAGGTTTTGTAAGAAGAAGAGTAGAAAACTTAAAAAATGTATAGTGTAAAAGTGAGAGGAAACTCCTTTATTTGTAGCTAACAAATGGTAGTATGAATTAGGTGTGCTAATTGTGTCTTATCGGTAAAGTCACAACCCTTTGAAAAAGTCACAAGTCATCGGAAAAATCATAACCCTTCGAAAAAGTCACAAGTCATCGGAAAAGTCACAACCCTTGGGAAAAGGTACAACCATTCGAAAAAGTCACAACTCATCGGAAAAATCACAACCCTTCAAAAAAAGTCACAACTAATCGGAGAAGTCACAACTCTTTAAAAAAGTCACAACCTTTCGAAAAAGTCACAACTCCTCGAAAAAGTTACAATCCTTTGGAAAAGTCACAACTCAATGGAAACTCACAACCCTTCAATATTAAATAAAAGGTGTCTAGTTTCACGACACGTGCGTTGTGTATCGTATTATATAGTATATGGTATTGTAAAATATAATTAATATTACTAAATTAAATCTTTTAAGTAAATAATTATAATTGAAAGAACATAGGACAAGTATTTTCAAATGATTAATACAGATTTCATAGAGTTACTTGTTTTTTGAGATCAAAATTACCAAATATCATTGGAACATATCAAAATACATTCAAAGTTTAAATATGGGGAGAAAGTGACATTTCTTTAGTAGAATTGTTTTTTACTTCACTCAATTTATAGTATCTAGATTCCATAATGTGGAATTATAGTGGATATGTAGTTATTTTTTATTGTTGTTTTCATGTTATAGTTGCCTTTTTTGTATTTTTTTATTATTATTGTCTCTCCCACAACTTGATCTATCAATTTTATTAGAAAAAATAATCCACAATGTGTGTATTCGTCACTGTTCACTCATTATTTGAACATTAATTATTAAATTATCTCTCGAATGAAAACACAAAAGAAATTAATTAAAGAAAAAAAATGAAAATCCCCGTACACTATATATAGAAATTTTATGTGTGAAGCAAAGTTCACATTTAGTTGCACATTTCACTGTTCTCTTCTTTTCATATTTAACATAAAGCCAACACCTAAATTTCAATGCGAAGAACTTCGGTGAAACATATCAATGGATTGGAGATGAATCATTTATGAAAATTTCAACTGATCTCAAATTGTCACAGAAAAGAGATTCTCAATAATTTAAAAGGAGTGAATGGTTGTGATTTATGAATGAAGAAACATGAAGGTTGAAAATTTTGTGACTATTCGTAGGAAATAAGTCCTCTTTAATAAATATAATATTTAGGTTAAGTAAATGGGTATTAATGTTCTAAAATGATACAAATAATATTGAAGTATGTATGTGATGAAAATTGTAAGAGGAAAAAGTACGAGTGTGAATTGATGAATGATTTGCTATAATTTGTTCACCAATTCTTTCTTAATAGGTACTCGAATTTCGTTGAATTTCGAACTTAATCAGCTGTTGCAAATCACACTTGAGATTTTTTAAAAAGAAAAAGAGTAGAAAACTTTAAAAATTTATAGTTTAAAAGTGAGAGGAAACCCCTCTATTTATAGCTAACAAATGATAGTACGAACAGGTGCTAATTGTGCCTTGTCAAAAAAGTTAAAACCCTTCGAAAAAGTCACCGCTCATCGGAAAAGTCATAGCCCTTCGAAAAAGTCACAAGTTATCAGAAAAGGCACAACCATTTGAAAAAGTCACACCCATTGAAAAGAATCACAACCCTTCGAAAAAGTCACAACTCATCGGAAATTTCACAATCCGTCAAAAAAGTCACAATCCTTCGGAAAAGTCATAACTCATGGAAAAGTCACAATCCTTTAATGTGAAAAGGTATCTACTTTTAATATAATACAATTAATTAAATAAATAAATTGAGTATTTTTAATTAGGGGTATTATAGTAATTCAACATTCATGTTTGGAAGTTCATGTTTTTAAGGTAGTATAGATAGATATAGATATATTATATATATATATATTACTAATACTGGCTAATTAATATGTGAACAGACCTCTGCATATATATACACTATTGTCCATGTTCATTTTTTTAATTATTAAAACTTTGTCCAGCTATCTTATCCTTAGATCCCATATGCAATAAAGCTGTTTATTAAAAAAAAAAATCAAACAGATCATGAAATAGTGAGAAAAGCTTTTTTTATATCATGTCCATATGAATTTGTCTGCTACAATTTTATAAATCTCTGCATTATCACATTAGACTAGAGCTCCAATTCATACATAACAGATCAGTTAAATGGAGCCGTGGATAGACTTGAGAAATATACAATTGTGATCAAGAAATGGATATGTATGTTGGTTTTGTCTCATTGTTCAATTATAGAAGTGAAAAGTATTTTCATTAACAGAGTAATGAATAAATACACCTACCAATAACCCTTACATAGTGATTACATTAAGCTACCATGAGGTCTCAAGTTCAGATTCTAGCAGAGGTAAAAAATACCTGGTGATTTCTTCTTATTTGCCGAAACCGTGATGTACAAAATTACCTGGTACCTATACTAGTGGGAGGTAGCAGCTACCTGTGGAATTAGTTAAGATGCATATACGCTAACTTGGATACCACTATCTCAAGGAAACAAAAATGATAACATTAAGCTTACAATAATCTTCCATCAGCAACACTAGAATGTTCATCCTTATGGATTCAACCAATTGTATCCGCACATATACCAAACGAGCGATGTATCCGAACAAATACCGAACGAGTGAATGAGAGATCGTTGAAAGCAGTGAGGAGGGATGGCCTTCTTGATATCACCAATTGCAAAAAAGGGGCTTTGAAGTTGGCACTCTTTCTTTTGTAATTTTATGCAAGAGGTGAACAGACCTCTACATATGCACTATTATTCATGTACTTTAGATTCCATTTTTTTTTAATTATTATAACTTTGTTCAGTTATCTTATCCTTATATCCAACATGCAATAAATCTGGTTATTCAAAAAAAGTTAAATCCTTTTTTATATGAATTTATTCTCCTTTTAATTGAAACTGTTATAATTCAAAATGGAGCCATGGAAAGACCTGAGTGGAGAAGTAGTGATGGTGACCGGGGCGTCATCGGGAATCGGGCTAGAGTTCTGTCTCGACTTGGCGAAAGCCGGTTGCAGGATCATTGCTGCAGCCCGTCGTCTTGACAGGCTGACATCTCTATGCCATGAGATTAATAATTTGGACGGTCTGGCCCAGCATGCAGTCGCCATCCAGCTCGACATCACTGCTGATGATGCTACTATTGAGGCTGCTGTAAAATTAGCTTGGAATGCCTTCTGGACGCATTGATGCCTTGGTTAACAATGCAGGCATTATAGGTAATATAATTTAACATACATTGCCAGATTAATTCAATTAAATCTCCTTCATCGAAAAATGATACTGTGTAAATAGGGCAAAGACAAATAATTATAGATGGTTAATCTGATATACTTTGTATAGGTAGTGTGAGCTCTTCACTGGAATTGTCAGAGGAGAAGTGGGAACATACCTTTAAGACGAATCTCAGAGGGGCATGGTTGGTGTCGAAATATATATGTAGACATATGCGTGATGCTAACCAGGGCGGAGGATCTGTTATTAACATCTCTTCAGTTCTTGGTCTGAATCGAGGACAATTACCGAGGTTTCTTGCTTATGCTTCTTCAAAGATTGCTCTTAACATGGTCACTAAGGTAGCTAACTAGTCAGTATCTTTGTTTTCCATTTTTTTCTTCTATGTTATGGTAACTTAAGTAATAATTCAAATGGTTGAATGGCAGATTATGGCCCTTGAATTGGGAGTAGACAATATCAGAGTGAACTCAATATCGCCAGGAATTTTCAACTCTGCGATAACAAAGAGTCTTATGGAAAAAGAATGGTTCAATAATGTTACTTTAAGAACCATTCCTCTAAGAACTCTTGGAACGACAGATCCGGCTTTAACATCAGTCGTTAGGTACTTAACCCATGATTCCTCAGACTATGTATCTGGTAAATAAAGTTTTCATTGTTGATGCTGGAGCAACCTTAGCAACTGTTCCAATTTTCTCATCGCTTTAAAATTAGCTCATGAAGACATTGAATCCGATCGTTTTGCTTATCGAGAAATATACAATATGATCAAGAAATGGATATGTACGTTGGAGAAAAAAATGTTTGTTTTGTTACATTGTAGAGTATTAATTATATTGTTCAATTCTCGAAGCAGACTGTATCTTTAATTAATAGAGTTTGAACAAATCCTGAGATCTCGTGATTCTCAACCCACATCATTGACCACTAGGCCAAACCTTTGAGTGCAAGTTAGCATTAATTGCTCAAGGTTAACGAGTATTTTTCAAGGAGAATTCAGTCATGAAAGACTATCGAAATTAACAGGCATATCACCTTACAAAACTTATGGTAATATATCAGCTTGCACAGCTTAAAATGTTTACATATGAACAGCGCATTTTCCCAAAAGAGAGATGGATCAGCTTAATACATATACATGTAAACATACAATTTACCCAAAAGATATATTGACCAGTTTCCGGAGCTGATAATATACAAAAACACGCCATTTTACCTCCTTCATTTGCAGATCGTTTCATGTACTGCTTCACCTCACAGCCAGATATTGCACAAAACGACAGCTCGTGACATCTACTCCATAGCAGTTGTTCCTTTCAGTCATATAGTTAGAGGTGAAGCATATTAGAACAAGCCTTCATTCCCTATTTGGCGTCAGCTCTTCTCCTTCTGGCACTAAAGTTTGCAACAGCTGCATGCAGTTTAACACGGTCAACATACAACATCCAAGTGAAGGAAGACAAAAAAAATCAAATGGATATACTAATGAATATTCCGAATTCATATACTTGACGTTATGTTACCATACCTTCCAATCGATGTAATCATATCTCAAGATAAACTGGTGGCGTACAGCTTCATGATGTGTAATGCTCCTTGGAACTGGAGAATTGATTGATCATATTTCAATTCAGAAAAGAAACAGCATTAAGGTACAAGTGAACAGATAGAATAAAGTTCAAGGATCATATACGTGAAATTAACTCGTGATATGCTTTTAGTTTTAATGTCATAGTAGAATATCTCATTCAGAATGGCAAGAGTGATTTACCTATCTTGCAAAGGAAGCGAGAACCAGTTTCATCAGCGGAGATTGAAGCCTGCCCATCATGTACTAAAAAAGAAAGTGCAAACAAATTCTAGACAGTATGAGCAAAGGAATTTCTCCTTAAAAAGAGTTTGTCAAGCATGACACTTTTCTTCTCCTTTAGGAGCTCCGATATGTTTGACATATTCTTGCTAACATCAGGTTTGTCCTCAACAGTTTCACCAGCAACCTATTAAAAAGACACGGCAAATGGAAGATTATTTATCAACCAAATAACGTAAAAAGAGTGGAAAACACAGTCGATGGCCTCGGCTTTAGCTTTCTTCAAAATGCATATGGAAGCTGCAATCTCAAAGGAAAAATTAAAAGTAGGGGAAATGTGTTGCGGAAGCCGAATATATAGAGAGTGATGGAATCACAACTGCTATATCTAAAGGTAGCTAATAAATAGTAAATGAGACAATAATAAAAAGAACACCAGAAATTTACGAGGTTCGGCAATATTTTGTTTTCTTTTGCCTACTCCTCGGACACAATCAGCCAATATTTATTTCACTCCAAAAGAGTACAAGTGAAATACTACAAGAGAGAAAGAAGATCAAATGCCTTAGAAGATGAGAAGGCAAATGAGAGGTGTGTCTTACAAATGAATAAGAACTACCTATTTATATGAGTAAATTCTTCTTATTGATGTTATCCATGACATCACTATGTGTCAAAATGTCAAGGTTTAACTTGTGAAACCATTTTATGGTTTACCTAAATTTTACCTACAAAGTTGATATCTTGACTTTTGTACCAATGAAGAATTTATTCATCTAGAATCTAGTCAAATTTAACAAATCTCCACCTTGGAAAGATTCTCCAATTTCAACTTTCTCTCAACAACAATTTTGATTGTGTCTTCAACCTCAATCTTCAATGATCAACAATGTTGATCAAGCTCAAACAATGTTGAAACTTGACCACAGTCACCACTTTTGTCAGCATATCGGCAGGGTTATCTGTAGTATGGATTTTCTGCACTATGACTCCACCTTCTTCTATGATGTCTCGTACAAAATGATATCGGACGTCAATGTGTTTCGTCCTTGCATGATAAACTTGGTTCTTTGCTAATTGAATAGCACTTTGACTATCACAAAATATTGTGATTCTTTCTTGTCCAATACCAAGCTCTCTAAGCAATCCCTGAAGCCAAATTGCCTCTTTCGCAGCCTCTGTAATTGCCATGTACTCTGCCTCAGTGCTAGACAAAGCAATTGTTGACTGCAAAGTAGACTTCCAACTAACTGGTGTGTTTGCAATAGTGAAAATATAACTAGTAGTTGATCTTCGTTTGTCCAAATCACCTGCATAATCTGAGACACAATATCCAACAAGATATTGACCATCTTCCTGCTCGAAAACCAAACCAACATCTACAGTATTATCAATATACCGTAGAATCCATTTTACAGCTTGCCAATGATTCTTTTCAGGATTATGCATATACCTGCTAACAACTCCTACAGCATGTGAAATATCTGGTCTTGTGCAAACCATTGCATACATCAAGCTACCAACAATATTCGCATATGGTACTCCTGACATATATTCTCGTTCAGCTTCATTCTTTGGTGACATAGCATCACTAAGCTTAAAATGAGGAGCAAGCGGAGTGCTAACCGACTTCGTCTTCTCATGCATACCAAATCGATTTACTACCCTCTTCAAGTATTCTTTCTGAGATAAATAGAGTTTCTTTGAATGTCTATCTCTTTTATCTCCATGCCAAGAATCTTCTTTGCCTCACCCAAATCCTTCATCTCAAACTCCTTTATTAGTTGAGTCTTCAACTTCTCAATTTCTTCTTGACTTTTAGAAGCTATCAACATATCATCAAGATATAGGAGAAGATATATAAAGGATTCATATTCAAGTTTGCGCAAATACACATAATGACCGTATTTGCTTCTTATATACCTTTGCTGCAACATAAACTTGTCAAATCGTTTGTACCATTATCTAGAAGATTGTTTCAATCCATACAACGATTTTTCAAGTTTGCACACTATATTTTCTTAACAACTTTGAATCCTTCAGGCTGAGTCATGTAGATTTCCTCTTCGAAGTCTCCATGTAAAAATGCAGTTTTTACATCCAACTGAACTAGTTCCAAATTCAACTGTGCTACCAAAGCCAACAAAACTCTAATGGAGGAGTGTTTCACGACTGGAGAAAACACCTCATTATAATCAATTCCCACATTTTGAGCATATCCTTTGGCCACCAATCTTGCTTTGTAGCGAACATCTTCTTGGTTAGGAAATCCTTCTTTCTTTGCAAATACCCATTTGCACCCAATTGCTTTCTTGCCCTTCGGGAGATTGGCCAATTTCCATGTATGATTTTGATGAAGGGACTGCATTTCTTCATCCATGACAATCCTACACTTATCTTCTTCTAAACTTTGGACTACGTCTTTATAAGTGGTAGGAATGTCATCAGCTGCAATTGAGTCTGCACAAGCCACCATATCTATGAGTCGAGCAGGTTTTCTTATTGTTCTTTTTGGCTTGCTGGATGCTATTGATTCAAGTTGTGGTTGAGGTTCTTGAGATGGAACCTCCCTTTCGACTGGCTCTTCTTCCAGGGGGAAATCTTCTGTTGTTTCCTCATTTTCTCCCTGTGTTGGGAAAATTATTTTCCCCTCAAACTCCACCTGCTTTGAAGCACCATTAATTTGTTTGACATCTTCGACTGTTACCTTATTTGTCAAGGCAGATTCATCAAAGGTAACATCCCTGCTGAAATTTTTTTTTCTTGTCTCTAGACACCATAAACGGTATCCTTTGACTCCAAAAGTAATCCCCATAAATAAAGCTTTCTTTGCTCTTGGGTCCAATTTTGACTCTCTTACATGATAATATGCAATTAAGCCAAATACATGTAAAGAGCCATAATCTTCAGCAGGTTTTCCATACCATTTTTCTAATGGTGTCTTGCCACCAATAGCGGCAGATGGTAGACGATTAATGAGGTGGCATGCATATGTTATTGCCTCAGCCCAAAATTCTTTGCCCAAGCCAGCATTGGACAACATACACTGAACCTTCTCCAGCAAAGTTCGGATCATGCGTTCTGCCACTCCATTCTATTGTGATGTATTTCTGACGGTGAAATGTCTGACGATGCCATTGTCTTCACAAACTTTTTGAAAAAGATCACTTTTGTATTCTCCACCATTGTCTGTGTGAAGACACTTGATCTTTCAGCCACTTTGAGTCTCTATCATCGCCTTCCATTTGAGAAAAATTCTCAATACTTCATCTTTAGCCCAAAATTCTTTGACCAAGCCAGCATTGGACAACATACACTGAACCTTCTCCAGCAAAGTTCGGATCATGCGTTCTGCCACTCCATTCTATTGTGGTGTATTTCTGACGGTGAAATGTCTGACGATGCCATTGTCTTCACAAACTTTTTGAAAAAGATCACTTTTGTATTCTCCACCATTGTCTGTGTGAAGACACTTGATCTTTCAGCCACTTTGAGTCTCTATCATCGCCTTCCATTTGAGAAAAATTCTCAATACTTCATCTTTAGTTTTCATTGTATACACCCATAATCTTCAGGAGAAGTCATCAACAAAGGTTACAAAATAGTGTTTCCCACATAATGAAGGTGTTTTGGAAGCACCCCAAACATCAGAGTGAACATAATCCAAAATACCTTTAGTATTATGAATAGCTGTTCCAAATTTAACCTTTGTTTGCTTTCCCTTGACACAATGTTCGCAAAACTCCAAGTTGCAAGTTTTTACTCCTTTTAGCAATCCTTGATCTGATAAAGTTTTCAATGATTTTCCTCCAGCATGTCCCAAGCGCATATGCCATAGACTGGTCAATTCTGCCTCATTTTCGTCACTGGATGTTGTTGCCGCTGTCCCAATAACTGTACTACCTTGATAGTGGTACATGTTATTATTTCTTCGAATTGCCTTCATTACCACCAGTGCACCGGAGCATATTCTCATTACCCCATTATCTGCAATGACTTTGAACCCCTTTGACTCTAGGGCTCCTACAGAAATGAGATTTTTCTTCAAATCCGGTACATATCGAACATCTGTTAATGTTCTGCTCAATCCATCATGGCTCCTTAATCGAATTGAACCAACACTATGTGCGGTAAGAGGATTATTGTTTGCGATGTGAATAACTCCACATTCTCCTTCTTGTAAATCAACAAACCAGTCCCGATTGGGACACATATGATAGCTACAAGCTGAGTCCATCAACCATACATCAGATGATTTGGATGGCTCTGTTGTAACTAGTGAGTAATCAGAGTCATCACAATCAGCCACATTTGAATCCATGACAGCCTTCCCATTATTTGGTTTAGCCTTGCTTTTCAACTTTGGACAGTCTTTCTTCCAGTGCCTTTTTTCTCGGAAAAAAGGCACATTCATCTTTGCTGAGTCTGGATCTTGACTTGGATCTTCCTTTCTTCGTTCTCAATTGATTTTGAGAACAACCTCTCACGATCAGTGCATTGCTTCTCCAACTTTTTGTTTTTCTCTTTCTTTGTTCATAACTATACAAGGCAGAACAACTTCTTTGAGAGATACTTGATCATTCCCATGAAGTAGAATAGTTTCAAGGTGATCGAATTCATCGGGAAGTGAACTTAACAACATTAAGGCCATATCTCCATCCGTAAAAGTAACGTCCATATTCTGCAAATCTGTCGCCAACTTATTAAAGCTGGTGATATGAACATTCATTGTGCTACCGGGAATATAAGTGAAGCGTAACAGTCTCTTTTTCATGTAATGTTTATTTTGACTATTTTTCTTCAAGAATCTCTCCTCCAATGCACTCCACAATTTATTTGCAGAAGTTTCCTTTGTGTATGGATACTTTTGTTCTCTTGCGAGGTAAGATCGGATGGTACCCCAAGCAACACGGTTGATAATCTTACATTCTTCTTCTCCTACACTGTCTGGTTTCTTTTCTTCAATGGCAATATCTAGCCCTTGTTGAAAAAGAACATCAAGGACCTCGCCTTGCCACATTCCGAAATGTCCTGACCCGTCAAAAATTTCAACTGCAAATTTCGCATTTGACACAATTCTTGTCATAAGCGAAGATGCCAACGATGACGTATTACTGACATTCGATGTGGATTCATCATTTTTATTGTCTTTCATTTTTGCTACAAATACTATTTATTAGCTAACAATGTAAAAGACCAAAGTAAATCTTTTCTGATGTGGAAGTTCAGACTGTGCTGCAACCACAGAGCATACTCAGATAAAACCTTGGCTCTGATACCAATTGTTGCGGAAGCCGAATATATAGAGAGTGATGGAATCACAACTGCTATATCTAAAGGTAGCTAATAAATAGTAAATGAGACAACAATAAAAAGAACACCAGAAATTTACGAGGTTCGGCAATATTTTGTTTTCTTTGCCTACTCCTCAGACACAATCAACCAATATTTATTTCACTCCAAAAGAGTACAAGTGAAATACTACAAGAGAGAAAGAAGATCAAATGCCTTAGAAGATGAGAAGGCAAGTGAGAGGTGTGTCTTACAAATGAATAAGAGCTACCTATTTATAAGAGTAAATTCTTCCTATTGATGTCATCCATGACATCACTATGTGTCAAAATGTCAAGGTTTAACTTGTGAAACCATTTTATGGTTTACCTAAATTTCACCTACAAAGTTGCTATCTTGTCTTTTGTACCAATGAAGAATTTATTCATCTAGAATCTTGTCAAATTTAACAAAATGACCATACCAATTTTGGTCGAGTAAGGTAGACCTTCCTCAGAGGCCCTTTCCTATAAACCACAATCTCTTTTGGATAAGAATGATAGACTTCAGGCTTCTGATATCCGCTATAAACTACAAGCTGCTTCCTTGGCTTAAATTCAGTTTTCAGAACTCCAAGCCTGAGAACGAACCGAAAGCACTCAACAAGTTAGACGTAATTACATTATTTTTCTTTGTTCTCTTCAAGTTCATTATTAAAGAAATGAAAATCTCACATTGTCTTGCAACCTTTGCCTTCCATAAACACGAGTGAAGCATCAGCTCCGACCTTTTCCCAGTTCACAGTTTTTAGTGACTTCCTAATGATTAAATGTTCCATTGCATTCTTTTTTGCATTCTTTGAACGTTCTTTCCGTAAACCATAAACTTGAATCAACCAGGAGATGAATATAGAAGGTGAGATACTACAATTGGGACGTAATTGGAGAGATTCCACAACAGTGTTGGTAATTCCGAGCAACGCCTCTGCATCCGTCACTTGCTCTCTTGGCCTCTTAACTTTATAACCAAACATTATAAAGTATAAACCGATTTCACCAGTACCATAACAGCAGGGGAAAATATATAACAATTTGTTGCAGCAATTTCGTGTGGCGATTGATATTGAGATAACACATTAAGAAATCACATTTATAGCTTAGGGAGTCAATAGTAAAGTGGAGCTCACCTTGGAGAGTAATACTTCAAGCAACAAACCAAGAATTGTAACTTATCGAAGAATATAAATTGTAGCTTATTTTGGAACAACACCAAGAGTAGGATAATGAAAATGAGACAAGATCTCGTCTATTTCGTATATCCGTATTGTTCTTTACATATTCATATAAGGAAAAAACACTTTTCGCAAAGCAATGTCGGGTGATACCCCTTTCTAATTTGTTCTGTTATGCCACAAGAAAGAAGCATAGAGGAGGTATCCAAACACGTAAAAGACTACTTTTGTTCCCTCTGTCCTAATTCACGTGCTGCACTTTCAGTTTTACTTTGTCTCAAGAAAAACGACCTCTTTATATATAGTTTAGAAAGAATTTAACTTTCAACATCCAAATATATATGGCTTGTTCATAAACCAAAAGTCATAAAAAGAAATTCCTTCTTTCTTAAACTTCGTGTCCAAATCATTAATAGTATAGTGGAGCTCACCTTGGAGAGTAATACTTCAAGCAACAAACCAAGAATTGTAACTTATCGAAGAATATAAATTGTAGCTTATTTTGGAACAACATCAAGAGTAGAATAATGAAAATGAGACAAGATCTCGTCTATTTCATATATCCGTATTGTTCTTTACATATTCATATAAGGAAAAAACACTTTTCGCAAAGCAATGTCGGGTGATACCCCTTTCTAATTTGTTCTGTTATGCCACTAGAAAGAAGCATAGAGGAGGTATCCAAACACGTAAAAGACTACGTTTGTTCCCTCTTTCCTAATTCACGTGCTGCACTTTCAGTTTTACTTTGTCTCAAGAAAAACGACCTCTTTATATATAGTTTAGAAAGAATTTAACTTTCAACATCCAAATATATATGGCTTGTTCATAAACCAAAAGTCATAAAAAGAAATTCCTTCTTTCTTAAACTTCGTGTCCAAATCAAAGTGCATCACATAAATTAGGACTTCAAAAGTATACGAATACACACAAATATATAAAAGGACAGCCCAATGCACTAAGCTCCCACTATGCATGAGCTCGGAGAAGAACCGGAACACAAGGATCTATTGTACCTAATGTTATAAGAGGTTTTTTCCAAGCTCCCACTATGCATGAGCTCGGAGAAGAGCCGAACCACAAGGATCTATTGTACCTAATCTTATAAGAGGTTTTTTCCACAGCTCGAACTCATGACCTCCTGTTCACATAGCAACAAATTTACCAGATACACCAAATCTCGCCTTCACACACACATATATAAGGAAGTTAATAAAATATACCATTGAGATACAAGTCATCAACACTATTTAACACAATGTTGAACTTATTTGACCCTGGAGCTCCAAGTTCACATCTTGTCTCTGCATTTCAAGAAAACGAAAAAACACACAAAGAATCATCAAAAATTAAAAAAAATTAAAATTGTAGCATAATCAATGGCATGAATAGTTAAAAATATCATCAACAGTGGTTCTAATAAGAGAGTACTGTAATCGAACACTACGAAGAAGCGAATCAGGTTGATTAGTAAAGTCATTGATCTCATTGAAAGCTTCAAGATTTTTTAGCCTTTGTGACAAAGCATTATTCTACTCAATTCTTCATCTCTTTTTTCTTCTTGTTTAATTTTCTTAGCTCTAGTTGTTGTACTCATAGCTTTACACTCTTCTTTTTCTTGTTTCTTTCTATGAATGAAATGCTTTTGAAAGTTGAAATAGTGAAGCAAAAGGACTTTACTTGTGTTCGAAAATGTGAAGAGTATGAGAAGGTGAAAAGGCTAATTATTAGTACTACTAGTAATTAATTGACTTATAGGATATAGTACTAGTGTTTTTTGAATTTGAATGTGAAAAGACTTGCATCATGTCTCTTAGGTAAGCTTTATATTTCATTTTAACTCCTTTGTATAGTATTGGCACGGATGGAATTTCGAGAGTCGATTAAATTTTTTTTGAATGAGGTTGTTTCTTTATATGTCTTTTAAATATTATGATTTATAGTACTTTTTATGTTCCACTTTATATGACTTTCCTTTTTAGTCAGTCTAAAAAAAAATGACACATTTTTGTATTTAGTAAAATTTAACTTTTAAATGTTCATTTTATCCTTAATAAAATGATTTCTAGCCACACCAATATATATGACTCATTTTAGATCACAAGTTTTTAAAAAATAAAATTCTTAAACTTTGTGTCAAGTCAAACTAACTCATATAAATTGAGACAGAGGAAATATTTTTTAGTAGTTTTTAAATATATAAATTTATTTTGAAAAAACTAAAGTTTCTATGTTGGAATTTACAATCTAATTTTAGATAATTGGATCGGAATAAGTTGTTTGTCCTTCTAAAATTAGATTATTTTAAAAAGTGCTTCTTGCATTTCAATTTGTTTGTCTTGCTTTTTTCTTTTAATCTGTTTAAGAAAATATATTTCTTTCTTAATTTAATAACTCGTTAATTCATCATCTCACATGGGATATTTAAGATCACGAGATTAAATGTCACACAAAGACTTATAGTCATACCAAGACCTCCAATTTATTTTAGACCACACATTTAAAAAAAATTTCTTTCCTAAGTTCTGTGTCAAATCAAATAACATCACATAACTTGTAACATAGAGAGTATTAAGTTTAAGATTATAAAATTCAATGATTTTTTTCTGCTAATTCATAAGCTTTTTTGACATATTAAGCCAGTGTTTGGACATATAATATGAAGTCATATCTTTATTTAATTTAATAACATTTATAAAGTTTCTTATTTGTCTAATATAAATTTTAAATAATTAACTTTTATTTTTAAAATTTAATATAATCTTATAATTGCAAGTGTGCATCTAAACAGTACATGTGTGTAATTACATTGAATGTAATTACAGTGTGATAAACAAACAGATCGGTGTAATTACTTGGCTTGTAATTACATCAATTTCAATTACCAAGGGACTTTTCAAGCAGACTCTAATAAATTTTCATTACTCTATTTTTACTCGAATCCCGCTCATAACAGGAGGTTAGTAAACCGCGCTACAACAAACAAGAGGGGAAAAAGATGAACCCCAAAACAAAAAAGACAAAAATATAAAAAGTATAGTATACTTGTTCAAGTAATAATTCAATTCATTTTAGTCCCCATAAATTTACCAAAAAAATGCTTCACCACATTTCAGCTTCCCTCTCTCACACCTCTTCTTCTACCACCGCTTTCTTCCTCTCTTCCACCGCCAAATTTCTCCGACCCAGATTCTCTTTTTGCCCTAAGCCCCCTTTTCAGTTCCCAATTCATCAAAAACGGCACCGTTTTGTGTTTTCTCAGACCACGGCAGCTTCAATGGACTCTACTGTCACTGTTGATTCAGTTGCTGATGACTTAAAGAAACAAAGCTTAGAAGGAGTTGAAATTAAGCTTAAATTGAATCTTGAAGAGCTTAATTGGGATAACTCTTTTGTTCGTGAACTTCCTGGCGATCCCAGAAGTGATAGTATTCCAAGAGAGGTTTGTGTTTTCTAATTTTTCAAACATTTTGTATTCAAGATTGAATTTTTATTTGATTGAAT
The DNA here is from genome assembly GCA_018342035.1 of Solanum appendiculatum. Taxonomy (NCBI): domain Eukaryota; kingdom Viridiplantae; phylum Streptophyta; class Magnoliopsida; order Solanales; family Solanaceae; genus Solanum; species Solanum appendiculatum. The sequence continues at coordinate 231,105 of JAGDQO010000569.1, read as the reverse complement.
GTCAAAGGTGTTTTTTTTTATTGGGGATATTACTCTTTATGGGGTTAAAGTAGTTGATTTGACTTACATATTATAGGCATAATAGATAACGAAAGTTAAACTTGGCTTCCAAATTTTATGAGCCACGTCAGCATCGGGTGTCCACGAGACATAGTAAAGACGAGTTGGAGTGTTTGGTTGCTACTTGAAATCATGTTGAGGTGTCTAGATGTTCACTCTCAAAGTTGGAGTGCTTACTTGCTAATGAGGTGACGTATATTTTATTAGTGATAGTGGGAAAACGATACTAAAATCTTTGGTTGAATAGTTAATTTGACAGTGATAGTTAGAAGAAGATACTAAAATCTTTGGTCGAAAAGTTAATTTGACAGAGAAGATGTCTCAAAAGCTCAAATTTTAAGTAGTAATGCATATTCAAGAATGGATTTTTGTTTGGAGACCTGAGAAACTAGTTGGAATATCCTGAGTTACTCCCTCCGTCAGTGTGAGCTGGCTCACATTGCCTGTCCCAATCCCGGTAAAGTTAGGTGTATAATAGATATACTCATGCTGATGTGTCATAGAAGTTATTCCTTGATTGCAAAAAAAGTGAAAAATAGTTGTTTCCTATGTGATAAGCAGTGCAGATTGCATTGAGTTTAAAATGTCAGTAACTGGAAGATAGAATCCTTTTGCAAGTCATTATCTGTATCAAACATTTTGCTTGTAGGTGTTGCATGCTTGCTACACGAAAGTGTTACCTTCTGTACCGGTCAATAACCCTCAGCTTGTAGCATGGTCAGAATCAGTGGCGGAGTTACTTGAATTGGATCCTAGAGAGTGAGTTTTTAAAAGCTTGACGATGTTATGGCCATGCTAATTGTGGCTTGATGAAATTATCATAGACTTACTTTAATCTTTCAGATTTGAGAGGCCTGATCTTCCCCTTATTTTCTCAGGGGCATCGCCATTGGTGGGAGCGTAAGTTTCTTGAAGCTTGTAGACTTTTTCTTTGAAATTTTAGTAATGAACAACATCTAAGGTTGGACTTGATTCTGCAGGATACCTTATGCCCAAAATTATGGAGGACATCAGTTTGGCATGTGGGCCGGGCAGTTAGGGGATGGTAGGGCAATAACTCTTGGAGAGATTTTGAATTCAAAGTCTCAAAGGTGGGAGCTGCAGCTTAAGGGGGCTGGAAAGACCCCATATAGTCGTTTTGCTGATGGTCTTGCAGTGCTTCGTAGTAGCATCCGAGAATTTCTTTGCAGTGAAGCAATGCACGGTCTTGGAATCCCAACAACACGAGCACTTTGTCTAGTGACAACAGGAAAAGATGTCATGAGGGATATGTTTTATGAGTATGTTCCTCAGCAACAATTTTTTATGTTGTTTGATAAGTTGCATAAATCAGCAAGAAATTATCTTGCTAGCCTTGATTTGTATTTTGTGTTCTCTTCATCATGTCTATCATCTTTGCCTTCAAATCTTCTATGCCTGTGGAAGAATGAAACTGTAAGGAGTTTGATGAAGTTGATGAGAAGCAACTATAGACTTCTTTATGGGAGGTTTGGAGTCTGCATAGTAATTCATGTCTTAGAGTTATACCCCACATAATTGTTACTTTGTTCATTCTAGTGCATTTTCGTTTCCACTATTGATTATTGTCTTCGGTCTCATGCAGTGGAAATCCCAAAGATGAGCCTGGTGCAATTGTCTGCAGAGTTGCCCAATCGTTTCTGCGTTTTGGTTCTTATCAACTGCATGCCTCTAGAGGAAAAAAGGATTTTGAGATTGTCCGTGCTTTGGCAGACTTTGCCATTAGATATCACTTCCCCCATTTGGAGAATATGACTAGGAGTGAAAGCATATCATCTAACACAGGCGAGGAAGACAATTCAGCTGTGGATTTAACTTCAAACAAGTATGCAGGTAAATATAAAGGCTATCTTGAAGATAATATAGGGATTCCCTTGCCTATGAAAAATTTAATCTCCTTATAAAGACTGCATATAGAGTGCGCAAGGAGAGTAATGGCAGTTGTTCATTGAGGACTAATCAGTGCCTCAAACTTCTCCATTTTTGGTGACACTCTTTTTTATATTCAAATACTCCCTCCGTTTCAATTCATTTGTCTTACTTTTCTTTTTAGTCCGTTTAAAAAAGAATGTCTCTTTCCTTTTTTGGCGCAACTCTAAATTTTTCTTTCCACATGTCATGTTTAAGACCACAAGATTTAGAAAGAATATAAGTGCACCAGTCCATGTATACTTTTGACAATTTGCTTCCCTACATCCAATTGATTTGGGTGCATTATTTCAGCATGGGCAGTGGAAGTTGCTGAGAGGACTGCGTCCATGATTGCCAGGTGGCAGGATGTTGGTTTCACACATGGAGTCATGAACACTGATAACATGAGCGTGTTAGGACTCACTATTGACTATGGTCCCTTTGGCTTTTTAGATTCTTTTGATCCCAGCTACACACCAAATACCACTGATCTTCCTGGCAGAAGATACTGTTTTGCAAATCAGCCAGATGTAGGTTTATGGAATATTGCACAGTTCACCTCTGCTCTATCTACTGCCAAGTTGCTAAGTGATAAAGAGGCAGATTATGCCATGGAAAGGTATCTTTAGATACTAGCATTTGGTCATTTGCTCTAATGTTATGTCTCTGTAATTGCTCGATTATTTCTCTTTTTTGCTGTTGTTGATGTTTGTCTGTTGACTTCTTTAGATATGGTAACAAATTCATGGATGATTATCAAGATATCATGACCAGGAAACTTGGTCTGGCGCACTACAATAAAAAGTTGATTGGTGAACTACTCAAGAATATGGCCTCCGATAAAGTTGATTACACAAATTTCTTTCGATCTCTATCAAACATCAAAGCTGATCCTGCAATTCCAGAGGACCAATTATTAATTCCTCTTAAAGATGTTCTCTTAGATATTGGTATGGAACGCAAGGAGGCCTGGACAAGCTGGGTAAATTCGTATATACAAGAGGTATGTGACGGTGAATTTCCTTATTCAAATAATACAACGCCTCCGCCTCAATCCCAAGGGTCGGCTATATGAATCCTCACTGTCTATGTATGATCCATTTAAGCTCATTTCAGTCCAATATTATACAATTTTTCCTCAAATAATAATGAAGCATATAATGTGTTTGGAATTAGTTTATAGCTTCTTGAGCTCCAGGTTTAGCAATATTGCAGTGAGTAGGGTAATATTAGCCGGGTAACATAAGGTCCTTTGAAATTGGACTTTGTCCTGGAACTGCCCGTATTTGAATTGTTATTCACTTCAATAATAAGTAGTTATGGTTTTGTTCTTAAAACTGTTGTCAAATGTTCTTTTAGGATAAAGAGTTGCTCAGTGCTTACCTTGTTTGTTGCTTAGACACCAGTAACGGTAGGTGGTAATGGATAGCAATTTCCATCCATAGGAAGATTTTCAAATTCATCCCTGCACCTGCCTTATTCTTCAAGGCTTCCATCTTTCCCAACCCCTCTCCCCTGGGCCTTAAAAAAAAGCAAGAAGAAAGACGTAAAGGAAATAACGATCGTAGACATAAACAATGGGTGTGAAGTAGTTGTGTCAACGTTCTTGTATGATGTTGAATGTGACTCATATTCTCTTCATTTGAAATGGCCTGTCATGTTAGCATCAAGCTTCTTTCTCTTTTATGTTTTAACACCTTGTCCTCAGTTTGTGCTGTGGCAGAGACGCCCTTCTACAAGAAGTGTCAGATGACCCCTCTTCATTGAAAGAAATTCACTATATTTGTATGTAAATAATTGTGTGGCCGCCCATTAGGTGGGAGGCAGGGGGCTTGCCCCATATCCTTTTTCTCCAATTAATAGTAATATTTAGTAATCACATAGTTTCTTATTCTTCTATGTGTTTCTACTATTTGTTGTTTCATTTTGCTTTGTATCTTGATATTTTGTTCTCATTCTTTTTTCTTGCAACCCTTCTATGAATAACTTCCCTTTTAAGCTTGAGTGTCTATCGGAAACAACCTCTCTACCCCACAAAGGTAGGGGTAAGGTCTGCTTACATTTTGTCCTCCGCGTATCCCACTTGTGATGGGATTACACTGGGTATGTTGTTGTATACAAGTAATTATTTTTTCTTAAAAAGATAGTCTCTCTCTCTATATAAGGCTGATACAACTTGAAAACAGTGTTAAGAGTCAACATCAATTTGAAGCAGGAAGCTAAGCCTTGTAACTTCCACAACTTAGACGTTAAATCATTTGCAAGTTGAGTAGTTGAGTTGTGATAATAGACAGACACCGCTTGTGTAAAATCCATTTGCAAGTTGAGTAGTTGAGTTGTGATAATAGACAGACACCGCTTGTGTAAAATCCTGCTTACACCATTAGTTTGTGCAATTGTTTTGTGTGGACTCTTCTCTGGATATCATCAAGTTCTGTTCTTGTATGTGAGGTACTGTCACTTTTCTATGTCTTGCAGCTCTCTACAACTGGTGTATTAGATGAGGAAAGGAAAGTTTCAATGAATTCTGTAAATCCAAAGTACATCCTCAGAAACTATCTATGCCAGAATGCCATTGATACAGCAGAACAAGGCGATTTTGAGGAGGTTCAGCAGTTATTGAAGGTTATGCAATGTCCATTTGATGAACAACCTGACATGGAGAAATACGCACGCTTGCCTCCAGCTTGGGCTCATCGTCCGGGTGTATGCATGCTTTCTTGTTCCTCATAAGGTTTTGGGGTGTATGGATGCTTTTTTGTTCCTCGTAAGGTTTCGGGGTGTATGCATATGCTTTCTTGTTCCTCATAAGGTTTTGGGGTGCATGGATGCTTTCTTGTTCCTCATAAGGTTTCGGGGTGTATGCATATGCTTTCTTGTTCCTTATAAGATTTCCACTATGTAATACAAGAGTTTCACTTGTATATATAATTTAATAATAGAAATCAGTTCTTCATTCCTGTAGTAATGTGTAAAGAGTACGTTAACAGTTGTATTGTAAGTGGCAGAGTGGCCCTCGAGTCACAATATATAGATATTCAGCTTGTTTCGCTGAAAAAGAGAAAGAACTTCCAGTAGCATTTTAACAAATTATTGCATTTGGATATGTATTTTTTCACAGGTTCTTTGCCTCAACATTTTACAATTTCAAACATTATTTTTTTTCACTTGATTTTTCTCGAGTAGAACCAACCTTTTTTCTTAGTTATGGAAAAAATAAAAAATAAAAAATAAAAAAAACTAGAGAAGTCTCATAAAATTGTACTAGACACCAAAAAATAGATAAAAAGTACCAAATCTAACTATGGTAGTTCATTAAATATTTGATGGATTGACTAAATTTAACGGATGTGTGGATTAGGAGCACGTCCGTTATCAACCGGATTTCAACATCATTTTTTTCTCTATATACTCACATTAATACATTATAGCCTATGCATCTTATCCATTTCAACATCATTTTTTTCTCTATATGCTCACATTAATACATTATAGCCTATGCATCTTATCTTTATCTTGCTGACTTTGATTCATATTTCCACTCTATAACAAACAGGGTCCTTGCTAATTGTTCCAAAGCTTTCAACGATTGTTCTGTGATTTACGCGAAAAAAATGAGGCGTAGTACTAGTACCCTTGAGGTTTGGAAAATGGGCACTATGAACTACTTGGAGGCATTGAAGCTACAAGAAAAGCTTGCATCTGATAGAAAATACCTTCAAATTTCCGATACCTTATTATCTCTCCAACATCCACCAACATACACCGTTGGCAAGAGACAAACGGTTCACAATCTATTCATTCCTGATTCCGAACTCAAATGCATAGGGGCAGAACTTCACTACACTCAAAGAGGAGGTGACATTACTTTTCATGGCCCTCATCAAGCGATTTTGTATCCAAGTATCTCATTGAAAGATATCAGTTTGGGGGCTAGAAAGTACGTGGAGAAACTCGAGCTAACAATGATTGAATTAGGAGCAATGTACGGTGTGAAAGCAGAGGTTGGACAGAGATGTGAAACAGGTGTATGGGTTGAGAACAGAAAGATAGGCGCGATTGGAGAATATTAGGGTACAATGTGTTCTCTTACATATAATTTGATAAGCAAATACTTGAATGCTATGTGTTCTCTTACATATAATTGACGTGTGCATTTGTTTGTTCAAGGGGAAAAACTAGGAATTTCGTCAAGGGTGTACAAGATTTGATACATATGTATACAAGTAATATTTGAATTATATAATCCGTGCAATTATTCAGCGAAGGATGTTTAACTTACCACCTTTGTAAGTTATGCCTTTGTCCTTGTGTTCAAGAGAAACCAAACAACTATTGCAGGTTTAAGATCTGGCTAATACACTATCCAACTTGTTTCACACTTATATGGTCATGCACGATCTTCCACTCACAAGCTAGCTTTTGGGATGCAAGTCTGTATCGACCCTACTAGTTCACAATGAAAAGATTTTGAAGTCTGAAGGAGGTGATATGACTGATCCAACAGTTTATAGAAGTCTAATTTCTTGTTTGCTGTATCTGAAAGCAACAAGACCTGATCTCATGTCCATGGAAAGTCTTTTGTCGAGGTTTATGCATGCTCCAAGTCAAGTTCATCTTGGTGTAGCTAAACAGACATTGAAATATATCAAACAAGGGAAGTGTTGATTATGGTATGTGGTTCAAAAATGAAGAGCAAGGGCAATTGATGGGTTATTCAGATAGTGATTGGGCAGGAAGCGTTGATGATATGGAAAACACTTGTGGATATGCATTTACACTTGGTTCAGGAATGTTCTCATGGAATTCAAAGAAGCAAGAGGTCGTAGCTCAATCTTCTGCAGAAGCAGGCACGGCTGCTGATGCAACTAATCAGGCTCTGCGGTTAGAGAGATTCTAAGTGATCTTGAGCAAAATCCCAGAGAAGCTACTGTCATTAAGGTTGAAAACAAGTCAGCAATATCTATGGCCAAAAATCCATTGCAACAGGGTCATAGCAAGCATATAAATGTGAAATTTCACGCTATGGGGCTATCAGAGAAGGATGATGAAGTTAAACCTTAAAGTTTTTTTTCTGAAGTTCCAAATACTAACATATTGAAGTAATATTTGACATATAAACAAGGTACAATTATTCAGCGAAGGGTGTTTAATGGATCACCTTCATCAGGAAAAACGAAACAATCGATTCAAACTGACCAGCTTACAAATCAACGGGTCCGTTCATTGCACAGTAAAGCGATACAAAACAAACAGATCATATATATACATCTTCAAGTGGTAACCTGAATACACTAGTTTTATAAGAATTTCTTCAATTTTCCTCATGTAGATCTTCAGAAGGTAAGCTCTTCTATCTTTTCTGGAAGTTGAAAACCTTAATAGCCAAAGCAAATGTGAGGCCAAAAACAACAGCATATGCAACAGTCATAACTGCAACTACTCCAAGAAAATCATGCCTGAACCCGAAGTAACGCCTCAAGAATTGTTTGGCTGTTTCATCACTATCAGTAATTTTGTTTTGGAGGTCTCCGAATTGTGATACATTCAAACCATACAATGTCCAGGCAACAGGATTAGCCCAATAGTACCATTTCCACCATATGGGCATACCCTATTTTTTTTATAACAACGAAAACATGTCATCATTTTCAAGCTCTAAATTGATTTTCATGTGAACAAAATGGAAGTGTTTTAAGAACTTACAGGTCGTGGAACAATGAATCCTGAGAAGAGATTCCACAATCCATATCCTGAGACAGATAATTTGTGCGACATGTTGATTTGGGGTAATGGCAACACACATCATACCATAGGACGTGAAGTACAAGAGAGTGAAGTACATGATGAACATGTACCAAAAAAACTTGCTCACTGTCCATTCAAATCCAATCATAGCATAGACGATAACACCATAGGAAACAGCTTGCACAAAGACATACGGTATTTCAATGAAAGTCTGCAAATTAGAGTTATTTCTTTTTAGACTTTTTAAACCAGAAATTGGCTTGTAAGAAGTTAAATCATCTGCTTACTAGTCCAAAGGCATAGGGATGGCAGAATACATTTCAGCAGCTCTTTCTCTGTAATATACTGTACGCTCAATGGCTACAACAGGCAACACTGATGATGCATTTTGAAAACCAAGGAAGAAAACAGGAGTATACATTGATCCCAAAGCGTTAAATAGGTCTTGGCTCTTACCCCTATAACACAGAAATAAGCTTTTAGCCTTAAGAACTAAAAGTATTTTCCAGACTATGAGTACTTTGTTTCGTCATATGTTTGGACTTACACTTTAGTACCAAGATCCCAGAACATTGTCCCAATGGCCAAGGCGATGAAGATTGTAAAGATATATCTGACTGCAGTATAAGCAGGATTACGCCAGTATGACCAATGTTGCTTCCAAAGGCAAGCCATACATTGGGTCCAAAATGGTTGTGAGTATTGATTGTCGAAATGCACGTCATTTGTGTTAGGGTTTTGTCCTGATTTTCTTACCATATTATAAGTTTTATTTTTTCCTTAAAGAAAAGTTAAAGCATTACCATAATTGCTTTTATTTTTCTAAAAGGAAAATATATTTCTTTTCCATATTTGGCTTATTCCTTCCTAGAGGAGAAACTTGGAACTCTATAAATTGAATACCCCTCTTCTCATATCAAGAACACAATAGCATCCACAATGTAGTCGTATAGAGACTTTTGTTTATGGGGAGATTTTCTCCCAATGCATTTATGTTTTTCAATATTAGTTTTTAATATGTAGGTCATTTGACCAAATCACAATAACAATATATTTTTAGTATGTTTTTCTTTGTCATCTAATTTATCAATCATATAGTTTGCAATTGTAAGCTTTCGCATGACGCTATAATCACTTTCGAACCCAACATTTTGTACCAGGATGAGGCACGCAAAGTTCACTAATCAATGTTTTATTCCTCCTGTAAAGGTCTGAGTTCTTGTATAAATCAGTAAAATCAAGCCCCAACATCATTTCCTGAGCCGAATTTGTGACTTCTAACATCCAAGTTGCTGGATTGTAGCCATCGTGTATTTTACTTACCCCAGGAATTGACTGAATACAAGAAGAATTGATTTGTTATTAACTTGAAAAACGGGAGGCTCATTTATCCACTTAGACAACTTACCTCAAAGTATCTGATCAAATGGCAAGAATGGTGACCCCATGGACCAACAGATATCTCTTTTCCTCCTCGTTTCATTAGAAATAGCTGCAAAGAGTGGTCTTTATATTAGTATTCAATGTCAAAAGAGAAAGAAGACACATTTATTAAATTCACCTCATCAAAGGCTTCAAAAATGTCGATACTAGGCTGATGGATGGTACAAACAACAGTTCTTCCTGTGTCAACTGTGTTCCTAACAGTTCTCATAACAATTGCAGCAGCTCTTGCATCCAGCCCTGAAGTTGGTTCATCCATGAAAATGATAGAGGGGTTTGCCACTAGTTCCACTGCAATGGTCAACCTTTTGCGTTGCCCGGTTGAGAGACTGCTGACTCCTGGCAGACCAACCAAGGCTGACCTTAATGGTGTAAGCTCCACAAGTTACATAACTTCATCAACAAATATCTGCACAAGGATATCAAATAGGAAATGTCATATGATTTCCACCTTTATTGCATTTAACTGATTTTCAAAAGGAGCCAACTTTTCTTGTCTTTTCATCAACATCAGAAGATAAACGCAACCAAGCTGAGTATACTAATGACTCATAAACTGTAACATAAGGTGAATGGATATCATTCTGCTCACAGTATCCAGATATACGCGCAAATGTTTCTTGTTTCTTCGGATAGCCAGAGATCTTGATACTACCCTCTATATATCCTCCTGTTTTTCGTCCGGCTAATACATCCATCAACGTTGTTTTTCCAGCGCCACTAACTCCCATCAAAGCTGTCAAAACACCGGGCCTGAAAGCTCCGGATACACCATTCAGAAGTACCAATCTATCTTCAGTGGCACCTTGATATTTTATTTCCTGGAAGTATCATTGGAAAGTTCAGTGTCACTGGGAAGTATCTCTAATTTTTGATCCATACTATAATCGAATAGAAGTTGATGTCTTATTCCAATAGATAATCAAGATATAAATACAATATACTATGTGCTAATTTAGGAAAGAAAATAAAGAGGGATTTCTACAAATCTGTTAGCTAATTATGAGGATTCCTACAGATTTACTAGCTAAAAATATGCCTATGTATACTACTAAAATAATGTCTATATACATTTTGTAACACTCCCCCTCAAGTTGGAGCATAGATATTAACCATGCCCAACTTGTTGCAAAGGTAATCGACTCGAGTTCCATTCACCGCCTTTGTAAGCAAATCAGCCAGTTGCTCTCCTGTCTTCACGTAGCTAGTAGAGATCAAGTTTTCTTGAATCTTCTCATGAATAAAGTGAGTCAACTTCAATATGTTTAATTCTTTCATGATACACCGGGTTTGAGGCAATATGAAGAGCAGCTTGATTATCACACCAGAGTTTTGCTGGCATATGATGCTTCAACCCTATTTCAGTTAAAAGATTTCACATGTAGACTATGACATAGCTCTGTACTCAAATTCTGCATTGGATCAAGATACAACACTTTGCTTCTTACTCCTCCATGCTACCAAGTTTCCTCCAACAATGATACAATAGCCTGTAGTGGATCTTCTGTTAATCTTGGAACCAGCCCAATCAGCATCTACAAAACACTCAATACGAGTATGGTTGTAATTGCTATACAATATGCCAAGTCCAGGAGCTCCTTTCAAGTAACATAGAATCTGTTCCAAAGCTGTCCAATGTTTGACCGTAGGTGCAGACATGAACTGACTTACGACACTTACCGCAAAAGGAATATCAGGACGAGTCACTGTGAGGTAGTTTAACTTCCCAACTATCCTCCTATACCTCTCTGGATTATCAAAAGGGTCGCCATCATCTTTCATAAGATGCACATTGGGAACCATTGGAGCACCGCAAGGTTTGGCTACCAATTTTCCAGTTTCTGCAAGTAGATCAAGAATATACTTTCTCTGAGATAGAAGAATTCCCTTCTTGCTTCTATTTACTTCTACTCCCAAAAAATATTTCAACTGCCCTAAGTCCTTCGTATGAAACTTAGTATGCAAGAAAGACTTAAGGGAAGACATCCCCTCAGAATCACCTCCTGTGATGACAATGTCATCAACATATACACCAAGAAGGATAGTGCCAACTTCAGATTGTCGGTAGAAGACAGAGTGATCACATTTGCTCATTTTCAGTCCAAACTCCTGAACGACCTCACTGAACTTGCCAAACCAAGCTCGTGGTCTCTGCTTCAAGCCATACAAGGACTTCTTCAAATGATAAACTTTCTTATACTCTCCTAGAGCAATAAAATCGGGTGGTTGTTCCATATACACTTCCTCTTGAAGATCACCATGAAGGAATGCATTCTTGATATCCAACTGATGTAAAGGCCAATTCTCAGAAGCAGCTAGAGAAATGAACAAGCGCAGAAGTGAGTTTGGCAACCGGAGAAAAGGTGTTTGAATAGTCTACCCCATAAGTCTGAGCATATCCTTTAACTACAAGCTTGGCCTTAAGTCTTGCCACGGAACCATCTGGCAGAACTTTAACTGTGAACACCCACTTACATCCTACTGGTTTCTTCCCATTGGGTGAATCCACCAACTCCCATGTGTGATTTTCCTCTAATGCATGTATTTCCTCAATCATTGCATTTGACCATCCAGGATGATGCAAAGCTTCCTTCACTATTTTGGGTACAGAAACAGAGTCTAGAGAAGCAATCAAGGATCTAGATGTAGGAGATAAGTGATCATAGGAAACAAAGTCAGCAATAGAATATGCGGATTTGCAAATCCTTGTACCTTTACAAAGAGCAATAGGGAGGTCAAGATTTTCTGGAGGATCAGATGGAGGAGAAGTTGGTGCAGGACATGTATCATCAGTCTCTCGTCTCCTCGAATAAACTTGAACAATTAGTGGTCTTGTTGGAATATGTGTTGGTGGCACAGTAGTTGAGTGGTGCTCAATAGAGTCACTAAGAGATGGAAGAATAACATCACTTGATTCCACAACATGAGTAACCTGATAAACTAACCAGTCATCTTCCTCCCCATGACTTGTAGTTTTAGGAGGAGTATAGAAAAATGGTGTAGTTTATGAAAATATCACATCATTTGACACTAGATATTTGCCAAGTTCAGTAGAATAACATCGATACCCCTTTTGAAGATGAGAATAACCCAAGAAAACATACTTCAATGCCTTAGGGTCCAACTTAGTAACAGATGGACGTACATCTCGAACATAACATGTACTTCCAAATACCTTTAGTTCCACCGGAAATAATGACTTGTTTGGAAAAAGAACACTGTAAGGCATATTACCAACAAGCACTGTTGATGGCATGCGATTAATCAGAAAACAAGCGTAGAGACTGCATCAGCCCAAAATTGTTTAGGAACTTTCATTTGAAACAAAAGTGCTCGGGTTGTCTCAAGTAGATGTCTATTCTTCCTCTTAGCAATTCCATTTTGAGAAGGTGTATCAACACAAGATGATTAATGGAGAATACCGTGTTGTCTCATGTAGGATTGAAACAACTCTGACATGTATTCTTTTGCATTATCACTCCTTAAAATATGCACAGAAGCGTTGAATTGAGTTTTGACTTCAACACAAAAGGCACAAAAGTGAGCAAACACTTCAGAGCGACTTTTCATAAAATAAATCCAAGTCATCCGAGAGAAATCATCCACAAAAGTGACAAAATATTTATGTCCAGTTTTGGAAACATTGGGACATGGTCCCCAAACATCAGAATGAATTAACTCAAAAGCTAATTCAACTCGTTTATTAACCCTTGGACCTAATGTGATGCGATGATGTTTTGCAAATCGGCATGATTCACACTCCAAAGAAGGAACATTTTGAAACTAGGGACATAGTTTTTTTAATAAAGGTAAAGAAGGATGTCCCAATCAACAATGTGCTTCAAATGGAGACATGACACTTAAGCAGGTAACAAATCGAGGCTCATATTCATCAAGGATATATAGACCATCAATTACATGTCCTTTACCAATAACCTTATGCATGGAAAGATCACGAAACAAGCAATGATTAGGAAAGAACGAAATATAACAATTAAGATCTCTGGTAAGTTTACTCACAAAAATCAAATTGAAGGCCAACTTCGGTAGATTTAATACAGAGGACAAGGTAATAGAGGAGGTTGCTTTGACGGTTCCAGATCCCACAATGTTACATGTTGACCCATCAGCTACTGTTACAGGAGAGGGTGCTTTGTGTGATCGAAAGGTAGAAAATATGTTATGATTACCTGTCATGTGATCTGTAGCACCTGAATCAATCACCCAGTTGTTCGAAGATGAAACTAGACATGCTTTTTTGGAATCAACAAGGGTAGTAACTGCAGTGAATTCTTTAAGGGATTCTCGATACTAAGAGAACTCTGCAAACTGATCTGCCGAAACCAAAATTGTCTTATCCTTCTGATTTGTAGCCATATTTCCTCCTTTCTAATTGTTTGAGTTTTATTTTCCAACTCAAATACCCAAAGTAGCAATACCGGAGAATCCAGCAAACATAAACAACAAATACAATCCAGTACCAACAAAATAATTGTAGCCGAGGCTCAAACTTCAAGAACAAAGCAAGATGAGAGAGAAAAAAGGAACCAGAAATAAAGAACAAGCATCCACAAAACACTATTAATTCAATATTGAACAGTATTCATCAATTGCAGCAGCACCAAACAGAAGACCAGATCTGAATCGCAGAAGCTACAGGGAAATATGAACCTGGAAGTAACTTTCAAAAAGAAATATGAACCTGGAAGGGAAAAAGTGTTCACCAAACAGTGTTTCAACACCAAACAAAACTCGGGGTACACCGGAAAGGATGATCTGCCTCCTCCTACTGTGGCAGTGACACAAATTGGCCACTTTGAAAGTGATCAATTAAATATCCGAGCTTGTTTCTGTAAGACAGCAAAACGAGATCGAGCTGTCTTTCGAAACAGAGAGAAAACAGGATCAAGGAGCCTATAGGCTCTGATACCATGTAATCGAATAGAAGTTGATGTCTTATTCCAATAGATAAGCAAGATATAAATACAATATACTAGGTGCTAATTTAGGAAAGAAAATAAAGAGGGATTCCTACAAATCTGTTAGCTAATTATGAGGGATTCCTACAAATTTGTTAGCTAATTATGAGGGATTCCTACAGATTTACTAGCTAAAAATATGCCTATGTATACTACTAAAATAATGTCTATATACATTTTGTAACACATACAATTCCCAGCTATATACCTTAGGCATGTCAACAGAGAATGTAACTTCATCGAAGGTGATGAAATGCGGTTCAAATGGAAAAACCATTCCCGCTTTGTTATTCTGGCCCTCACTATTGGATACTTCTTTCTCAGTGCTCGTTGTTTTGGCATCATCACTGCCTTCTGATATCACAGCTTGCGGCTTACCAAATGCTGTAGATATTCAACTAAACATTCAATGTTTTCACCTTTAAGGAAAAGTAAATGGAAAAACTCTAACGATACTCACGGTTGAGATAAGCGAGTGCAAGACTGTAGAAGATGTTAAAGATGATTGCAAATCCAATAAGTGCACCGACACCTATCCAGTACCAGTATGCATTTGGGAAGAACCCTCGAGATCTTACAATTGCAACTCCAAGTGAATCAGTTCCAATTGGTGCAATGCGTTTCCACCTTTTCCCATCAAATTCATTCACAAGAATTGAATTCATAGAATACATCAACGGTGAAGACCAATAACCCCATATCCACCATTTCTTCACATCATTTACAATATTAGCAGTAGTCGGTTTTAGCAAGATAAAAGCTTCTACAACCATAAATCAACAAATATACCTCGTGAAAGAATGAATCCACACAATCCAAATAGTAAAAGTAGAGCAAATGTTCCATATGTATTTGCAACTACCATGGTCCTTCCAGCGGCCCCAATGAAGCGGCACATTCCTGATGTCATCTGGTTTACTAATATGAGTAGCAAGAAATGTTTGAATAATCTGCAAAAGGAAAAAAGGAAACTGTTGAAGTTAACCTGATATTTATACTGCATCATCTGTTTTTTAACCTGATATTATACTGCATCATCTTTTTTTTAACCTGATATTTATACTGCATCATCCTTTTTTTAACCTGATATTTATACTGCATCATCTTTTTCTTCCCTTACCTTACAGGGCTTGGATCAAATCCGATGACATAGTAAGTGAGGTACACCCAAAGGCCAACTTAAACAAATGCTATAGGAATTTTGAGTATCCATGAGGGCATTGCATAAGCCCATGAAGGGAAAAAAAGGAGGTCCCTTTGCTTGTAGAAGATAGGAAGTTTGTAAATTACCAAGCCTATCTCAACCATTCCATTAAACATAATCAGAGTGACGATAAAAAAGAGGGCACCAGCATATTTTCCTCCATCTTCTATAGTATCACAGGGCATCTTAGTACAGAAAAAGAGGGTCATTGTTATGAGTGCCATAATCATATTCTGTGAACAGATCACAACCTTGAGGCATTAGTACTTGCAAGCAAATATGATGAGCCGGAGACGTGAAAATTTAATATTTTTATAGACAAATGGTCACCTGAATGAACTTGAATATGTAAATAAATGAGTTCCTCTTCATTAGTAAGAGTTCTAGTTCAGTGCAGACCTTTAAGAGTTGTTTCTTCCCTATACCATACTTTTGAGTTGACAAAGCAGCAGGATGGCTTTTGCTCTTGTCATATGAAGCTGCAAGCTCATCCGCGAGTTTCCTCCCAACATGGAATGATTGATATGCCTCAGCAAATTCTTTTGACGTGATAAACCGGTAAGTTTCATCCCTCCTCACCCAATATTGCTGTTGATCTTTCTTTGAAGTCACCTGCAACAAATTTAAATTTTCACTATCAGAAGGGAAAATAGATCATTGTCTGTCAACCTTATTAGTTTTGTAGTTACTTGTAAGACATACTTCTTGCAAGAAGTCGGCCATGCCTTTTCTATCAGGACAATTGAAGCCCATGGACTCGAAGAAGCCAAGGACATCCTCTCGAGGGCTCTGATAGACAATTTTCTCATCTGATAACAGAATAATGTCGTCAAACAAGTTGAACGTCTCGGGTGCTGGTTGCAAGAGAGATACCAGAGCAGTTCCATTCAGGATTTGCACAGATTGTCTTAGAGAGTTCACAATTGAGTAAGTAGTGGAACTATCCAATCCAGTTGAAATTTCATCCATGAAAAGTGCCTTCGATGGTCCAACAAGCATTTCACCGGTTGTCACATGCTTCTTTTGTCCTCCTGAAATACCCCTTCTCATTTCATTTCCCACCATAGTATCTGCACAAACATCCAGCCCCAAAAGCTGCAGTAGAATACACAAATCATTAGTTGTCAAATTTTCTTCCGCCTTCTGATCGTCGGAAATTTAGAGAAAATAGTGAACATCAATTTTTGTTACCTTCAGAACGTAATCTGTAACAAAAATGGCTTCTTGTCCCTCTGTTGCTAATGCCTACATTGTCACAAAATAATTAAGATTATAAACAATTGTTTCCGAGAAAGGAAATATTCTAGTTGCTTACCTTCATGAAAATATCAATATCAGGATCTGGCTTGATTTTAGCTGCTTTCTCTCTTCTTGACAGTTCAACCAACATCTCTACAAAAAATTTCCGAGAAACATCAATTTATTTATCATCTACGTTTGTTAAATTTCAACACAAGATGATTATTTATTGAACAAGTAAGTTTGGAACATAATCAAGATTAAGAAAAAAGGAAAGAAATGCTAACCATAATGCGAGCCAACACCCTGGCATCTGGCAGAGAATTCCAAGGTTTCTCTCACAGTCATTTCTCCAATGTGTAAATCATACTGGCTAATATAAGCAGCTGTTCTTTGCGGCACAAATTCATTCATTTCATGTCCATTATAGGTCACTTTTCCAGTAACCTGATTTCCAAAAAACAGAAAAAAATCAACCATAAACAAACGTTTGGTTTGGAGTTTAAGTTCTATGCATTGTCAGTCTATGATAAGAACATATTAATTGTTGAACCGATAAAAATGATAACTAATCTTTGCAGTCAGTATATATAACTTAAGTCCCTTCGACACGTAGAACTAATGGTGTTACCTTAAGTGCAGAGTCGAGATTTCCAGCCAAAGCTAATAAAAAAGTAGTTTTCCCAACACCTGGAGGTCCTAAAAGCAAAGTCATTCTGCAAGGCCTAATGATACCACTCACATCATTAAGAATAGTGAGTTTCCTCTTTCGATTCGGTAGGATATGGAGAGAGTTCAACATATCCTATGAATCCAAAAAAAAAAAATTTTAGTTACAAACATCCTTTTTGTCAAAGAGAACTGAGATTCGAAAACAAGTTTTTCTTTTAGATATTTTACCTCAAGAAAATTAGTGATAAAGTTGGTAAATGTGGGCAAAGCTCTACTTCCTATATATGCATCTGCCTCGATAATTAAATGCTCGTATCTTACTTCTATTTCTGGCAAATCTATCCCAACTCTGTGAAAAGAAATAAGAAATGTTAAATCAAGAGGAAAAACAACTAGTCACAGATAAACAACACTATAGCAATAACTACGTTTCAATTCTAAGCAAGTCTGACTGACTATATGAATCTTCATCATCTAAGTCGCTCCATTTAACAACGTATATATCTCTAACAACTCCTAAGGCTCCTAACAAACATTGAACCTAAAGTAAACTCTGTATATTGCTAAAATGTAATCACAACTAATCGGTATCACCTATATAGATGTTTTCCGTCCATCAAAGACGGCAGAAGATTCATCAACTTACCTGTCAATTCTTTGCCTGAGTTTCAACAAGAGCTTCTCATTATCCTCATCTGCAACTTTCACAAGCCTTTCAAGCAACTTGTTTCTTTCTTGAAAACCAATATCATGTATATCAATTTCAGCAGATGCACCTTGTGATCCAAACAAGAGAACTTTTCTCAAACGATCGAACGTTGGAAGTTTTTCGAGAGCTGCCCATTTAAGAGCCTCTTCATCATCTTCGTCCCTCGTGAAACGATTAAAAATCTCCCCATCATTGCAAGTCCACCTAGAGTTATTATTACTATTTCCCCTTATTATTCTCTCTCTCCAACTAGTACCTCTTGAATTAGTTGGCTCCATTTTGAACCAAACAAAGTTAGTTAAGTGTGTTGCTAAAGTTTTAAAACTGAGGGATTATTATATAACAGCAAGTAGAAAAGGAGGGGGCCTATTGAATAATAAATAGTTTGAGAAAAAAAATAATTTTGCCCAAATGCTTTTGAATATACTTTCTTAAAACTATCGCCTAGTGCGGGACCTAAAGAGTAGCGGCTGGGGATTAAAAAAAAAAAAAGACTATCAGACATTAATTATACGGAACAGGAAGAAGTCGGTTTCGCTAATGATGGAAATAATAATTCAAAGTTGGAGTAGGAATCCTAAGTTGTTTAGGATTTGTTATTTATGGTATTTACTTATTTATGTTTAATTAGGATTTGTTAGTTAGAGTGGTTCCTAATTCTAGTTTAATTTGATTTTTACTACTATAAATAGGGATGTTACTACATAGTTTTCTATATACAGAAACATACAAAAATATACAAAATAGATAGAACTTGAAGTCAATTCAAGAACTTTTGAGTTTATAAATAAAATATTTTCCTTCAAATTGGTATCAGAGCTTCCACGATCCTGGTAGAATATCAAAGAGTTTTTGCTGCTGGCGGGCGGCTATGACCAATATATGATGCCCGTTTGGCCAGTGATTATGTCGACAAACGCCCGACAAATGATAATGCATGAAAAACATGCTAGAAGGAAAGACTTACAAAATATTACAGATTTAAAGAAGTGCAACCAAGCACAAGAGGAAGAAACTCTTCTCTAAATTAAAAGTTAGAGAAAGCAAAAAAAAAAAAGGGTGTTGATGGGAAGGGCATCAATGAGAGTTGGAGAGAGAGAGCTCCAACACCAAAAACAAAAAAAAATACAAAAAGTAAAGGACTTGATGGGAAGGGCATCAACAAGAGTTGGAGAGAGCACTAAAAAAAAGGCGTTGGTAGAAAGGGCATCAACCTTGGAAGTTGGAGAGAAGTGCTCCAATACAACCAAGAGAAAAAATATCATGAGTTGGAATGAAAGTGCTCCAACACAACCAAGAAAAAAACATTGTGAGTAATGAAACTAAAGATTGAATAAAAATATTTTTCAATACAACCACAATGACAAGAAGAAAGAGGCAAGAGTATACAACTTTGAATAATGGGAGAATGTTGGAAATAATAATTCAAAGTTGGAATAGGAATCCTAAGTTGTTTAGGATTTGTTATTTATGGTATTTACTTATTTATGTTTAATTAAGATTTGTTAGTTAGAGTGGTTCCTAATTTTAGTTTAATTTGGTTTTTGCTACTATAAATAGGCCTATTACTAGATAGTTTTCTATATACAGAAACATACATAAATATACAAAATAGATAGAACTGGAAGTCAGATTCAAGAACTTTTGAGTTTATAAATAAAACTAGGTAAATTACCCGTGCTTCGCACATGATTGAACTATTTTATTAAGCTTACATATAATCATTCAGTAACATTCGTATTTTCAATACATACACTACATTGTCAAGAGCATTTTATCTTAAGGTAAAGCTTTCCTCCAAAATTTTAAAGTGCTATTTTTTTAAAAAATTTCATTTTTGTTATACAAAAATTATGAGTCATAGAGAGATTTTAAGTATAAGAAAGAAGTCTAAGAAGATCTCCATGGAAATAGTTGACCAGAAGTAACAAAATTTTCTAAATTTCAAGAAATTATAAAGAACAACATCAGATGTTAAAGAAGAGATCAAAAAGCCTCGAACAACAACACTCCCGAGTAAAGTGGAACATCACGTCCATACAAGAACATAATTAACTAAATTCAAATGGAGGACCTTCGGCTCCTTTCTTATGAACCTCCATCAATCTCTTTTTTATTATAGTATGCCGTATTATATATATGTTAAAAATGACCCTAAAATTATTAGTATCATAAAAGTTTTTTCTCATTGTCTCAGAATAGTCATTACTATTACTTAAGTTTCATATCACCGGGCTCAACTTAGTTGGAATTGAACCATAGTTATTATTATGGTTATAGTATGCAGTTATAAAGAATTAATACAATGATCAACCAAGCAGTTGGTGGCATCTGAATAGAACTGTTCACAACTGGATATTCTAAACCAAAATTTTGATACATAACATATTAAAATCTCACAGCATAATTTCGTGAGCACTTGAACTCACAAATATCCACAAATAATAATAAAGATGACCTTACTTTTCTAAAAGTCAAGAAGAAAAAGGCATGTTGATTAACATATTTTTCAAAAAGATAGTCTGCCAAGTTGTATCCAATTTTACAGTTCACAAATTTAATTGAAAGAAGCCAAAAGAAAGAGTTATCACTATAGCAAAAATAATCTTTAACGGCAATTAATAGTTTAATTGCCGTTAAATATGTATTTTCAGAGGCAATTAGTACTCTCTATAAATGTCCCTAAAGTCTATAGCGACATTGGATCTAATGACAATTAATTAATGTCGGTAAAAGCTCTAGCACTCTTCATTAATGTGTATATTAATTTATTGCCGATAAAAAATATTTTTATTATAGTATATTTTGGGCATCTGTTAGTTTCAAGAAAACTTGAACTCTAATTATGCCCAAAAAGAAGAGAGGAAGAAATATGACAAATTAGTCAACTTGCGATAAAAGAAGTAGACTAATTGTCTCTAGACTAATATTCTAGGAAGAGTGCAACGACATACAAAATGTTTGTACCTAAGATAACACAATTAAAATAATATACTAACTGTGGCAAGCAAGAGAGCAATCTGTTTGGCTCTTTTAACAAATTTCAACATTGGTTCCGTATTAGTTATCACATTTTTGTTGTTGTGTGCTATCAAATATAGCACAACCCATAAGCAATTTTCACAAAAATTTTATGAAGAAACCTGTAGAAAGGGACAAAAGAGAAGATCAATTTTCAATCATCCTTTGCTGGAATTTTTAATAGAGTTCAAAAAAAGTCACAAAAATAGCAAAAATAAATTGCAATAGTTACATGAATCACTATGACTTACAGTAAAAGATTAAGCTTCATGAAATAGGAGGAAGAAAACTTTGAGGAATGAAACACACTTCATAAGAAGCTTAATTAATGTATTTGAATTCAACTCCCCTATAGCGGAAAAAACCTACAAATAATAGTGGCAGAAATAGAATTTTTGTTTACTAAAGAACCAAATGTGATAAATTCAACCATTCAAGCAGCATTATGTGTTGTGGACTGAGAGGTGCAAGAGTAGTAATGTCGCACTGCAATTGAAATCAATTTTCTTTGTTTATTCTTTCTTCTTTTGGTACCTTGAAATTAAGTGTTGGGTTTTAAAATGTGTAAATGAAAAATGAAGAGTTGTGACTTTTGTGAAAAGTTGTGACTTTTGTGAAAAATTGTGACTTTTATGAAAAGTTGTGACTTTTATGAAAAGTTGTGACTTTTATGAAAAGTTGTGACTTTTATGAAAAGTTGTGACTTTTATAAAGAGTTGTGACTTTTCTAACAAATTGTGACTTTTATGAAAAGTTGTGACTTTTAAGAAGAGCAGTTTTAGAAATAAATAAATAAAAAGAGAATCCTTTTGCTTCTGGTGGCACCACATCACCGGGTTGATATATGATATTTTCCTTCAACTAATATTAAAACTAAAACAAGCGAACAAAGTACATTAGTTATTCATCGGTTTGGATCTTATCGAATTATTTGAGTTTTTGACATACTTTTTAAAACAAATTCATTTTATTGTACCCACCCTCGAAGGAACACCGCAAGCTCAGAGCTCGACGAAACATAAAGTTTCAACATGTTGAAAATGGGGTTAGCAGTGATATTTCGGCGACTATATTCCAGCATAACACTACCAAGATAATTACTTTATAAGAAAATTGTCATTTACCAATAGATCTTGATGGTAATAATTGAAATAAATAGTGATGAATAGTTTAAGGACTCGGTTTAAAAGCAAAGTTATTTTTAAACATAAAATAGATATTTAGACTTATATATCAAATGAAAGATTACAAATCAAATTAGAATGTCAAGGCAAAGAACTAATGTACAAGCTTAAAGTGTGTAACTATGAGTTTTAGATTGGCATTTATATAATCGATTTGGTTCAGATTTTTTCTGTTACTTTTTGCTTAAAACCAAAACCAGACCAAGTTTGTCAATTGTTTAAAATTGCAAAAAACAAACAACCAAAAAAAAGTCTTCTTCTCCAATTTGTAGTTTGGTTCGATTTTTCGGTGTAACAACTATACTGATACAGCTCAACTTTATTGTCCATTCTAGTTATATATTGTAGTATCCAAAACCATCAAACTTTTCTGCTAGAATTAAAATGCTTCAGAATTGACATTAATTGGAACATTAAATATTTTGTTACTCTATATAATTATGTTAGGTTCAATCTATATTTTTTTTAGTTTACTCTACTTCTTTAAGAGTTGTACAGAAGTCTGAAAAACTATTAAAGAGTCTTATTTTCAATCCACTTATAGACTCCCTTGTCGATCAGAGATGACTCAATAGAATTGGTAATCTGAAGTCGAATTCTAATAAAAGATCTTAAAGCTTTTTTTGGAAAAAAAAACTAGATTTTGATTTGAAGTTAATAATTTTTCTTATAATCAATTTCAGCTAATAATTTTAATTGATAGACAATATATCCATTTAACCTCTCTTGTATACATCATTAGTCATTACCTTTGTCCTTCAATGCAAATGCATTTCATATGTATTTGCAACTCCCATGGTCCTTCCAGTGGCCCCAATGAAGTGGAACAATCCTAATCATAGATAATTAAATTACGGTATAACAACTGCTTGTAGATTGTGAAGAAATGATTTTTACAAATTCTGAATCTAACTTAACCTCAAAAGTGAGTCATGATGGAAATTAGATTTGTCCAAGAACATATAAGGAGGGCCAATTCCTTAACCAATGTGGAACTTAATGCTCCCACACACGCCTACGACTCACGACCGAACAATACATAACACAAGTTTGGACTTTTGACCAAACTAAAAAGCTCATGCTCATGCTCATGCTTTTGAATTTTGACTATTAAGGCTTGTCCATAGAGCAAGTACGGGGTCAAAATAAAGTCCAAGACCGTCCATCTTCAAATGTCATTGGATATAGTGTTCGCAACAAATTTTCGTAGCGCTGAAAATAAACTGCAAGCAAAATAAATAAAAGAAAATATGATTTTTATTAATGAAGTTGTGAGTACAATCCTGTTGTTCTCTTGATTCTTCTCTCCTAAATTTCTCCGGGATTCGAGGGCCTTCAATAGCGTATTTCTCTAATGTAGGACGATGTAGACCTCCTTGAGATGTATTTGATCTCCGGGAACGTCGGGAAGCACTTCGTCGTTTCAAGTCGATCTTCGGGAAGAACTCCGTTGACCACTCCTTTGAAGAGCTATGTAGTTGGTGTTGTAGCTTTCTCCCATCCTTGCAGAATGCTTGTTGAAGAGTTTTCCAAATTCTTTTCAGAATTGTCTTCAGAATCTCCTTTCGGAATGTCCTTGAATTTCATATATATCCTCTATTTATAGTTGTACGGGGTGGACAAGGTTGCTTATGATTGGCCAAAGGATGTCATTTTGACCCTTGGCAAATTGTGATTGGTTCTTGAATTTGACTGGGACTACCACCTCATTTGGACACATGGCGTCACCTTGCTGGTCTTGGATGCCTAGTCACTGTGACACATGGCATGGGTTTGGGCTTCAAGGTGAAATGGACCTTGTAGTAGAATTTAATAAAATGGACTTAATTATTTGTAAAGCCCAAATTAATCATTCAACCCAAATAAACATGGATTTAATCCAAACTTAATATGAATTTAATCCAATAAACTTACTCGAGGCATTCACCTTCCTTGCAGCCTTGGTAGAGACAACTTGCCACCTCTATTTTTACCCCCCTTTGCGGCTCCAAGAGAGAAACATTTGTAGTACTTTCGTTTCATTTCCGTAGAGAAAGCACGTGGCGTGAGCATGCCGAATGAAACACTTGGTGTAGGCCCTCAAACATCAACGAGCTAGATTGCGGGTAATCTCATACTTCAAGCTTCATTGTGGATTGACATCTTCCTTTCAATTTGGAGAAGATCTTGGACCAATCTTATGACTTCTTGGGAAGTACATGGAACTCTCATTCCTTACACCTTGTGATTCCAACTTTGCGCACCTTTGCAAGTATGTTTATTTTTGAATCTAGCAGCAATGAAATTGCAAGACACTTGATCCAAAAGAAATAGAATTCAATGTTCTACAAAATGTCAAACTTTCGTATCAAAATTCCTTCCAGATTGTTTAGAATTAAACTCTGAAGTTGATTTCGAAATCTGATTTGTCTGTTCCCCAGCTTTGCGCGATTGTGGTAGAAAACTCATAACTCGGAGTAGGAATATCGAAATCACGAGCTTCTTGTTCCATCAGAAAGACGACTCATAGAACTACAACATTTGTAAAAATCACGGCCAAAGGCTTGATGGATTGGTACAGATATTGATTCGAAGTCAGCTCACAATTCTGTCTTGGTCAACTCTTTAGCTTTAAGCATCTTTGGGAGAAAATCAATAACTCGACGTAGAAACCTCGAAATGATGCGATTCTTGATCCATTGGAAGCATAATTCACAGACATACAACATATGTAAAAATCACAGCCAAAAGCTTTCCATATTAGAATAGATTTATTTTCAAAGTTAGCTCAAATTCAGTCTTGATCGACTTTTCAGCTTTGACCGTCTGTGGTAGAAAATCAATAACTCGATGTAGGAGCCTCAAAATGATGCAATTCTTGTTCCATTGGAAGCATAACTCACATACATACGACATATGTAAAAATCACGGACAAAAGATCTCCAAATTAGTACAGATGTATTTTTAAATTTAGCTCAAATCCTGTCTCGCTCAATTCTTCAGCTTTGAGCAACTTTAGGAGAAAATCTATAACTCGGTGTAGGAGTTCCTAAATCGCGAGCTACTTCTTTTGTTGCGGAGAGGACTTCAAGAACTACCATAAGTGTAAAAATCTTGATCAAAATCTTTACAAATTTTCACGAATATGCTTTTGAAGTCTGCTCATATCAACTCCAAAATATGATGGTCTTTTTTTTTTTTTTAAAGCTTTGAGCGGCCGTGGTAGAAAATTCATAACTTAGCATAGAAGCCTCTGAATTACGAGCCGATTTTTTCCATTGCGGAGTGGACTCCAAGAACTTGCTTAACTCTTCTCCTTTGCTCATCTGTGACACATTTGAACTCACATGCTAGCTATGTAATTTTAGAGACCTACTATGATGATCACACAATCTCACAAACAGTTCTTTTTTTTTTACTCATGTGACTGAGCTTAGAATGATTACTCCAAGCGCCTACGTACCTCGGTGAAGAGGATCAAGTCATATCGTAGTTCAAGATAATGAGTTTTTTTTTTTGGCTGTACACAATTTATACTCTTGCGGGCCAGGAATAACATGCAGTTTATACTCGTGCCTTAAGGAGTGTTGTAACTTGCAATTTAGGCTCGTGCATCGAGGAGCGTTGTAACTTGCAGTTTAGGCTCGTGCGTCAAGGAGCGTTGTAACTTGCAGTTTAGGCTCGTGCGTCGAGGAGCATTGTAACTTGAAGTTTAGGCTCGTACATGGAGGAGCATTTCAGCTTGCAGTTTAAGCTCGTGCATCGAGGAGCATTTCAGCTTGCAATTTAAGCTCGTGCATCGAGGAGCATTTCAACATGTAGTTTAGACTCGTACGTTGAGGAGCATTGTAACTTGCAGTTTAGGCTCGTACGTCGAGGAGCGTTTCAACTTGTAGTTTAGGCTCGTAAGTCAAGGAGCATTTTCGGGAAGAATTCCATCAATGTAATCGTCCTTCTAACCATTTGTGATGAAACATTCATGTACTTCGATTTGGTGTTGGAATTTATGCTTTCACATTGTTGAAGCTGATTTGCACTTGATTTTGTATCGACTTTTGAAAATCGAAATTTAGCAATCCCTTGATGCTTTTGCCTTTTGCGAGCTACAAAAGTCAGAGTGTCACCATTCTCTTCATTGGAGAAGTCATCTACCTTGGATGTGTTTGTTGCTTTCTTCAAAGCGGAAACATCAACAGGTTCAAAGTCCCAAAACTGTAGTATGATGACACCTTCTTCAACTTTTGGCGATGTCAAAGGGTGTAGAACTTCTGAAATTGAATTCTTTTTATGATCAAGTTTGACACTAGCATGGTTTGTCTCAGCTGTCTCACCATCGTCAATGATGATTTTTCCCTCTCATACCAATTTCATGATCTTTTCCTTCAAGATGAAGCATTTTGTGGTGTGATGACCAATGATGCGGTGAAATTTACAATACTTAGGATCATCGATTTTGTTGGATTCTTTGGGTCACTTTCACTCTGGGAGTGCAATGACTTTCTTGGTTAGCAGCTCATCAAGAATTGCAGGAACGTCAGAGTTTGGAAAGGGATACTCCTTCGCTTGTAACTCCTTCAAGGTAGATTGATTTTTCACTTCTTGCATTTGTTGATGCGCCACATTCTCTTTCACCTTTTGTCTTGTAGAGGCCTTTGTAGAAGTCGTGGTTACAACCATGGATTCCTTAGTTGTGTATTCTAACGGCTCCTTGAATTCTGTATCTTCTTTTCTTGGATCAAAGACAAGTGATGTCTTTCCATGGTTTGCAATGCTCAACTCCATGTCATGAGCACGTGTAGCTAATTCTTCAAAAGTTCGAGGCTTAATTCCTTGAAGGATATATACAAGGCCCCAATTCATTCCTTGTATAGAAATTTCAACTGCAGAGATTTCAGAAAGTTGATCCTTGCAATCTAAGCTCAATATTCGCCAACGATTGATATAGTCCACTACGGGTTCATCCTTACTTTGTTTTGTGTTTGTCAACTCCATCATGCTCACTGTACGAGGGTACTATAGAAACAATTGAGAAATTGATTTTCTAGTTGCTCCCAACAATCAATTGATTCAGGCTCCAAATTCGTATACCAATCAAAGGCGTTTTCTTTTAAAGAACGAACAAACTGCTTGACAAGAAAATCACCATGTGTACTAGCACTATTACAAGTCTCGACAAAATGGGCAATGTGTTGCCTCGGATTTCCCCTCCCATCAAATTGTTGCAATTTTGGTGGTTGATATCCAATTGGCATCAGTAAACCCTCAATTCGCTTAGAATATGGCTTTGAATATCCTAAGGAACATTATGATGGGCCACCATATTGAGCTTTAATGATGTTTGTGATCATATCTTGTAGTTGTTGAACTGTTAGAGTAGCCACTGAAGCAGATTGATTTGCGCATTGAGACTCAACTGGCTTGGTGGGAACATCAACTTTTTCTTGCGTTGTTAGATTGTGACGTAACCCTCCAGAGTTGGAGAGATCTAACTTGCTCATAAGTTGGGCGATTTGGAGGTTTTTGTCATCAATAGACTTCTTCAAGGTTTCAATGGTTTGCTCCATCATTGCAAACTTCTCGTCCATGTCAGTTGCGTCAACCATCAAGGCGTCGACCCTTGTTGGAATTGAAGAATTCATTGGTTTCACAGATTCACCAAAGTAGAAGCTAGAGTGAGAAAGTTCATCAAACAACTTAGATGCAATGTTGCCCCCAGGGATTGCAGTTTTGAGTGTCATTTGAGACTTGCTCTTTCTTGCCATCTCCAAGGAGGTGAAATATTCGGATCCATTCAAGCCACTTCTCTTGAACTCGCGTCGAGTGATTGAATCAACATCACTAAAATCAACCAATGCGGCAACAGTAAAGTCCTTGCACGAAACATCATTGATCTTTTTGAAGGCCATTGCAACAGTTGAACTTGTAGTTTTTCTTGATTTGCAGGAGGAAGAGATGAAGAGCAGAATTGGTCCCACTGGGCATGCCAAATTTATTCGCAACAAATTTTTGTAGCGCTGAAAATAAACTGCAAGCAAAATAAATAAAAGAAAATGTGATTTTTATTAATGAAGTTGTGAGTACAATCCTATTGTTCTCTTGATTCTTCTCTCCTAAATTTCTCCGGGGATTCGAGGGCCTTCAATAGCGTATTTCTCTAATGTAGGACGATGTAGACCTCCTTGAGATGTATTTGATCTCTGGGAACGTCGGGAAGCACTTCGTCGTTTCAAGTTGATCTTCGGGAAGAACTCCGTTGACCACTCCTTTGAAGAGTTATGTAGTTGTTGTTGTAGCTTTCTCCAATCCTTGCAGAATACTTGTTGAAGAGTTTTCCGAATTCTTTTCAGAATTGTCTTCAGAATCTCCTTTCAGAATGTCCTTGAATGTCATGTCTATCCCCTATTTATAGTTGTAGGGGGTGGACAAGGTTGCTTATGATTGGCCAAAGGATGTCATTTTGACACTTGGCAAATTGTGATTGGTTCTTGAATTTGACTGGGACTACCACCTCATTTGGACACATGGCGTCACCTTGCTGGTCTTGGATGCCTAGTCACTGTGACACATGTCATGGGTTTGAGTTTCAAGGTGAAATGGACCTTGTAGTAGAATTTAATAAAATGGACTTAATTATTTGTAAAGCCCAAATTAATCATTCAACCCAAATAAGCATGGATTTAATCCAAACTTAGTATGAATTTAATCCAATAAAATTTATGTGTCTACATATAGTTTTCAGTTTTCATTTTGACACTTCAACTAAGACCAGTACTTTATAAACATCAAAAACAAAGATGTCAAGCTTCATTGTTTGGATCCAGTTCAGACTGGTCTTACACGTTAGCTTAGACTTCCTAAAAGTTCAAAAATACCAAACAAGTTGAGAAATTTAACACACCAATATAATGATTTTTCACATGACTAGTAAAAATTTGTAGAACTTAAATGTGCCATATGCCTTGGCCTCCATTCAACATGTAGATTCATCAAGTTGTTGATGGAATCTTCATTTTTCAAAGAAAATATGCATGGGATATTCTTAAAAGGTTCAATATGAAGAGGTGCAAGCCTGTATCAACCCCACTGGTTAACTATGAAAAGATTTCAAAGTTTTGAGGAGGTGATAGGGCTGATCCAACAGTTTATGGAAGTCTAATTCATAGTTTATTGTATTTGACAGCGACAAGACCTGATCTCATGTCCGTGGAAAGTCTTCTGTTGAGGTTTATGCATGCTCCAAGTCAAGTTCATCTTGGTGTAGCAAAACGAACATTGAGGTATATCAAGGGATAATGTTGATTATGGTATTTGATTTAAAAAGGAAGAGCAAGGGAAAATGATTGGTTATTCAGATAGTGATTGGGCAGGGAGCGTTGTCCGTTGATGATATGAAAAGCACTTATGGATATCCTTCAACACTTGGTTCAGTCATGTTCTTATGGAATTCAAAGAAGCAAGAAGTGGTATCTCAATCTTCTGCAGAAGCAGAATGCATCAACCTTGCTGGTGCAACTAATCAGGCTCAACGATTAAGAAAGATTCTACATGATCTGGAGAAAAATCACAATGAAGCCACTGTCATTAAGGTTGACAACAAGTCAGCAATATCTATGACAAAAGTCCATTTCAACATGGTCATAACAAGCATATAAATGTGAAGTTTCACGCTATCAGTCAAGCAAAGAAGGATAGTGAAGTTAAACTTATTCATTGCAGCTCAGATAAGCAGATTGCATCAAAGAAAGATGGTGAAGTTAAACATTAGCAGATTACTAAGAGTAACTCGTCCTTGAGGCACCTCGATGAAGATAAGCTTCTGCTGAACATTATATTTTTTCTTTGATGTTCCGAATACCAACATATTGAAATAATATTTGACCTACCTAAACAGCATGATCATTCAGCAAGGGTGTAATGGATCACCTTCATCAAGAAAAAACAAACAATCGATTCAAACTGACAAACTTACAAAATCAACGGGTTATTTCACTGTGTAGTAACGCGATACAAAACAAACAGAACATATATATACTTCTTCGAGTGGTAACCTGAATATACAAGTTTTATAAGCATTTCTTCAATTTTCCTCATGTATATCTTCAGCAGGTAAGCTCTTCTATCTTTTCTGGAAATTGAAAACCTTAATAGCCAAAGCAAATGTGAAGGCAAAAACAACAGCGTATGCAACAGTCACAGCTGCAACTATTCCAAGAAAATCATGCTTGAACCCGAAGAAACGCCTCAAGAATTGTTTGGCTGTTTCATCACTATCAGTAAGTTTATCTTGGAGGTCTCCAAATTGCGATGCAACCAAACCATACAATGTCCAGGCAACAGGACAAGCCCAATAGTACCATCTCCACCATATGGGTATACTCTGGTCATTTAAAACCAATGAAAACATGTCATCATTTCCAAGCTCTAAATTGATTTTCATGTAGAACAAAATGGAATAGTTTCAAGAACTTACAGGTCGTGGAACAATGAATCCTGAGAAAAGATTCCACATTGCATAGCCGAAGATAGAGACAATTTGTGCGACATTTTGATTTGGGGAAACGGCAACACTCATCATACCATAGAAGGTGAAGTACAAGAGAGTGAAATACATGATGAACAAGTACCAAAAGAACTTGGTCACTGTCCATTCAAATCCGATCATAGCATAGATGATAACACCATAGGTAACAGCTTGCACAAAGACATATGGTATTTCAATGAAAGTCTGCAAATTAAAATTATTTCTTTTTAGACTTTTTAAACCAGAAATTGGCTTATAAGAAGTTAGAGCCTCTGCTTACTTGTCCAAAGGCATAGGGAATGGAAGAATACATTCCAGCAGCTCTTTCTCTGTAAAATACTGTACGCTCAATGGCTACAACAGGCATCACTGATGATGCATTTTGAAAACCAAGGAAGAGAATAGGAGCATACATAGATCCCATACCGTTAAATAGGTCTTGGATCTTACCGCTATAATACCCAAAAAAAATAAGCTTTTAGCATTAAGAACTGAAAGTATTTTCCAGATTATATGAGTACTTATTCCATCATATGTTTGTACTTACACTTTAGTACCAAGATCCCAGAACATTGTCCCAATGGCCAAGGCGATGAAGATTGTAAAGATATATCTGACTGCAGTATAAGCAGGATTACGCCAGTATGACCAATGTTGCTTCCAAAGGCAAGCCATACATTGGGTCCAAAATGGTTGTGAGTATTGATTGTCGAAATGCAGGTCTTTTTTACCAGGGTGAGGTACGCTAAGTTCACTAATCAATGTTTTATTCCTCGTATAAAGGTCTGATTTCTTGTATAAATCAGTGAAATCAACCCCCAACATCATTTCCTGAGCTGAGTTTGTGACTTCTAACATCCAAGTTGCTGGATTGTAGCCATCTTGTATTTTACTTACCCCAGGAATTGACTGAATACAAGAAGAATTAGTTTGTTATTCGATCGTATTAACTTGAAAAATGGGAGGCTCATTTATCCGCTTAGATAACTTACCTCAAAGTATCTGATCAAATGGCAAGAATGGTGACCCAATGGACCAACATATATCTCCTTTCCTCCTCGTTTCATTAAAAATAGCTGCAAAGAGTGGTCTTTATATTAGTATTCAATGTCAAAAGAAAAAGAAGACACATTTATTAAATTCACCTCATCAAAGGCTTCAAAAATGTCGATACTAGGCTGATGGATGGTACAAACAACGGTTCTTCCTGTGTCAACTGTGTTCCTAACAGTTCTCATCACAATTGCAGCAGCTCTTGCATCCAGCCCCGAAGTTGGTTCATCCATGAAAATGATAGAGGGGTTTGCCACTAGTTCCACTGCAATGGTCAACCTTTTGCGTTGTTCGGTTGAGAGACCGTTGACTCCTGGCAGACCAACCAAGGCTGACCTTAATGGTGTAAGCTCCACAAGTTCCATAACTTCATCAACAAACATCTGCACAGGGATATTAAATAGGAAATGTCATATGATTTCCACCTTTATTGCATTTAACTTATTTTCAAAAGGAGCCAACCTTTCTGGTCTTTTCATCAACGTCAGAAGATAAACGCAACCAAGCTGAGTAGACTAATGACTCATAAACTGTAACATAAGGTGAATGGATATCATTCTGCTCACAATATCCAGATATACGTGCAAATGTTTCTTGCTTCTTCGGATAGCCAGAGATCTTGATACTACCCTCAATATATCCTCCTGTTTTTCGTCCGGCCAATACATCCATTAACGTTGTTTTTCCCGCCCCACTAACTCCCATCAAAGCTGTCAAAACACCAGGCCTAAAAGCTCCGCATACACCTTTCAAAAGTACCAATCTATCTTCAGTGGCAACTTGATTTTTCATTTCCTGGAAGTATCATTGGAACATTCAGTATCACTGGAAAGTATCATAATATTTTATCCTACAACAATTCCCAGTTAGTTACCTGAGGCATGTCAACGGAGTATGTAACTTCATCGAAGGTGATGGAATGTGGTTCAAATGGAAGAACCATTCCCTTTTTCTTATTCTGGCCCACACTAGTGGACATTTCTTTCTCAGTGCTTGTTGTTTTGGCATCATCACTGCCTTCTAATATCATACCTTGCGGTTTACCAAATGCTGTAGAAATTCAACTAAACATTCAATGTTTTCACCTTTAGGGGAAAATGAATGGTGAAACTCTAAAGATACTCACGGTTGAGATAAGCTAGTGCAAGACTGTAGAAGATGTTAAAGACGATTGTGAATCCAATTAGTGCACCGACACCTATCCAGTACCAGTATGCATTTGTGAAGAACCCTCGAGATCTTACAACTGTAACTCCAAGTGAATCAGTTCCAATTGGTGCAATTTCTTTCCACTTTTTTCCATCAAATTCATTCACAAGAATTGAATTCATAGAATACATCATCGGTGATGACCAGTAACCCCATATCCACCATTTCTTCACATCATCTACAACTTCAGCAGTAGTCTGTTAGCAGTAGTTGGTTTTAGCAAGATTAAAGCCTCTACAAACACATAAATCACCAAATATACCTCGTGAAAGAACGAATCCACCCAATGCAAACTGTAAAAGCAGAGCGAATGTTCCAAATGTATTAGCAACTCCCATGGTCCTTCCAGTAGCCCCAATGAATCGGAACAATCCTGACGACATCTGGTTTACTAATATGAGTAGCAAGAAATGTTTGAAAAATCTGAAAAAACAGACTCGTGTTTAGTAATCACGGGAAAAAAGAAACTGCTGAAGGTAACCTGATCTTTATACTGCATCATCTATTTCTTCTCTTACCTTGCAGGGCTCGGATCAAATCCGATGACATAGTAAGTGAGGAACACCCAAAGGCCAACTTCAGCAAATGTTATAGGGATTTTTAGTATCCATGAGGGCATTGCATAAGCCCATGAAGGGTAAAAGAGAAGGTCCCTTTGCTTGTAGAAGACAGGAAGTTTATAAATCGTCAGGGATATCTCAGCCATTCCGTTAAACATAATCATAGTGACTATAAAAAAGAGGGCACCAGCATATTTTACTCCATCTTCAATTGTACCACGGGGCATCTTAGTACGGAAAAAGAGGGTCATTGATATGAGTGCCATAATTGTAAGCTGTGAACAGATCAAAACCATGAGGCATTAGTACTTGCAAGCAAATATGATGAGCCGGAGACTTGAAAATTTAGTATTTTCATAGACAAGTTGTCACCTGAATGAACTTGAAGATGTAAAGAAATGAGTTCCTCTTCATTAGTAAGAGTTCTCGTTCAGTGCAGACCTTTAAGAGTTGTTTCTTCCCTATACCATATTTTTGAGTTGACAAAGCAGCAGGATGACTTTTGCTCTTGTCATATGAAGCTGCAAGCTCATCCGCGAGTTTCCTCCCAACATGGAATGATTGATAGGCCTCAGCAAATTCTTTTGACGTGATAAACCGGTAGGTTTCATCCCTCCTCACCCAGTATTGCTGTTGATCTTTCTTTGAAGTCACCTGCAACAAATTAAAATTTCTACCATCAGAAGGGAAAATGGATCAATGATTGTCAACTTTATTAGCTTATTGTAAGGCATACTTCTTGCAAGAAGTCAGCCACGCCTTTTCTATCGGGACATTTGAAACCCATGGACTCGAAGAAGCCAAGGACATCCTCTCGAGGGCCCTGATAGACAATTTTCCCATCTGATAACAGAATAATGTCGTCAAACAAGTTGTATGTCTCGGGTGCTGGCTGCAAGAGAGATATCACAGCAGTTCCCCGCAAGATTTTCACAGATTGTCTTAGTGAGTTCACTATTGAGTAAGTAGTGGAACTATCCAATCCAGTTGAAATTTCATCCATGAAAAGTGCCTTTGACGGTCCAACGAGCATTTCACCAGTTGTCACACGCTTCTTTTGTCCTCCTGAAATACCCCTTATCATTTCATCTCCCACCATAGTATCTGCACAAATATCCAGCCCCAAAAGCTGTAGTAGAATACACAAATCACTTAGTTATCAAATTTTCTTCAGCCTTCGGATCGTAGGAAATTTAGAGAAATTAGTGAAACATATTTTTGTTACCTTCAGAACATATTCTGTAACAAAATTGGCTTCTTCTCTCTCTGCAACTAATGCCTACATTGTCATAAAATAATTATAAGCATTTGTTTTCGAGAAAGGAAATATTCTATTAGCTTACCTTCATGAAAATATCAATATCAGGATCTGGCTTGATTTTAGCTGATTTCTCTCTTCTTGACAGTTCAACCAACATCTCTGCAAAAAAAATTCCAAGAAACATCAATCGATATATCATCCACGTTAGTGAAATTTCAACACAAAATGCTTTTTTAAAGAACAAGAAGTTTCAAATATATGCATATTAATAAAGAATGCTAAAGACTTTACCAGCATTATTAATTGTCATTGGATCCAATGCCGCTATAGGCTTTAGGAACATTTACAAACCGTGCTAAATGCCTCTAAAAAACATATTTAGTGGAAATTAAGCTATTTTCATTAATTAATTGTCTCTAAAGATAATTTTTGGTGTAGTGATTAAGAAAAAAGGAAAGAAAATCTAACCATAACCCGATCCAACTCCCTGGCATCTGGCAGAGAATTCCAAGGTTTCTCTCACAGTCATTTCTCCAATATGTAAATCATACTGGCTAATATAAGCAGCGGTTCTTTGTGGCACAAACTCATTCATTTCATGTCCATTATAGGTCACTTTTCCAGTAACCTGATTTCCAAAAAAAAAAAAAAAAAGCAACCACAAACAAACGTTTGGTTTGGAGTTTGAGTTTTATGCATTGACAATCTTTGAATTATCAGTATATATAACTTAAACCCCTTCGATACGTAGAACTAATGGTGTTACCTTAAGGGCAGAGTCGAGCTTTCCGGCCAAAGCTAACAATAATGTAGTTTTCCCGGAACTTGGAGGTCCTAAAAGCAAAGTCATTCTGCGAGGCTTAATGATACCGCTCACATCATTAAGAATAGTTAGTTTCCTCTTTCGACTCGGTAGGATATGGAGAGAGTTCAATATATCCTATGAATCCAAAAATAAAAAGTTAGTTACAAACATCCTTTTTGTTAAAGAGAACTGAGATTCGAAATCAAGATTTTCTTTTAGATATTTTACCTCAAGAAAATTAGTGATAAAATTGATAAATGTAGGCAAAGATCTACTTCCTATATGTGCATCTGCCTCAATAGTTAAATGCTCATATTTTACTTCTATTTCTGGCAAATCTATCCCAACTCTGTGAAAAGAAAAACGAAATGTCAAACAACTAGTCATAGATAAACAATAACTATGTCTCAATTCTAAGCAAGTCGGATTGACAATATGAATCATCATCGTTCATGTTGCTCCATTTAAATCCGTCTCAATTAAATATTATAGAAACAAATTAGTCTTAGATAAACAAGAGTGTAAAGATATGGCACCTGGGCCTAACTCAACCCCAAAAGCTAGCTCATGAGGGGAGGTTTGCCCAAGTCCATATAAGGAGACCACCAGTCCATTCCCCAACCAATTTGGGACTTCTACCCACTCTAACAAACAGCATAACAACAGCTACGTCTCAATTTTGTAATCAAGGAAAATTGATTATATGAATCCTCACTATTCATGCCACTCTGTTTACATATGTCTCAGTTAAATATTACTCCCTCCATTCCAGTTTACGTAAAAATATATCCTTATTAGTTCGTTACAGAAAGAATGATACAGTTTTATATCTAGAAACACCAAACTTTAGCTTTTTATTCTACCTTTCGTGAGAAACTTCTATAGCCACACAAGTGATATGACATGTTTAAGACCATAAGTTTCTAACAACGTATATATCTCTAACAGGTCCTAAAGACTCCTAACGAACAGTGCTGATATTTAATCACAACTAATTGGTATCGTCTATATAGTTATTTTTCGTCTATCAAAAACGACAGAAGATACATCCACTTACCTGTCAATTCTTTGCCTGAGTTTCAACAAGAGCTTCTCATTATCCTCATCTGCAACTTTGACAAGCCTTTCAAGCAACTTGTTTCTTTCTTGAAAACCAATATCATGTATATTAATTTCAGTAGATGCACCTTGTGATCCAAACAAGAGACCTTTTCTCAAACGATCGAACGTTGGAAGTTTTTCGAGAGCTGCCCATTTAAGTGCCTCTTCATCATCTTCGTCTCTCGTTGAACGATTAAAAATCTCTCCATCATTTCCAGTCCACCTAGAGTTATTAGTACTACTACTCTTTGTTCTTAAGCTCCCTCTCAAACTATTTCCCCTAATTATTTTTTCTCTCAAACTAAACGATCGAACGTTGGAAGTTTTTCGAGAGCTGCCCATTTAAGAGCCTCTTCATCATCTTCGTCTCTCGTTGAACGATTAAAAATCTCTCCATCATTTCCAGTCCACCTAGAGTTATTAGTACTATTACTCTTTGTTCTTAAGCTCCCTCTCAAACTATTTCCCCTAATTATTTTTTCTCTCAAACTAGTACCTCTTGAATTAGTTGGCTCCATTTTGAACCAAACAAAGTTAGTTAAGTGTGTTGCTAAAGTTTAAAAGCTAAGGCATTATTATATAGTAGCAAGTAGAAAAGGATGGGGGCAATTGAATAGTAGATGGTTTGAGAAAAAAATTAATTTTGCTCAAATGCTTTTTGCATATACTTTTTAAAACTATCAGCTAGTGCGCACCCAAAGGCTAGCGGCTAGGGATTCAAAAAAAAAAGAAGACTATCAGCCATTAATTATATGGAATGGGAAGAAGGTGCATATAAGTAGGCGTATTTGTGGCTCGGTTCGAGTTGTTTTTTCGCTAAAAAGAAACCAAACCAATTAAGCCGGTTTTACTAAAACAAGTGAACCAAGTACATTAGTTCTTCATCAATTCAGCTTTTGGTCATGTAGGAACAAAGTTCAAGTCTACTGGTCTGTTAGGATGCCTCATCTGCATACATCACTGCACTTCCACTTGACACCTATCGTAATGATAAATGACTCGTCTAGTCGTGACTAGTCGGAATAGGAGAGCACTATGCATCTTGGGGTGAGCTTACTACTCAGATGCTTTCAGCAGTTATCTGCTCTACACTTGAATACCCAGCGCTTAACCGTGGGCACGATAACTAGTACAGCATAGATACGTCCTTCCCACGATTTATTTATTTTTTTGTCATTTTTTTATAACAATTATTCAATGATCAATTGTACCCACACGCAAAGGAGGACCACAAGCTCGGAGCTCGACAAATAAAAAGTTTCAGCATGTTGAAAATGGGGTTAGCAATGATATTTGGCAACTATATTCAAGCATAACACTACCAAGTCAATTACTTTTTAAGAAAATTGTGGTTTACCAATAGATTTTGATGGTAATAATTGAAATAAATAATGATGAATATTTTAAGGACTCGATTTAAAGCGAAGTTATTTTAAACATGAAATAGAGTATTTTTTACTGATATATCAAAATAAAGATTACAAATCAAATTAGAATGTCAAGGCAAAGTACTAATCTACAAGCAAAAAGTGTGTAACTATGATTTTTAGATTGGTACTTGTCTAATCTATTTGGTCCGGATTTTTTCTATTACTTTTTGCTTAAAATCGAAATTTGTCAATTCTTAAAATTGAAAAATTAAACCAAACAAACCGGCCCTATGATCATATTAAACCAAAAAAAAAAAAAAGTTACCAAACTGAACAACCAAAAAAAAAGTTTTTTTCTCGATTGATTCGTTTTTTTCTATTTGATTTGATTTTCCAGCTGAACAACTTACTTTATTGGCCATTCTGGTTATATATTGTAATATATCAGCAATCCAAAACCATCAATTTTTTCCAGAATTGACATTAGTTGGAAGTTGGAACATTAAATATTTTGCTACTCCTATTTATTTATTTTTGGGTCCAATCTAATTTTATTTTTTTTAGTTGTACTCTACATCATCTAGATATTACAAAAGTCTAAATAAACTATTAAGAATCTAATGGAAACTCTTCTAGTCTTTTCTCCTATCCACTTGTAGATTCTTTAGTCGATCAGAAACGACTCAATAGAATTGATTATCTGAAGTCAAATTTTAATAAAAGATCTTAAACTTTTTCTTCTCCATTTAATAACATCAAATTTTTTTTGCAATCTTATTGTAAAAAGTTAGGTATTATGCCCCCCACCCCCGCCGCCTCAAATTATATCTCTTTTCGTATTATTGATTTTAGGTAAGATATTCAATAAGCTGTTAAAAAGAATCAAATCTTTTTATTTATTATATAAATCAATAAGAGTATTATCTTTTATTTATGTTGTTTCACTTTAATAAGATTATACAAATATCATTACCCTTAATTAAACCCAATCATCTCAATTAATCACTGTATTAAATGAAGGTTTACGTTTGTCTATTTGTTTTCTTAAATTAAGCTATTAATAACCATTTGATTTTCTCCAACCCACAAAGGATTATCCTTAAACGGCAACTTTTTGCCCAAAAAAAGAAAAGAAAAGATTTTTATCATTGTTGTATTATTTGGATCCTTATCAATCTTCTTTAATACTGATTTAGTAGAAGTGCATTACACGTATATATATATATATATACTTAAAAAGTTATAAATCACAAATTTATTGAGATAATATTATGAGCATGAGAACCTACAAATTTTACTACAAACAAATAAAAATTATTTGATCATGAATAATTTTTTTACTTACAATAATAATAAAACATAAAGGATCTAAATATTTGCATTACAACGCCAAATATTTAGGGGTGTTGGGGGTTGAATTTGAGCTTAGATATTGGAGTTATCAGATACCAAAAAATAAAATATGGGCATTTTTATGTCTAATTTTACTTCTTATTATATTGCCAACACAAAATTCCAAAAAAAAAAAAAATGTATTATAGCTATCAAATACTAAAAAATAAAATGTGGACCTTTTATGCCAAATTTTAGGTCATGTTATGATGGCAAAATTTCTAATCTTTCCTAACGTGATTTTATTTTGCTTTCTATTTGATGCATCTTGTTTAAAATATATTTTTTTTCTTTTATCATAAATTTAAGGACTTCTTAATTATTAATTCTCCTTATATATACCTCAACCATATATTTTAGGCTCCTCAACTTTAAATATTATATAAAGATAATTAAATAATATTTTGAGAAAAATAGTAAATGACAATTTTGTCTAGTGAAGAATCTTTTAATGAAAGTCAAAAAATTCAATCAATATTTCTAAGGAACTTCATGCTTTTATAGTAATATAGATATTCCCTCTGTTTCATATTATTTGATCCCTAGATTAAAAAAAAATAATTTAAGTAGTGCGTCAAGTCAATATGGACCAAATAATATGAAATGGAGAAAATATTAATTAAAGTATCTTAATTTAATAAAATTTTATACGATAGACCTTTGTCGATCCTTCCTTAAATTTCGTATAGCGAGAACTTTAGAGTAACGAAAAGTCCTTTTTCCATCTTTCTCCTTCTGCACAACAATCTCCTAATTGTTCTCTTATATTTTTAATCACCAATAGCTAAAAATTTTAAGAACTCATCAACTAAATCATAATGTCAAAATCACCATATAAGCTGAGTAAAATTTCTTTCTATAATTGTAGCTTTATAAAAAAAATAAAAATTATACCTTTCTTTTGTTTTTTTGTTTAATTTTTATCTTTCAACTCTTTAAATAAAAAATAAGTAATCGAAAATATTATTGATATCCAAATGACAAATAACTTTTAATGGATATAAGTCTATATTTTTTTATTATAATATTTCACAAGTTATGTCGTAAAAGATATACCAAATTATGCCCCTAATACCAAAAATAATATTCCATAAGTTATATGGTAAAACAATAACAACAACACATATACTCTACCATCCCACATTAAATACCAAATATTTTTTTTTTTAAAAAAGGATAAAGAGCATATTCTCCGAAAGGCATAACTCCTCTTTCTGAATACCGCAACAAATTCTAAAAAATATACACAACTTATATCGCATAACTTAATTTCTACAAAATTTATACCGTGCAAAGTAAAAGTTCTTTAAATTCATGCCCAATGAATTATATCTAGATAGATGGACAGTTGGACACTGTGATCAGCAACTTTTTTGTTTAATAAGCAACCAGGATAAAAATTAAAGACCATTAAATTGAGGACATAAATTAAAACTATGACCACCCTAAAATAGAGACAATCCATACAAAAACTTCATATGTATAAGGATAAGTTAAATAAATCACATAGTGTAAAGATGAAATTATTATATATTCCTACTTTTTTTCTAATTACAATAATCCCTTAAAATTAACCCAATCCGGATACATTAATGAAAGCGTGGATACATTAATACAAGCACGGATACATTAATAAAATAAAAATTAACTCAATCTGGATACATTAATGAAAGCGCGGATACATTAATACAAGCACGGATACATTAATAAAATAAAAATTAACTCAATCCGAATACATTAATGAAAGCGCGGATACATCAATACAACACGGATACATTAATACATATACATTATTAAAATAAAAATTAACTCAATCCGGATACATTAATGAAAGCGCGGATACATTAATACAAGCATGGATACATTAATACAGATACATTATTAAAATAAGGAATTTTAGTTATTTTTAAAAGATATAGGAACAAATGAAAAATAATATACTTAAAGGTGTGTAGTTTAGTAATTTTTCCTATGTATAACTACTTGTAACTTCATATGTATAAGGATATGTTAAATAAATCACATAGTGTAAAGATGAAATTATTATCTATCCCTACTTTTTTTCTAATTACAATAATCCCTTAAAATTAACCCAATCCGGATACATTAATGAAAGCGTGGATACATTAATACAAGCACGGATACATTAATAAAATAAAAATTAACTCAATCTGGATACATTAATGAAAGTGCGGATACATTAATACAAGCACGGATACATTAATAAAATAAAAATTAACTCAATCCGAATACATTAATGAAAGCGCGGATACATTAATACAACACGGATACATTAATACATATACATTATTAAAATAAAAATTAACTCAATCCGGATACATTAATGAA
The DNA here is from genome assembly GCA_018342035.1 of Solanum appendiculatum. Lineage (NCBI taxonomy): Eukaryota > Viridiplantae > Streptophyta > Magnoliopsida > Solanales > Solanaceae > Solanum > Solanum appendiculatum. The sequence continues at coordinate 189,317 of JAGDQO010000569.1, read as the reverse complement.
AGCGCGGATACATTAATACAAGCATGGATACATTAATACAGATACATTATTAAAATAAGGAATTTTAGTTATTTTTAAAAGATATAGGAACAAATGAAAAATAATATACTTAAAGGTGTGTAGTTTAGTAATTTTTCCTATGTATAACTACTTGTAAAAAATTGGGCCTCTAAAATTTTGAGGCCTAAAACATTTGAATTATAGATATGCAGTTAATATATATCATATATCTCCACCTCCCCTAATCTATTACTATATGTACTTACTCTATTGACTTTATGCTCGATGAACGTTTTCTTTTTGTATTCCAAGTCACTTCGTTAGCGGGGTTAGGCTAGATCCCTACCTCGTATGTTAATAATAACTACTAGAACTAAATATATATTGCACAATAAAAATATGTATGTAGTTTAACCTTTCCAAAAGAGATTACTCACTTCGTCCTTCTTTACTTATTCACTGTTAACTCGGCACGCTTTTAAGAAGTAATAAATAGAATGTCAATTTTATATTATCACTCTTTATATATAATAAATTCAGTATTTTAAAAAATGACTATATTTAATAATAAGAATACACTATAAATTATAAATTATCCCTCGCTTTTTTAAATTTGACAAATAAAAAATTTATATATATTTTTTGTACGGTTGACAAATTAAAGTGAATGAAGGGAGTAATTTGTGGTAGTAAATATGCTCAATTTAACAAGTTGTCAAGTGAAATATTTACCCGTGCACATTCAAAGAATATCATGTTTGGAGTGAAGATGGTTTAATTGGATAAAAACCAGGAATTAAGATACCTTCCAATTAAATCATCTTAACTCCAAACTATCAGTATATCAAAACAAGTTGGAAATGTTGACAAACCCCCAAGAAGCTCTTGAGTACCTAAGGAAAATAGTAGTTTAAAACTATTACAAGATGGAGGGATAGAACCAGGAGAGGGGCTGACAATCAAATGTCAGTATCAAGACAAGTTTGGAATGTTGACAAACATCAAAGAAATTCTCAAGTACACAAAGAAAATAGTTGTTTAGAACTATTACAAGATAGAGGGGTAGAACCAAGAGAGGGGCCGACAATCAAATGTAGTATCAAGAAAAGTTTGGAATATTGGCTGAGACACCACAAAAGCTCTCGAGAGTTGCAACAACGCCGCGTCTAACCTCTGACATATAAAATGGAAGATATTTGGAACCATCAAAGGGCTTGTAAAGCAAAGGATGATCTTCATCAACAAGTTCCTCTGGGACTTTTATGATACACCCTTCTTTAGGAATTGTGGAAAACCCCATAGAAAACCTCTCTTCATTTCCCATAATAACTCTATGAGTAGGAGAATGCAGCCTACCATTTGTAAATGCCTGCAATTACATATTAATTTAAGTTATATATACAAACAGTATAAAAAAGAATTATAAATTATCAATGGTGTAAAAATATTACATGTTATAAGTGCATAAAACATAATGTTATATATTAAATAAGAGTTTAAGATATATAGATTGTCAGTATATATGAACAATCTTTTCACCATTAGGTCATCTTTACCGGTTGCAATAGCTAACAGCTAGCATATCTTATTTTTAAGATTTCAAATTTGCAGATATCCTTTGGATGACTCGATGATGAAAATTGTTTACATTGATTATGTGTAATACTTAAACTCATTAAAAAATTAGTCCCCAAAAAATTAAATTGGCTACTATTACATTACCGTCCCAAAACACATCAAAGAAAAAAATCCACGGAAAACATTTTCCTTCCTAATCAAACACATCCTAAGAGTTGGAAAGGGAGAATAAACTCAATTTCGGTTAAAAGAAAAAAAGGAAAACAAGTATATCATTACCGGCCTCTATTCTTGACGTGAATGACCACTTTCTCGAAACTAAATAAACTTGATAAAAATAGTAAGGCAATGATTGAACTTACTTTCAAACAGTCACCAACAAGGAACATGTATGAATGAGGTGATGAGTATTGAACATTAAGCCATTGCCCATTTTTGTCCATAAGTTGAAACCCATTGATATGTTGATCATGTTGGCTTAAAATTGTTGAAATGATTTTATCAGTATGAGGAGGTACTCCAACATTTGTCTCATCAGCTTTAGGCACTTTGTACTTCATACAGTTAAGCAAGCAATCACCTGATTTTTTGTGCTCATCCAAGTATTTTTCCAACCCCAATTTCTCAAATACCATTATTCTTACCATATCACAAAATTCTGATAATTTCTTGGAGTAAGCAAGCACCAAATCACTGTCAAATCAAACACATATATAGATTTTGGTAATAATGAGTAATTGTGGGTTTACAAGCTTGATGAATGTAGAGTATATTACAAATAATCTGATGTCAAGAAGAAAAAAGTAGGGCGCACTAGAAAAAAGAATCCTTAATTTATCAAGCCATATTTTATATGACTACATGGAATTCATGATTATGGATGGCAAAATTAGCACATGAAAATTATGAAGAATTTAATGTAACTCATCCATAATGAGAAACGAAAAGGTGTAAATTTGTATCTTGAATTATGCAAAATTGACTACTTTATGCTCCCTTAATAGTTGAATGGTGAAATTGCCCTATACATATACCCTTAATAGGTGAATAGTGAAATTGTCTCTTACATCTACCCTTAACAAGTGAATGGTGAAATTTCCCCTTACTTCTACCCTTATGAGGTGAATGATGAAATTTCTCCTTGCATTTACCCTTAACAAGTGAATGGTGAAATTGCCCCTTACATCTACCTTTAATATGTGAATGGTGAAATTTCCCCTTATATCTTATCCTTAAAAGGTGAATGGTAAAATTTCACCTTACATCTACCCTTAAGAGGTAATAGTGAAATTTCGCCTTACATCTATCCTTAACAGGTGAATGGTGAAATTGTCCCTTACATCTACCCTTAATAGGTGAATGGTGAAATTTCCCCTTATATCTACCCTTAATAGTTGAATGATGAAATTCCCCTTGCATCTACCCGTAACAGGTGAATGGTGAAATTGTCCCTGGCATCTACCCTTAATAGGTGAATAGTGAAATTGCCCCTTACATCTATACTTAACAGGTAAATGATGAAATTTTCCTTTACATCTACCCTTAAAAAGTGAATGATGAAATTTCCCTTACATCTACCCTTAACAGGTGAATGGTGAAATTTCTCCATACATCTATCCTTAACAGGTGAATGGTGAAATTGCCCCTTAAATCTATCCTTAATAGGTGAATGGTGAAATTTCTCCTTACATTTATCCTTAATAGTTCAATGATGAAATTGTCATTTGCATCTATCCGTAACAGGTGAATCTACTTTTAACAGGTGAATGGTGAAATTTCCCCTTACATCTACCCTTAACACGTGAATGATGAAATTACCCCTTGCATCTATCCTTAATAGTTGAATGATGAAATTAGCCTTTGCATCTACCTTTAACAGGTGAATAGTGAAATTGCCCCTTACATCAACCCTTAACAGGTGAATGGTGAAATTCCCCCTTACATCTACCCTTAACAGGTGAATGATGAAATAACCCCTTACATCTAACCTTAATAGTTGAATGAAGAAATTGCCCCTTGCATCTACCCTTAACAGGTGAATGGTGAAATTCCCCCTTACATCTACCCTTAACATGTGAATGGTGAAATTGCCCCTTACATCTATCCTTAACAAGTGAATGGTGAAATTTCCTGTTACATCTACCCTTAACAGGTCAATGGTGAAATTTCTCCAAACATATACCTTTAACAGGTGAATGGTGAAATTGCTCCTTACATCTACCCTTAACAAGTGAATGGTAAAATTTCCCCTTACATCTACCCTTAACATGTGAAGGGTGAAATTGTCCCTTACATCTACTCTTAACAGGTGAATGGTGAAATTGCCCTTTACATCTACCCTTAATAGGTGAATGGTAATTTTCCCTCACATCTACCAAAAACAGATGAATGGTGAAATTGCCCTTTATATCTAACCTTAATAGGTGAATGATGAATTTTCCCTTACATCTACCCTTACTAGGTGAATGAAGAAATCTCCCCTTACATCTACCCTTAACAGGTGAATGGTGAAATTTCCTCTTACATATGCCTTTAACAGGTGAATGGTGAAACTGCCCTTTACATCTACCCTTAACGGGTGAATGATAAAATTTTCTCTTACATCTACCCTTAGCCGATGAATGGTGAAATTATCTCTTAAATCTACCCATAACAGGTGAATGGTGAAATTGCCCCTTACATCTACCCTTAAAAGGTGAATGGTGAAATTGCCCCTTGCATCTATCCTTAACAAGTGAATGGTAAAATTGCCCCATGCATCTACCCTTAACAAGTGAATGCACTTGGTGAAATTTCCCCTTACATTGTGAATGATGAAATTACCCCTTGCATCTATCCTTAATAGTTGAATGATGAAATTTCTCCTTACATCTACTCTTAACAGGTGAATTGTGAAATTGCTTCTTGCATCTACCCTTAACATATGAATGGTGAAATTCCCCCTGCACCTATCCTTAACAGGTAAATGGTGAAATTCCCCCTTACATCTACCCTTAATATGTGAACGGTGAATTTCCCCTTACATTTACCCTTAACAGGTGAATGGTGAAATTGCTCCTTACATCTACCCTTAAGAGGCGAATAGTGAAATTGCCTCTTATATCTACCCTTAACAGGGAATGGTGAAATTTTCCTTTATCTCTACCCTTAACATGTGAATGGTGAAATTTCCCCTTACATCTACCCTTAACAAGTGAACGGTGAAATTACTCCTTACATCTACCCTTAACAGGTGAATGGTGAAATTTCGTCTTACATCTACCCTTAACAGGTGAATGGTGAAATTGCCCCTTACATCTACCCTTAACAGGTGAATGGTGAAATTTTCCCTTACATCTACTCTTAACAGGTGAATGGTAAATTTTCCCTTACATATACCTTAATCCCTTACATCTATATAAATGGTGAAATTGGTGAATGGTGAAATTGCCCCTTGCATCTATCCTTAATCAAGTGATTGCATCGTGATTGTGAAATTGCTCCTTGCATCTACCCTTAAAAGGTGAATGCACGTGGTGAAATTTCTCCTTACATCTACCCTTAACAGGTGAATGGTGAAATTTCCCCTTACATCTACTCTTAACAGGTGAACGGTGAAATTTCCCCTTACATCTACCCTTAACAGGTGAATGGTGAAACTGCTCCTTACATCTACCCTTAACAAGTGAATGGTGAAACTGCTCCTTACATCTACCCTTTAAAGGTGAATGGAGAAATTTTCCCTTACATCTACCCTTAACAGTTGAATGGCGAAATTTCCCCTTTACATCTACCCTTTTCCACTAGCAACACAAATCACTTAATTTTAATCTAAATGGTATAGATTATCATTTCAAATTTTCTAGTTAAACAAAAACATCAATTGCTAATTCAATTTAACGCCAAATTGGAAAAAACATTGATTAGCTACAAGAAATTTAACAAATTATTAACGACGAAGTACGTAGCTAATGTTAGTTATACATACCAGAATTGAGGGTCTCCCTCTGGCCAAAGGATGTTGGAGAAATTCTCAATAGCACCATATGTGAGGACATTGCCAATCATCATTCTCTCTTGAAGTGGTGTTCTAGGATTATCTCTAGTGTAACCTACTAACACATTTTGTGATTTTCCAAATTTTTTCTCCAAATTGAAATTGAAAACTTGTTTCAACCTTTCATATAGTTTTTCTTTTGGAATTTCTCCATCAAGTAAAGCCTCAAAACAACCATATTTTTCTAAAGCATTGAAAACTTCATCTCTCACTAAATTCCATGTTTCACTTCCTTTTTTCAACAATGATGAGTTCCTAAAATCTATAATTGGAACCTTCAAATCCATCCTCTTTTCTTTTTTCTAGATCTCTTTGTTGTTTATGCTGTTGTTGTGTCCTTGTGTGTATATATACACAGAATAACAATTTTAAAATTAAATATTACTTAGCTTGTAAGATATTATTGTCAAATTGACTTAACTATTGCATTTAATATTGAAGTTTCTTCATTAATTATTGTTGTTGCTTTGTTGAATTGTGTTGCTACGCATTCTAAATACCTTTAAATAAAATCATGTGTATTAAATGTAAATTTCCCTATAATTAAATCCTTTGACTATAATTATTTTTTTCTCATATATATAGCTTGAGTTAGTTAAAAGGTTTAAAATTAAAAATTAAAGGGTCAAAAATACATTTGAAATATTTTTGGGCATTTAGGGGCTAATCTTACCATCTTTTGAGGTATTTTGAGTATTTATGGTCAATTTAAAGGAATTAGATGATTTTTTCGGTTTTTCGTGTATGTTAGCCCAAGAATATTTGGGCGATATAGCTTCCGAACGATTTCTTTGTGAAACCTTTATGGAACCCTCCGTAGGGAGTTGAAGGAGCTATACGTACAGTCTCACAACTTTTCAGAGGTACTTTTTGAAAATTTAAGGGCCAATTTACACGAATAAGGTGATATTTTTTGCTTTTCGTGTGTGTTAGCCCATGAATATTGTGGTGATATGGTTTTCGGATAATTTTTTACGAAACCTTTACAGAACTCTCCATTGGGAGTTGGGAGAGCAGTACGTACAGTCTCACAATTTTTCAAAGGCATTTTTGGACATTTAGACAGGAATTAGTCGATTTTTTCAGTTTTTCGTGTGTGTTGACCCATTAATATTTTGGTGATATGACATATGGATGATTTCTTGGCAAAATTTTTACAGAACCCTCCATAGGGAGTTGGGGGAGCAGTACGTATAGTCTCACCATTATTAGAGGCATTTTTTGACATTTAGGGGCCAATTTACAGGAATTAAGTTATTTTCTGAGTTTTTCATATGTGTTATCCCATGAATATTTGGTGATATTTCTTCCGGATGATTTCTTTGCTAAAACTTTACAGAACCCTTCGTCGGGAGTTGGGGGAGCAGTACGTACACTCTCACAATATTTCTGAGGCATTTTTGGGTATTTAGGGGCCAATTTATAGGAATTAGACGATTTGTTTTTCAGTTTTTCGTGTGTGTTAGCCCATAAATATTTTGGTGATATGGCTTTGAGAATATTTCATTGTGAAACCTTTACGAAAGCCTCCGTTGGGAGATGAGAGAGAAGTACGTATAGTCTCACCATTTTTCAGAGTCATTTTTGGTCATTTAAGACCAATTTTTAGGAATTAAGCGATTTTCTCTGTTTTTAATGTCTGTTAGCCTATGAATATTTTAATGATATGGCTTCTAGCTGATTTCTTTGCAAAACCTTTATGAAACCCTCTGTAGAGAGTTGGGGTAGCTGTACGTACAATCTCATCATTTTTCAAAGGCATTTTTGGGCATTTAGGGGTCAATTTACGGGAATTAAGTGATTTTCTCAGTTTTTAGTGTGTTAGCCCATGAATATTTTGGTGATATAGCTTCCAGACGATTTCCTTGCGAAACTTTTACAGGCCCCTCCATATGGAGTTGGGGGAGCAGTACGTATAGTCTCACCATTTTTCAGAGGTATTTAGGGGCCAATTTATAGGAATTAGGTAATTTTCTCAGTTTTTTGTGTGCGCTAGCCTATGAATATTTTGGTGATATGAAATTCGGAAGATTTCTTTTTGAAACCTTTACGGAACCCTCCTTAGGGAGTTGGGGGAGCAGTACATACAGTCCTACCATTTTTCAGAGGCATTTAGGGGCCAATTTATAAGAATTAGATGATTTTCTCATTATTTCATGTGAGTTAGCCCATGAATATTTTGGTGATATGTCTTCTGGATGATTTCTTTGTAAAACCTTTACAGAACCCTCCGTAGGGAGTTGGGGGAGTAGTGCATACAGTCTCGCCATTTTTAGAGACATTTTTGGGAACAGGCAATTTACAGGAATTAGGTGATTTTCTCAATTTTTCGTGTGTATTAGCCTATGAATATTTTGATGATATAGTTTCCAAACGATTTCTTTACGAAACCTTTGGGGGGAGGTGTAATTGTATATCGCTTAATATTTGTGTCGGTTATCAAAACTTCTACAATTTGATTCAATTAGCGGAGGTTATTGTGATCTCCGCAAATAAACCGCCGCAATATGAGCATTTTTTTTGTAGTGTACGTTAAACAATAAAACAACAATAACACATATACTCTACCATCCCACGTTAGATACCAATTTTTTTTTTAAAAGGATAAAGAGCATATTCTCCGAAAGGCATAACTCCTCTTTCTGAATACTGCAACAAATTTAAGATGATACTACACAACTTATGTTGCATAACTTAATTTCTATAAAATTTATATCGTGCAATGTAATAGTTCTTTAAATTTATGCCCAATGAATTATATCTAGATAGATGGGCACTGTAGTCAAGAATTTTTTGTTAAATAAATAACAAGGATAAAAATTAAAGACCATTAAATTGAAGAAAGAGATTAAAACGACGTCCATATTTCTTTTCTACTATATAAAAATGCCATCAAAAGGACGACCAAGGGCAGAATTGTCTTTTCCAAATTGTCTAGAAACATCCTTTCTTCTCCAAAAATAGAACTAGAAACATGGGCTATTCCGCAAAACCAAAACAGAAGAGCCCTTCAATTCTCCATCTTCAGCTTTCAAAAATACTTAGGAACGACCTCTTTCAACGCCTTAGTTGTCGGCGACAACACAACTGTGAGATTAATCAATAGATGGCCACTGGGAATCGTGGTTACGCAAGGCTGCCATGCCTCCAACTTCGACATTTGGACTCACAAGGATGATTCAATACTGCAACCCTTCCAATATCGACGTTGCACAAGGTAAGTAGTCTAATATGTTGGTTATGGTCTGTTACATGTTATTTCTAACGCATTAAACCTATGTCTAGAAATATCGGCTCTCTCATCTCTTTTCCCTTTTTTAGTTCTCCTTATACACACTCTGTCACTCTCGATTTCACTAATTTGAATGTGTTGGGTATATAGTAAGAATTAATGGGAAATGGAGGGAAGATGAAAAGAGGAATTTGAAAGGTTCTCTTATGCTTTAGTGAGAAAAGAGCATTTCTCCCTCATCGGTGGTGGAAAGAAAAGTTAAAGTGTTTAAATAGAGAAAACACTTCTACTACTTGTTAAAAGGGTTGGAAAAAGGGACCCCTCGCGCCGTTGTCGTCGTCGTTCGGCTTCGGCTTTGGCTTTGGCTTTGGAAAATGTTCGATCGAGAGATTATTTTTTGGACAAAGTTTATTTTAATTATTTAATTAATTATTAATTAAATAGTAGCCTTAGCGATATTAATTATTTAATTAATTAATCGAAAAGACCCGATCCAGCACAAATCTGCGCGACCCGTGGTTTAAAACATCTTTCCCGTTTTATTTGAATTTCCCACCGTTTGAAAAGACTGTTCTGAAAGGTTGTAACCTTTCAGGAACAACCATGACTGTTCTGGAAGGTTGCATACTTTCATGAACAATCGTGTGGTTTTTGAAAGGTTGCAACCTTTCGAAACAGTGCTTCTTGGCTATAAATACCTGTGATTCCTCTGATTTTTACTAATGAAAATTTCTGAACTCCTTCTTCTTCTTCTGCACAATTATAAAATTATTCGTGTACTTTGCGCCGTTGACTGGTTCACTGACACCAACGTTTTGGGTATCAATACTCTGGTGAATAAGTCGTTCTACCCTAGGAGGATCTATTCCAGTTCAAACCTCGGATACTAGAGGGGAATAATTTCCTTAAGGGGACACTATGCATTCAGTGAGCTCGATTTCTTTTTGTCATTTTTCATAAAAACATTACAGATACTGGTATGTTTTTACAGTCTTTAATTTCTGTTGATGTTATTAAATTCTGTTGCTAGCTATATGATTTAAACTTTGGAATTTTACTGTTTCTGCAAAGTTTTGTTGTCATTAGTACTGTAGTTAATTACAGATTGGTTAGCAATCTTAAGGAAATTACCTGGTTTATTTGTTAATCTGTATTTGTGGGTGGAGATTAAAACCTTCGTGGTTTTTACTTCAATAAAGTTTGCAATTCTATTTATTGCTTACTGAATCAGTTGTGTCGATTTTTGTTTAACAGAAATGGCAATTGATAGTGCTTCGACTTCGGTGACTGTTGTTGTACCAGCCTGAACTGTTGTACCACCAGCAGAGAAACCAGGAAAATTCTTTGATGTGAATTTCGAAGGATGGCAAGAACGGGTATTTTTCTGGCTTATCACTCTGGGTTTGCAGAAATTTACCAACGAAGTAACTCCAGTGCCTGCTGCTGACATGCCAGACAGAGAGAAATTCATGATTGTTGAAGCATGGAAGCAGGCAGACTTCCTGTAAGGGCTATATTTTAAGTGCTTTAGAGGATGACTTATATAATGTTTTCAGTGCATTGACAACTTCGAAAGACTTGTGGGATGCACTTGAGAAAAAATATAAGACTGAAGATGCATGCTTGAAAAAGTTTGTGGTCGCAAAGTTTTTAGACTATAAAATGACAGTTGTAAAACTGTTAGATCACAAGTGCAAGAACTTCAACTTATTTTCCATGATCTTATTGTTGAAGACATGGTAGTGAATGAACCTTTTCAAGTAGCTGTGATGATTGAGAAGTTGTCTCCTTCGTGGAACGACTTTAAAAGTTATTTAAAGCACAAGCGCAGTGAAATGAGGTTCGAAGATCTTGTGATACGTCTCAAGATTGAAGAAGATAACAAGACCGCAGAAAATATGTCTCGTGGGAACTCAACAATCATGGGAGTTAATATTGTTGAAGAAGCTCCTACAAAAGGCAAGAAAAGAAAGAAGTCCAACGGACAGAAGACAGAACAGACCAAGAAGAAATTCAAGGGCAACTGTTACAATTGTGGCAAGACTGGTCACAAGTCTTCTGAATGTCGTGCTCCAAGGAAGGACAAGGACAAAGGAAAAGTCAAGCGAACATCGTAGAAAAGATAGATGACGCAGATGACCTATGTGCCATGATCTCGGAGTGCAACCTAGTTGGGAATCCAAAGGAGTGGTTTCTCGACTCAGGTGCCGCTCGACATATTTGCAATGTAAGAGAAGCATTTGCAACTTATACTCCTGCTGAGTTCGATGAAGATCTATTCGTGGGGAACACAGCAACAACGAAGATTGCAGGAACAGGGAAAGTAATGTTGAAGATGGCATCTGGCAAGGTGTTGACTCTGAACAATGTCCTGCACGTTCCTACCATTAGGAAAAATCTAGTGTCTGCTGGACTACTCATTAAGAATGGGTTTAAGTGTGTCCTAGTTAGTGACAAAGCTGTAATAAGTAAGAATGAGATGTTCTTAGGAAAGGGCTACCTCACTGAGGGGCCTTTTCAAACTGAATGTAATGGTTGTTGACAATATTAATAAGAATTCTGCTTCTGTTTACTTATTGGAGTCAAATAATTTATGGCATGCTCGTTTGGGACATGTCAATTATAAAACCTTGCAAAAATTGATTACTTTAGAAGTATTGCCTGACTTCAAGTGTGAGAAATCAAAATGTGAAATTTGTGTTGAATCTAAGTTTGTTAAACATCCTTATAAGTCTATTGACAGGAATTCAAATCCTTTAGATTTAATTCACAAAGAGATATGCGATGTGAAGTCAATACCATCTCGCGGTGAGAAAAATTATTTTATAACTTTTATTGACAATTGCACTCGATATTGTTATATATTTTTTCTTAATAGTAAGGATGAAGCAATTGATGCATTTAATCAATACAAGAATGAAGTAGAGAATCAATTAAATCGAAAGATAAAAATGATTCGAAGTGATAGGGGTGGAGAATACGAATCTCCTTTTGCAGAGATATGTTTGGAATGTGGCATTATTCATCAAACTACTGCACCATATACACCACATTCAAATGGAATGGCAGAATGGAAAAACAGAACATTAAAGGAAACGATGAATGCCTTGTTAATCAGTTCTGGTTTATCGCAAAGCTTGTGGAGGTAAGCTATCCTTACGGCTAACTAAATACTCAATAGAGTACCCCAAAGCAAAACGAAATCTATTCCATATGAATTATGGAAATGAAGGAAACTCAACTTGAAATATTTCAAAGTGTGGGGGTGTTTAGCCAAGGTACAAGTCCCTTTACCCAAGAGGGTTAAAATTGGACCTAAAACAGTGGATTATATATTTATTGGATATGCTGTAAATAGTAAGGCCTGTCGGTTTTTGATTCACAAATCTGATAATCCTGAAATTCATGTTAATATAGTAATTGAGTTAGATAACGCTGAGTTCTTTGAACACATTTATCCGTACAAAACTGAATATGAGTCGACAAGTGAAAGATCTAAATGACCACGGGAAGAACCAAAGGAAAATACACCACCTAGAGAGGATCCTAGGCGTAGTAAACATCAACGGAAATCCACTTCTTTCAGACCAGATTTTGTGGCACTCTTGCTTGAAAATGAGCCTCAAACATTTAAAGCAGTGATGTCTTCTTCTGAGTCAACATTTTGGAAAGAAGCAGTCAATAGTGAGGTTGAGTCAATTTTGAATAACCATACTTGGGAATTGGTTGATCTTCCTCTAGGAAATTAACCTTTAGGATCGAAGTGGATCTTTAAAAGGAAAATGAAAGCTGATGGGACTATTGACAAATATAAGGCTAGACTTGTAGTCAATGGATACAGACAAAAAGAAGGTCTCGATTACTTTGATACATACTCTCCAGTGACGAGGATAACATCTATTAGGGTGTTAATAGCACTAGCAGTTGTGCATAATCTTAAAATCCATCAAATGGATGTTAAGACAGCCTTCTTAAAAGGACAGTTGGAGGAAGAAATTTACATGGAACAACCTGAGGGGTTTGTAGTTCCGGGTAAAGAAAAGAAAGTGTGCAGACTTGTTAAGTCACTTTATGGGCTCAAACAAGCACCCAAACAATGGCATGCATAATTTGACCAAATAATGTTGCCAAATGGATTCAAGATCAATGAGTGTGATAAATGTGTCTATATTAAAACAACTCTGAATCATGAAGTCATTGTTTGTTTGTATGTTGATGACATGTTAACAATGAGTAAAGATATTGATGATATAAATGCTGCTAAGCGCATGCTGTCCAGTAAGTTCGATATGAAGGACTTGGAAGTTGCTGATTTGATCTTAGGGGTCAAAATTCATAAAACTCCTCAAGGACTAGCACTATCTCAATCTCATTATATCAAACGAATATTAGACAAGTTCAAGTACTTGTAGTTCAACGAAGTCAAAACTCCAATTGATATAAGCATTACACTTCAAAGGAATGAAGGTGAAAGTGACTCTCAATTGGATAATGCAAGAGTGTTGGAAAGTTTGATGTATATTATGAATTGTACACGACCAGATATAGCATGTGCTATTAGCAAGTTGAGTCGATTCACTAGTAATCCTAATCAAACTCACTGGATGGCAATAAAATGTGTGTTGGGGTATCTGAAACATACTCAATACTATGTTTTGCATTATAACAAATATCCTGCTGTGATTGAAGGATACAGTGATGCAAATTGGATCACCGGGTCAAGTGAAGTAAAATCTACAAGTGGGTATGTATTTACACTTGGTGGAGGAGCAGTCTCTTGGAAATCATCCAAACAGACATGTATTGCTCGCTTTACAATGGAATCTGAATTTGTTGCCTTAGATAAGGCTGGTAAAGAAGCTGAATGGCTCCGAAATTTCTTAGAGGACATTCCATTCTGGCCCAAACCTATGGGACCTATACGCATACACTAAGATAGTCAAGAAGCAATAGGTAGGGCAGGGAGCGTCATGTACAACGGGAAATCTCGTCATATACAAAGGAGACATAATACCGTAAGACAACTGCTCTAAAGTGGAATTATCACAATTGACTACGTAAAGTCAAAAGATAATGTGTCAGATCCGCTAACAAAAGGCCTAGTGAGAGAGGCAGTTGAAAGATCATCTAAGGGAATGAGTTTACGACTTAGGACAAGTCATCATGGCGATAACTCTACCTAGCAGACTGGAGATCCCAAGAGCTAGGTTCAAGGAGGAAATAAAGTTATGACTGACGGTTCGGCATTGTCAATCAACCCAATCCATTCTCATGATGAAAACAATGCTCAGTAACAAGGTTAAAACTTTAAGGCTTATTAACGAGTTAATAAAGCTTAAAGTTTTTAATGATTTGCTGAGTTTGGCAGTTTTGACCAAATAGTGCATCTACGCGATGGCACGGTTAGAAATCACCTATGTGAGTGTGAAGTGTAAGCCACTTCAAAGAGAATCATTGTAAAAAGTCTACTCTCTATACACTCATGAAACCAGGTGGTGTTCATGGCTGAAACGAACACAACCATAAAAACCATAAACGGTAAATGGTTAATTGTGTGACATATGGTTGTCTAGGTATACACCAAAGCTCGACGATTTCAAGGATATCACATCTACCGATTGACCGAGTATATCCAACATATGCTCACTACGGAAAGTTCAAAGGGAAACCTACTTATCCAGATGCAATTAACCCTTACTTGTAAAGTACACACTCGTCCGTGCATTCCATTGTGTTAAAGCCATTCCCCATTCATGTGGGGGATTGTTGGGAATATAGTAAGAATTAATGGGAAATGAAGGGAAGATGAAAAGAGGAATTTGAAAGGTTCTCTTATGCTTTAGTGAGAAAAGAGCATTTCTCCCTCATCGGTGGTGGAAAGAAAAGTTAAAGTGTTTAAATAGAGAAACACTTCTACTAGTTGATAAAAAGGTTGGAAAGAGGGACCCCTTCACGCCGTCATCGTCGTCGTTCGACTTTGGCTTTGACTTTGGAAAATGATCGATCGAGAGATTATTTTTTGGACAAAGTTTATTTTAATTATTTAATTAATTATTAATTAAATAGTAGCCTTAGCGATATTAATTATTTAATTAATTAATCGAAAAGACCCGATCCAGCACAAATCTGCGCGACCCGTGGTTTAAAACATCTTTCCCATTTTATTTGAATTTCCCACCGTTTGAAAAGTCTGTTCTAAAAGGTTGTAACCTTTCAGGAACAACCATGACTGTTCTGGAAGGTTGCATACTTTCATGAACGGTCGTATGGTTTCTGAAAGGCTGCAACCTTTCGGAAACAGTGCTTCTTGGCTATAAATACCTGTGATTCCTAAGATTTTTACTAATGAAAATTTCTGAACTCCTTCTTCTTCTTCTGCACAATTATAAAATTATTCGTGTACTTTGCTGCTGCTGACTGGTTCGCTGACACCAACGTTTTGGGTATCAATACTCTGGTGAATGAGTCGTTCTACCCTAGGAGGATCTATTCCAGTTCAAACCTCGGATACTAGAGGGGAATAATTTCCTTAAGGGGACACTATGCATTCAGTGAGCTCGATTTCTTTTTGTCATTTTTCATAAAAACATTACATATAGTGGTATGTTTTTACAGTCTTTAATTTCTGTTGATGTTATTAAATTATGTTGCTAGCTATATGATTTAAACTTTGGAATTTTACTGTTTCTGCAAAGTTTTGTTGTCATTACTACTGTAGTTAAATACAGATTGGTTAGCAGAATGAATATTGTTTCTGCTGTGCGAAAAGTAAAGATCAAATTTATTAGTTAGAAATAATGAATCTTTCTCTCCCTGTATCAATAAATATCTTTTTGCAGCCTAACGGATGAAGTTTAACATGTATAAATTGCAGAAAAGAAATGCTTTTCTATTATATAGAAACGTGAAGAGCAGGATGACCACATTATAATTTGATTGTACATTGTGCAACAAAAGTTGTCAGAAAAAACGATGTTGTGGCTGAATCCACGAGGAGCAACCCTCCACTGTTACTGTCATCAAAACAATCCATACAAAAATTTCATATGTATAACTACTTGTAAAAATTGCGCCTTTAAATATTTGAGGCCTAAAAAATTTGATTTATAGATATTCAAATATCTCCACCTCCCCTAATCTATTACTATATATGTACTTACTCTATTGATTTTATGCTCGATGAGCTTTTTCTTTTTGTATTCTAAGTCACTTTGTTGGCGGGGATAGGCCTGACCCCTACCTAGTATACAATAATAATAACTAGAACCAAAATATATATTACACGATAAAAATATGTAGTCTTAACTTTTTCAAAAGATATTATTCACTTCGTTCATCTTTACTTGTTCACCATTGATTTGGTACCTCCTTTAAAAGGCAATCACTCTTTGTATATAATAAGTTCAATATTTTGAAAAATGATTATATTTAATAATAAGGATAAACTATAAATTATAAATTATCCCTCGATTTTTCAAATTGAATAAATAAAAAGTATATATTTATTTTAAATATAGTGGATAAATAAAAACAGACGAAGGGAGTAATTTGTGGTACTAAATATGCTCAATTGTCAATGCCCTATATACCTAGATGATGATAAGAAGGTTGTTTTGGTTAATACAAATTAAATTTGGTAACTAAAAAAAAAAAGTACATAAGCATTTACTCAATTTTTTGGATTGTTTCTTAGGTCTAATCCCAAAAATTGACATTTTCCATTTTGGTCCAAGTTTAAAACCCCAAGAATTGTCTTGTCAATTTTTCAAAGTTAACCCAAATAGAATGACACAAGTAAATACTCCACTTGACAAATTTTTGGGCCATATTTGACACCCTGACTGTCAAGTGGAATATTTACCCGTGCACATTCAAAGAATATCACGTTTGGAGTGAAGATAGTTTAATTGGATAACAAATGGGAATCAAGATACCTTCCAATTAAATCATTTTCACTCCAAACTATCAGTATCAAGAAAAATTTGGAATGTTAACAAACACCAAAGAAGATCTTGAGTACACAAGGAAAATATTAGTTTAAAAATATTACAAGATGGAGGGGTAGAACCAGGAGAGGGGCGGACAATCAAATGTCAGTATCAAGACAAGTTTGGAATGTTGACAAACATCAAAGAAGTTCTCAAGTACATAAGGAAAATAGTAGTTTAGAACTATTACAAGATGGAGGGGTAGAACCAAGAGAGGGGTCGACAATCAAATGTCTGTATCAAGACAAGTTTGGAATATTAGCTGAGACACCACAAAAGCTCTCGAGAGTTGCAACAACGCCACGTCTAAGCTCTGACATATAAAATGGAAGATATTTGGAACCATCAAAGGGATTGTAAAGCAAAGGATGATCTTCATCAACAAGTTCCTCTGGGACTTTTATGATATACCCTTCTTTAGGAATTGTAGAAAAACCCATAGAAAATCTCTCTTCATTTCCCATAATAACTCTATGAGTGGGAGAATGCAGCCTACCATTTGTAAATGCCTGCAATTACATATTAATTTAAGTCATATATACAAACAGTATAAAAAAAAAACTACACTATCATTAGTGTAAAAATATTACATGCTATAAGTGCATAAAACATAAAGTTATGTATTAAATAAGAGTTTAAGTTGTATAGATTGTCAGTATATATGAACAATCTTTTCACCATTAGGTCATCTTTACCAGTTGCAATAGCTAGCAGCTAGCATATCTTACTTTTAAGATTTCAAATTTGCAGATATCTTTTGGATGACTCGATGATGAAAATTGTTTACATTGATTATGTGTAATACTTAAACTCATTAAAAAATTAGTCCCCAAAAAATTAAATTGGCTACTATTACGTTACCGTCCCAAAACACATCAAAGAAAAAAATCCACGGAAAACATTTTCCTTCCTAATCAAACACATCCTAAGAGTTGGAAAGGGAGAATAAACTCAATTTCGGTTAATAGAAAAAAAGGAAAACAAGTATATCATTAACGGCCTCTATTCTTGACGTGAATGACCACTTTCTCGAAACTAAATAAACTTGATAAAAATAGTAAGGCAAAGAATGAACTTACTTTCAAACAGTCACCAACAAGGAACATGTATGAATGAGGTGATGAGTATTGAACATTAAGCCATTGCCCATTTTTGTCCATAAGTTGAAGCCCATTGATATGTTGATCATGTTGGCTTAAAATTGTTGAAATGATTTTATCAGTATGAGGAGGTACTCCAACATTTGTCTCCTCAGCTTTAGGCACTTTGTACTTCATACAGTTAAGCAAGAATCACCTGATTTTTTGTGCTCATCCAAGTATTTTTCCAACCCCAATTTCTCAAATACCATTATTCTTACAATATCATAAAATTCTGATAATTTCTTGGAGTAAGCAAGCACCAAATCACTGTCAAATCAAACACATATATAGATTTTGGTAATAATGAGTAATTGTGGGTTTACAAGCTTGATGAATGTAGAGTATATTCATAAGCGTAGCATGATCAGTAAATGTCGACAAATGATCTGATGTCAGGAAGAAAAAAGTAGTGCGCACTAGAAAAAAGAATCCTTAATATATCAAGCCATATTTTATATGTCTACATAGACATTCATGATTATGGGTGGCAAAATTAGCACATGAAAATTATGAAGAATTTAACATAACTCATTGATGAGTCGATAGTTTTGACTCATTTAGAGCTTCATTTGTACTAAGTTGGCGTCCTTAATACCCATTTTACAGCTATAACTAATGTTAAACCGTTTGTGTGCATCATGAAGGACTTGGAATGATGCAAGGACAATACAATGAAAAAAGAAGCCAAAAAAGTTGCAAAATTGAAGGACAAAGAAGGCTGAGGCTCGCCAAAGGCAACTCGGCAACACGCCGAGTGGTCAGTGCCTAGCCTAAAGTTCCAGTAGACAAAGAGAAGATCTAAGGTAAGTCGGCGAGCAGAGGGACCAGATGGCGAGTCGCCGATCAGAACGGCGAGCCCGATGCACCTCGCCTAAAGTTCCAGAATGAAATCAGTATTGAAGTCAAGAGTGAAAAGGCAAGATCGAGAAACTCGGCGCCTTACTGAGTGGAAGGGCGAGCCCGACTTACGCCGCCGAATGACCCTGAAATTCAAATCGTGTGGAGTTTTTGGAAAAGTATAAATAGATATTTTTGAATTGAATTGAAGAGAGTGATTGAGAGAAAAACCAGAACTCGAACTTAGAAGTACATGGCACTTTGAGGGATTTTGTGAACTATTCTTTGTGATTTCTTTGGCATTGAAGATTGGGTATAATTTTAGTTGAATGTATTTGTTGTTTAAAGACTTGGGAAACCAATGGCTAATGTTTTTTGTAACTATCTCTTCATCATCACTATGATTGGCTAAAACCTCAGTGCCTTAGGGGTGTGATTATGTGTTCAAATGCCTAATTAGCTTATGGGTCTTATGGATTGCTAAATTAAATGTTGAATTAGAATGGGTTCAGTTGATAATTCATGTTTTCATCTTATGAATTGAAGTTGCAAATTCAATTCTAGTCTATATCTCTTTATATGCTTGTAGAAGATGCATTTGAGTGGAACTATAAACTGATAATTGTATGAGTTCTTACTTGTACTACTCAGCTTGTTAAAGTGGGTTTAATTAAGGTATAAGATTGTGTTCTTATTGTTTGGCCTATTGGGGTTTGATAAAATCCAGTTGAAAGCATGGTAGTTGGTTGTGAAATAGCTATCATAGTTGTAATCTTGCCTACCCATTATGATTCAGCATTCTTAAGCAATTCATAATGACCCATTTAGTGAAATTGGTAGTTGAACACTCACACATCCCTAAGGTTCCATTTCTCATTGATTAAATTCCTTTTTAATTCGTGTTTGTTGCAATCAATCATTCAATACTCCTCTGATTTAATAATTGAAACTTTGACGATTTACATTATGCATCGATTCGTTTGCTTACATCTACAAAAATATAGATCACTATAATACTTCATACTTGAATTCTATACTCAATTCCATTCCTCATGGGATCGACCCTTACTCTTCATTGGGTTTTTATTGCTAGCGACTGCCTACATCTTGAATTGTGATAGGTGTAGTTGAGCGTTATCACTCACCCATAATGAGAAATAAAAAGGTGTAAATTTGTATCTTGAATTATGCAAAATTGACTACTTTATCCTCCCATAATAGTTGAATGGTGAAATTATCCTTTACATATATCCTTAATAGGTGAATAGTGAAATTGTCCCTTACATCTACCCTTAACAAGTGAATGGTGAAATTTCTCCTTACTTCTACCCTTAAAAGGTGAATGATGAAATTTCTCCTTACATTTACCCTTAACAGGTAAATGGTGACATTGCCCCTTACATCTACCTTTAACACGTGAATGGTGAAATTTCCCCTTACATCTATCCTTAAAGGGTAGATGTTGAAATTTCCCCTTACATCTACCCTTAACAGGTGAATGGTAAAATTTCATCTTAGATCTACCCTTAATAGGTGAATGGTGAAATTGTCCCTTACATCTACCCTTAATAGGTGAATAGGGAAATTTCCCCTTATATCTACCCCTAATAGTTGAATAATGAAATTCCCCTTGCATCTACCCTTAATAGGTGAACGGTGAAATTGCCCCTGGCATCTACCCATAAAAGATGAATAGTGAAATTGCCCCTTAAATCTATACTTAACAGGTAAATGGTGAAATTTTCCTTTACATCTACCCTTAACAAGTGAATGATAAAATTTCCCTTACATCTACCCTTAACATGTGAATGGTGAAATTTTTCCATACATCTATCCTTAGTAGGTGAATGGTGAAATTGCCCCTTGCATCTACCCTTAACAGGTGAATGGTGAAATTGTCCCTTACATCTATCCTTAACAGGCGAATGGTGAAATTTTCCCTTGCATGTATCCTTAATAGTTGAATGATGAAATTGTCATGTGCATCTACCCTTGAAAGGTGAATCTACCATTAACAGGTGAATGGTGAAATTTTCGCTTACATCTACCCTTAACATGTGAATGATGAAATTACCCCTTATTTTACCCTTCATAGTGGAATGATGAAATTGCCCTTTGCATGTACCTTTAACAGGTGAATGGTGAAATTGCCCCTTGCATCTACCCTTAACAGGTGAATGGTGAAATTCCCCATTACATCTACCCCTAAAAGGTGAATGATGAAATTACCCCTTGCATCTATCCTTAATAGTTGAATGAAGAAATTTCCCCTTGCATCTACCTTTAACAGGTGAATGGTGAAATTGCCCCTTGCATCTACCCTTGACAAGTGAATGGTGAAATTTCACCTTACATCTACCCTAAAAATGTGAATGGTGAAATTGCCCCTTACATCTATCCTTAACAAGTGAATGGTGAAATTTCCCCTTACATCTACCCATAACAAGTGAATGGTGAAATTTCTCCTAACGTCTACCTTTAACAGGAGAATGGTGAAATTGCTTCTTACATCTACCCTTAACATGTGAATGGAAAAATTTCCCTTTACATCTACCCTTAACATATGAAGGGTGAAATTGTCCTTTGCATCTACTCTTAACAGGTGAATGATGAAATTTCCCCTTATATATACCCTTAATAGGTGAATGGTAAAATTCCCCCTTACATCTACCAAAAACAGATGAATGGTGAAATCGCCCTTTACATCTACCCTTTATAGGTGAATGCTGAATTTTCCCTTACATCTACCCTTAATAGGTGAATGATGAAATCTCCCCTTAAATCAACCCTTAACTGGTGAATGGTGAAATTTTCTCTTACACATACCCTTGATAGGTAAATGTTGAAACTGCCTTTTACATCTACCCTTAATAGGTGAATGGTGAAATTTTTCCCTACATCTACCCTTAACAAATGAATGGTGAATTTGTCTCTTACAACTACCATTAGCAAGTGAATGATGAAATTGTCTCTTACATATACCCTTAAAAGGTGAATCGTGAAAGTGCCCCTTGCATCTATCCTTAATAGGTGAATGGTAAAATTGCCCCTTGCATCTACCCTTAACATGTGAATGCATCTGGTGAAATTTCTCCTTACATTGTGAATAATGAAATTACCCCTTGCATCTATCCTTAATAGTTGAATGATGAAATTTCTCCTTACATCTACTCTTAACAGGTGAATTGTGAAATTGCTTCTTGCATCTACCCTTAACAGGTGAATGGTGAAATTTTCCCTTACATATACCCTTAACAGATGAATAGTAAAACTGCCGCTTACATCTACCCTTAACAGGCGAATGGTGAAATTGCCCTTTATATCTACCCTTAACAAGGAATGGTGAAATTTCCCTTTACCTCTACCCTTAATAGGTGAATGGTGAAATTTCCCATTATATCTACCCTTAACATGTGAATGGTGAAATTTCCCGTTACATCTACCCTTAACAAGTGAAGGGTGCAATTACTCCTCACATCCACCCTTAACAGGTGAATGGTGAAATTTCGCCTTACATCTACCCTTAACAGGTGAATGGTGAAATTGCCCCTTACATCTACCCTTAACAAGTGAATGGTGAAATTTTATCTTACATCTATTCTTAACAGGTGAATGGTAAAATTATCTTTTACATCTATCCTTAATAGGTGAATGGTGAAATTGCCCCTTGCATCTATCGTTAACAGGTGAATAATGAACTTTTCCTTTAAACCTACCCTTAAAAAGTGAATGATGAAATTTCCCTTACATCTACCCTTAAGAGGTGAATGATGAAATTTCTCCTTACATTTACCCTTAACAGGTGAATGGTGAAATTGCCCCTTACATCTACCTATAATATGTGAATGGTGAAATTTCCGATATGACTACTTTATGCTCCCTTAATAGTTGAATGGTGAAATTGCCCTTTACATATACCCTTAATAGGTGAATAGTGAAATTGTATCTTACATCTATCTTTAACAAGTGAATGGTGAAATTTCCCCTTACTTCTACCCTTAAGAGGTGACTGATGAAATTTCTCCTAACATTTACCCTTAACTGGTGAATGGTGAAATTTCTCCATACATCTATCCTTAACAGGTGAATGGTGATATTGCCCCTTACATCTATCCTTAATAGGTGAATGGTGAAATTTCCCCTTACATTTATCCTTAATAGTTGAATGATGAAATTGTCATTTGCATCTATCCTTAACAGGTGAATGCTGAAATTTCCCCTTATATCTACCCATAACACGTAAATGATGAAATTACCCCTTGCATCTATCCTTAATAGTTGAATGAAGAAATTGCCCCTTGCATCTATACTTAACAGGTGAATAGTGAAATTGCCCCATGCATCTACCCTTAACAGGTGAATGGTGAAATTTCCCCTTACATCTACCCTTAACAAGTGAATGGTGAAATTGCCCCTTACATCTATCCTTAACAAGTGACTGGTGAAATTTTCTGATCTACCCCTAATAGGTCAATGGTGAAATTTCTCCTAACATCTACTGTTAACCGGTGAATGGTGAAATTGCTCGTTACATCTACCTTTAACAGGTGAATGGTAAAATTTCCCCTTACATCTACCCTTAACATGTGAAGGGTGAAATTTTCCCTTACATCTACTCTTAACAGGTGAATGGTGAAATTGTTCCTTACATCTACCCTTAATAGGTGAATGGTAAAACTTTCCCTTACATCTACCAAACACAGATGAATGGTGAAATTGCCCTTTATATCTACCCTTAATAAGTGAATGATGAAATCTCCCCTTACATCTACCCTTAACAGGTAAATGGTGAAATTTCTTCTTATATATACCCTTAACAGGTGAATGGTGAATGGTGAAACTGCCATTTACATCTACCCTTAACGGGTGAATGATAAAATTTTCTCTTACATCTACCCTTAGCAGATGAATGGTGAAATTGTCTCTTACATCTACCCTTAGCAAGTGAATGATGAAATTGCCCCTTACATCTATCCTTAAATGGTGAATGGTGAAATTGCCCCTTGCATCTATCCTTAACAAGTGAAATGTAAAATTGCCCCTCGCATCTACCCTTAACAGGTGAATGCATTTGGTGAAATTTCCCCTTACATTGTGAATGATGAAATTACCCCTTGCATCTATCCTTAATAGTTGAATGATGAAATTTCTCCTTTCATCTACTCTTAACAGGTGAATTGTGAAATTGCTTCTTGCATCTATCCTTAACATATGAATGGTGAAATTCCCCCTGCATATACCCTTAACAGGTAAATGGTGAAATTTCCCCTTACATCTACCCTTAATAGGTGAATGGTGAAATTTCCCCTTACATTTACCCTTAATAGGTGAATGGTGAAATTTCCCTTTACCTCTACCCTTAACATGTGAATGGTAAAATTTCCCCTTACATCTACCCTTAACAAGTGAACGGTGAAATTACTCCTTCCATCTACCCTTAACAGGTGAATGGTGAAATCTCGTCTTACATCTACCCTTAATAGATGAATGGTGAAATTGCCCCTTATATCTACCCTTAACAAGTGAATGGTGAAATTTTCTCTTACATCTACTCTTAACAGGTGAATGGTAAAATTGCCCCTTACATCTATCCTTAGTAGGTGAATGATGAATTTTCCCTTACATCTATCCTTAATAGGTGAATGGTGAAATTGCCCCTTACATCTACCCTTAGCAGGTGAATGGTGAAATTGCCCTTACATCAACCCTTAACACGTGAAAAGTGAAATTTCCCCATACATCTACCCTTAACATATGAATGGTGTAATTGCCCCTTACATCTACTCTTAAAAGGTGCATGGTGAAATTGCCCTTTACATGTACTCTTAAAAGGTGAATGGTAAATTGCCCCTTGCATTTATCCTTAATAGGTGATTGCACGTGGTGAAATCGCTCCTTGCATCTACCCTTAACAGGTGAATGCACGTGGTGAAATTTCTCCTTACATCTACCCATAACACGTGAATGGCAAAATTTCCCCTTACATCTACTCTTAACAGGTGAACGGTGAAATTTCCCCTCACATCTACCCTTAACAGGTGAATGGTGAAATTGCTCCTTACATCTACCCTTAACTAGTGAATGGTGAAATTGCCCCTTACATCTACCTTTTAAAGGTGAATAGTGAAATTTTCCCTTACATCTACCCTTAACAGGTGAATGGCGAAATTTCCCCTTTACATCTACCCTTTTCCACTAGCAACACAAATCACTTAATTTTAATCTAAATGGTATAGATTATCATTTCAAATTTTCTAGTTAAACAAAAACATCAATTGCTAATTCAATTTAATGACAAATTGGAAAAAACATTGATTAGCTACAAGAAATTTAATAAATTATTAACGACGAAGTACGTAGCTAATGTTAGTTATAATACCAGAATTGAGGGTCTCCCTCTGGCCAAAGGATGTTGGAGAAATTCTCAATAGCACCATATGTGAGGACATTGTCAATCATCATTCTCTCTTGAAGTGGTGTTCTAGGATTATCTCTAGTGTAACCTACTAACATATTTTGTGATTTTCCAAATTTTTTCTCCAAATTGAAATTGAAAACTTGTTTCAACTTTTCATATAGTTTTTCTTTTGGAATTTCTCCATCAAGTAAAGCCTCAAAACAACCATAATTTTCTAAAGCATTGAAAACTTCATCTCTCACTAAATTCCATTTTTCACTTCCTTTTTTCAACTCTGATGAGTTCCTAAAATCTATAATTGGAACCTTCAAATCCATCCTCTTTTTTTTTTTCTAGATCTCTTTGTTGTTTATGTTTTTGTTGTGTCCTTGTGTGTATATATACACAGAATAACAATTTTAAAATTAAATATTACTTAGCTTGTAAGATATTATTGTCAAATTGACTTTAACTATTGCATTTAATATTGAAGTTTCTTCATTAATTATTGTTGTTGCTTTGTTGAATTGTGTATTTAAGCATTCTAAATACCTTTAAATAAAATCATGTGTATTAAATGTAAATTTCCCTATAAACAAATGCTTTGACTATAATTATTTTTTTCTCATATATATAGCTTGAGTTAGCGAAAAGGTTTTAAATTAAAAAATAAATGGTCAAAAATACATTTGAAATACTTTTGGGCATTTAGGAGCTAATCTCACCATCTTTTGAGGTATTTTTGGGTATTTATGGTCAATTTATAGGAATTAGATGATTTTTTTGGTTTTTCGTGTGTATTAGCCCAAGAATATTTGAGCGATATTGCTTCCGAACGATTTCTTTGTGAAACCTTTATGGAACCCTCCGTAGGGAGTTGAGGGAGCTATACATACAGTCTCACAATTTTTCAGAGGTATTTTTGAAAATTTAAGGGCCAATTTACACGAATAAGGTGATATTTATTGCTTTTCAAGTGTGTTAGCCCATGAATATTGTGGTGATATGGCTTTCGGATAATTTTTTACGAAACCTTTACAGAACTCTCCATTGGGAGTTAGGGGAGCAGTACGTACAGTCTCACCATTTTTCAAAGGCATTTTTGGACATTTAGGGGCCAATTTACAGGAATTAGTCAATTTTTTCAATTTTTCGTGTGTGTTGACCCATTAATATTTTGGTGATATGGCATATGGATGATTTCTTGGCAAAACTTATACAGAACCCTCCATAGGGAGTTGGGGGAGCAGTACGTATAGTCTCACCATTATTAGAGGCATTTTTTTTACATTTAGGGGTCAATTTACAGGAATTAGATTATTTTCTGAGTTTTTCATATGTGTTATCCCATTAGTATTTTGGTGATATGTCTTCCGGATGATTTCTTTGCTAAAACTTTACAGAACCCTTCGTCGGGAGTTGGGGGAGCAGTACGTACACTCTCACAATATTTCAGAGGCATTTTTGGGTATTTAGGGGCCAATTTATAGGAATTAGACGATATTTTTCTTTCAGTTTTTTGTGTGTGTTAGCCCATAAATATTTTGGTGATATGGGTTTGAGAATATTTCATTGTGAAACCTTTACGAAAGCCTCCATTGGGATATGAGAGAGAAGTATGTACAGTCTCACTATTTTTCAGAGTCATTTGCTGTCATTTAAGACCAATTTTTAGGAATTAAGCGATTTTTTCTGTTTTTCATGTGTATTAGCCTATGAATATTTTGATGATATGGCTTCTAGCTGATTTCTTTGCGAAACCTTTATGAAACCCTCCATAGAGAGTTGGGGTAGTTGTACGTACAATCTCATCATTTTTCAGAGGCATTTTTGGGCATTTAGGGGTCAATTTACGAGAATTAAGTAATTTCCTCAATTTTTAGTGTGTTAGGCCATGAATATTTTGGTGATATAGCTTCCAGACGATTTCCTTGCGAAACTTTTACGGGCCCCTCCATATGGAGTTAGGGGAGCAGTACGTATAGTCTCACCATTTTTCAAAGGTATTTAAGGTTTTCTCAGTTTTTTGTGTATGTTAGCCTATGAATATTTTTGTGATATGGATTTCGGAAGATTTCTTTTTGAAACCTTTACAGAACCCTCCTTAGGGAGTTGGGTGAGCAGTACATACAGTCCTACCATTTTTCAGAGGCATTTAGGGGCCAATTTATAGGAATTAGATGATTTTCTCAATATTTCATGTGGGTTAGCCCATTAATATTTTGGTGATATGTCTTCGGGATAATTTCTTTGTAAAATCTTTATGGAACCCTCCGTAGGGAGTTGGGAGAGTAGTGCGTACAGTCTCGCCATTTCTAGAGACATTTTAGGGAACAGGCATTTTACAGGAATTAGGTGATTTTCTCAATTTTTCGTGTGTGTTACTATGAATATTTTGATGATATAGTTTCCAAACGATTTCTTTGCGAAACCTTTGGGGGGAGGTGTAATTGTATAGTCGCTTAATATTTGTGTCGGTTCTCAAAACTTCTACAATTTGATTCAATTAGCGGAGGTTATTGTGATCTCCGCAAATAAACTGCCGCAATATGAGCTTTTTTTTTTGTAGTGATACGTTAAACGGTAAAACAACAATAACACATATACTCTACCATCCCAAGTTAGATACCAATTTTATTTTTTAAAAAAGGATAAATAGCATATTCTCCAAAAGGCATAACTCCTCTTTCTGAATACTGCAACAAATTTCAGATGATACTACACAACTTATGTTGCATAACTTAATTTCTATAAAATTTATATCGTGCAGTGCAATAGTTCTTTAAATTTATGCCCAATGATTTATATCTAGATAGATGGGCACTGTAGTCAAGAATTTTTTGTTAAATAAATAACAAGGATAAAAATTAAAGACCATTAAATTGAAGAAAGAGATTAAAATGACGGCCATTTTTCTTTTCTACTATATAAAAATGCCATCAAAAGGACGACCAAGGGCAGAATTGTCTTTTCCAAATTGTCTAGAAACATCCTTTCTTCTCCAAAAACAGAACTAGAAACATGGGCTATTCTGCAAAGCCAAAACAGAAGAGCCCTTCAATTCTCCATCTTCAACTTTCAAAAATACATAGGAACGACCTCTTTCAACGCCTTAATTGTCGGCGACAACACAACTGTGAGATTAAACAATATTTAATTATTTTTGGACAAAGTTTATTTTAATTATTTAATTAATTATTTAATTAATTAATTATTAATTAAATAGTAGCCTTAGCGATATTAATTATTTAATTAATTAATCGAAAAGACCCGATCCAGCACAAATCTGCGCGACCCATGGGTTAAAACATCTTTCCCGTTTTATTTGAATTACCCACCGTTTGAAAAGACTGTTCTAAAAGGTTGTAACCTTTTAGGAGCAACCATGACTGTTCTGGAAGGTTGCAAACTTTCGTGAACGGTCGTATGGTTTCTGAAAGGTTGCAACCTTTCGGAAACAGTGCTTCTTGGTTATAAATACATGTGATTCCTCAGATTTTTACTAACGAAAATTTCTGAACTCCTTCTTTTTCTTCTGCACAATTATAAAATTATTCATGTACTCGGTGACTGGTTCGCTGACACCAACGTTTTGGGTATCAATACTCTGGTGAATGAGTCGTTCTACCCTAGGGGGATCTATTCCAGTTCAAACCTCGGATACTAGAGGAGAATAATTTTCTTAAGGGGACACTGTGCATTCAGTGGGCTCGATTTTGTTCTGTCGTTTTTCATAAAAACATTACAGATACTGGTATGTTTTTACATTCTTTAATTTCTGTTGATGTTATTAAATTCTGTTGCTAGCTATATGATTTAAACTTTGGAATTTTACTGTTTCTGCAAAGTTTTGTTGTCATTAGTACTGTAGTTAAATACAGATTGGTTAGCAGAATGAATATTGTTTCAGCTGTGCGAAAAGTAAAGATCAAATTTATTAGTTAGAAATAATGAATCTTTCCCTCCCTGTATCTATAAATATTTTTCTGCAGCCTAACGGATGAAGTTTAACATGTATAAATTGCAGAACAGAAATGCTTTTCTATTATATAGAAACGTGAAGAGCAGGATGACCACTTCATAATTTGATTGTACATTGTGCAACAAAAGTTGTAAGAATAAATGATGTTTTGGCTGAATCCACTAGGAGCAACCCTCCACTGTTACTGTCATCAAAACGATCCATACAAAAATTTCATATGTATAACTACTTGTAAAAATTGCGCCTTTAAATATTTGAGGCCTAAAACATTTGATTTATAGATATTCATCTAATATATCATATATCTCCACCTCCCCTAATCTATTACTATATATGTACTTACTCTATTGACTTTATGCTCGATGAGCTTTTTCTTTTTGTAAGTCACTTCGTTGGCGGGGATAGGCCTGACCCCTACCTCGTATATAATAATAATAACTAGAACCAAAATATATATTACACGATAAAAATATGTAGTCTTAACTTTTTCAAAAGATATTATTCACTTCGTTCATCTTTACTTAGCTAGTTCACCATTGACTTGGTACCTCCTTTAAGAAGAAATCACTCTTTGTATATAATAAATTCAATATTTTGAAAAATGATTATATTTAATAATAAGGATAAACTATAAATTATAAATTATCCCTCGATTTTTCAAATTGAATAAATAAAAAGTATATATTTATTTAAAATATAGTGGATAAATAAAAACAGACGAAGGGAGTAATTTGTGGTACTAAATATGCTCAATTGTCAATGCCCTATATACCTCGATGATGATAAGAAGGTTCTTTTGGTTAATACAAATTAAATTTGGTCACTACAAAAAAAAGTACATAAGCATTTACTCAATTTTTTGGATTGTTTCTTAGGTCTAATCCCAAAAATTGACATTATCCATTTTGGTCCAGGTTTAAAACCCCAAGAATTGTCTTGTCAATTTTTCAAAGTTAACCCAAATAGAATGACACAAGTAAATACTCCACTTGACAAATTTTTGGGCCATATTTGACACCCTGACGAACGATAACAAGTTGTCAAGTGGAATATTTACCCGTGCACATTCAAAGAATATCACGTTTGGAGTGAAGATAGTTTAATTGGATAACAAACGGGAATCAAGATACCTTCCAATTAAATCATTTTCACTCCAAACTATCAGTATCAAGAAAAATTTGGAATGTTAACAAACACCAAAGAAGCTCTTGAGTACACAAGGAAAATAGTAGTTTTAAAATATTACAAGATGGAGGGGTAGAATCAGGAGAGGGGCTGACAATCAAATATCAGTATCAAGACAAGTTTGGAATATTGACAAACATCAAAGAAGTTCTCAAGTACATAAGGAAATTAGTAGTTTAGAACTATTACAAGATGGAGGGGTAGAACCAAGAGAGGGGCCGACAATCAAATGTCTGTATCAAGACAAGTTTTGAATATTAGCTGAGACACCACAAAAGCTCTCGAGAGTTGCAACAATGCCACTTCTAAGCTCTGACATATAAAATGGAAGATATTTGGAACCATCAAAGGGATTGTAAAGCAAAGGATGATCTTCATCAACAAGTTCCTCTGGGACTTTTATGATATACCCTTCTTTAGGAATTGTAAAAAAACCCATAGAAAATCTCTCTTCATTTCCCATAATAACTCTATGAGTGGGAGAATTCAGCCTACCATTTGTAAATGCCTACAATTACATATTAATTTAAGTTATATATACAAACAGTATAAAAAAGAATTTTACACTATCAATAGTGTAAAAATATTACATGTTATAAGTGCATAAAACATAACGTTATGTATTAAATAAGAGTTTAAGTTAAATAGATTGTCAGTATATATAAACAATCTTTTCACCATTAGGTCATCTTTACTAGTTGCAGTAGCTAGCAGCTAGCATATCTTATTTTTAAGATTTCAAATCTGCACATATCCTTTCAATAATGACTCGATGATGAAAATTGTTTACATTGATTATGTGAAATACTTAAACTCATTAAAAGATTAGTCCCCAAAAAATTAAATTGTCTACTATTACGTTACCGTCCCAAAACACATCAAAGAAAAAAATCCACGGAAAACATTTTTCCTTCCTAATCAAACACATCCTAAGAGTTGGAAAGGGAGAATAAACTCAATTTCGGTTAAAAGAAAAAAAGGAAAACAAGTATATCATTAACAGCCTCTATTCTTGATGTGAATGACCACTTTCTCGAAACTAAATAAACTTGATAAAAATAGTAAGGCAATGATTGAACTTACTTTCAAACAGTCAC
Source organism: Solanum appendiculatum (assembly GCA_018342035.1). Lineage (NCBI taxonomy): Eukaryota > Viridiplantae > Streptophyta > Magnoliopsida > Solanales > Solanaceae > Solanum > Solanum appendiculatum. Next base: position 157,843 of record JAGDQO010000569.1, on the reverse strand, counting down.
CAACAAGGAACATGTATGAATGAGGTGATGAGTATTGAACATTAAGCCATTGCCCATTTTTGTCCATAAGTTGAAGCCCATTGATATGTTGATCATGTTGGCTTAAAATTGTTGAAATGATTTTATCAGTATGAGGAGGTACTCCAACATTTGTCTCCTCAGCTTTAGGCACTTTGTACTTCATACAGTTAAGCAAGAATTCACCTGATTTTTTGTGCTCATCCAAGTATTTTTCCAACCCCAATTTCTCAAATATCATTATTCTTACCATATCATAAAATTCTGATAATTTCTTGGAGTAAGCAAGCACCAAATCACTGTCAAATCAAACACATATATAGATTTTGGTAATAATGAGTAATTGTGGGTTTACAGGCTTGATGAATGTAGAGTATATTTAGAAGAATGGTTGAATGGTGAAATTGCCCCTTACATATACCCTTAATAGTTGAATAGTGAAACTGCCCCTTACATCTACCCTTAACAGGTGAATGGTGAAATTTCCCCTTACATTTACCCTTAATAGGAGAATGGTGAGATTTCTCCTTATATCTATCCTTAACAGGTGAATGGTGAAATTTCTCCATACATCTATCCTTAACAAGTGAATGGTGAAATTTCCCCTTACTTCTACCCTTCAAGGGTGAGTGGTGAAATTGCCCCTTACAACTACTCTTTACAGGTGAATGGTGAAATTCCCCCTTACATCTACCCTTAATAGTTGAATGGTGAAATTCCCTGTGCATCTACCCTTAACAAATGAATGGTGAAATTTCCCCTTGCATCTACCCTTTATAGGTGAATGGTGAAATTGCCCCTTGCATCTACCTTTAATAGGTGAATGGTGAAATTGCCCCTTACATCTATCCTTAACAGGTGAATGGTGAAATTTTTCCTTACATCTACTTTAACATGTGAATGGTGAAATTTCCCTTACATCTACCTTTAACAGGTAAATGATAAAAAAATTCCATACATCTAGTCGTAATAGGTGAATGGTGAAATTTCCCCTTGCAGCTATCCTTAATAGTAGAATGATTAAATTATCATTTGCATCTACCCTTAACAGGTGAATAGTGAAATTTTCCCTTACATCTACCCTTAACATGTGAATCTACCTTTACAAGTGAATGGTGAAATTTTCCCTTACATCTACCCTTAACATGTCAATGATGAAATTACCCCTTGCATCTATCATTAATAGTTGAATAATGAAATTGCCCCTTGCATCTACCTTTAACATGTGAATGGTGAAATTGCCCCTTAGATCTACCCTTAACGGGTGAATGGTAAAATTTCTCCTTACATCAACCCTGAATGGTTAAATTTCTCCTTAAATCTATCCTTAACAGGTGAATAGTGAAAATTGCTCTTATATCTACCCTTTACAAGTGAATGGTGAAATTGCCCCTTACATCTACTCTTAACAGGTGAATGGTGAAATTTTTCCTTACATCTACCCTCAACGGGTGAATGTTGAAATTTCTCCTTATATCTACCCTTAAGAGTTGAATGATGAAATTGACCCTTGCATCTACTCTTAACAGGTGAATGGTGAAATTGCCCATTGCATCTACCCTTAACAGGTGAATGGTGAAATTGGCCCTTGCATCTATCCTCAACAGGTAAATGGTGAAATTTCCCCTTACATCTACCCTCAACAGATGAATGGTGAAATTTCATCTTACATCTACCCTTAACAGGTGAATGGTGAATTTTTTCCTTACATCTACCCTTAATAATTGAATGGTGAAATTGCCCCTTGCATCTACCCTTAACAGGTGAATGGTGAAATTGCCCCTTGCATCTACCCGTAACAGGTGAATGGTGAAATTTTCCCTTACATCTATATATCCGTGAATGGTGAAATTGCTCCTTACATCTACCCTTAACAGTTGAATGGTAAAATTTCCACTTACATCTATCCTTTTCCACTAGCAACACAAATTGCTCGATTTTAATCTAAAGGGTATAGATCATCATTTTAAATTTTCTAGTTAAACAACAACATCAATTTCTAATTCAATCTAACGACAAATTGAAAAAAACCATTGATTAGCTACAAGAAATTTAACAAAAGATTAACAGCTAATGTTAGTTATACATACCAGAATTGAGGGTCTCCCTCAGGCCAAAGGATGTTGGAGAAATTCTCAATAGCACCATAAGTGAGGACATTGCCAATCATCATTCTCTCTTGAAGTGGTGCTCTAGGGTTATCTCTTGTATAACCTACTAGCACATTTTGTGATTTTCCAAATTTTTTCTCCAAATTGAAATTGAAAACTTGTTTCAACTTTTCATATAGTTTTTCTTTTGGAATTTCTCCATCAAGTAAACCCTCAAAACAACAATATTTTTCTAAAGCTTTGAAAACTTCATCTCTCACTAAATTCCATTTTTCACTTCCTTTTTTCAACTCTGATGAGTTCCTAAAATCTATAATTGGAACCTTCAAATCCATCCTCTTTTCTTTTTTTCTAAATCACTTTGTTGTTTACTTGTTTATGTTGTTGTTGTGTCTTTATGTGTATATATATATATATACAGAATAACAATTGTTATAATTATTGTCAAATTGACTAAATTATTTCATTTAATATTGAAGTTCCTTCATTAATTATTGTTGTTGCTTTGTTGAATTCTGTTACTATGCACTCATGTGCATTAAATGTAAATTTCCCTATAAACAGATGTTTTGACTATAATTACTCCTTTCTCATATATAACTTGACTTGATTAAAAGAGTTTAAAATTAAAATAAATGGTCAAAAATACATTTGGAGTAAATTTTTTTTAAGAGTTATCTATTTGAACTATCATCAATTATTTATCAAAACAATACACCTCGAGTCTGATTAGACAGAGTGTTTGAATACAATCGTCAAAAGACGCATGAAAATTTAATTTACCTATAAAATTTCATCCATGTGACAATTGGACCCATTAGTTTCGAGGCGTATTTTCTTTATCTCAAAAATGACTTTATTTTAAGTTGCAAGTTTAAATCCTAGGTGTAGTATGTCGCATAGGACACATGTCTACTTGTACAACTTTATATACATGTTTAAGTGTTACTTACACATCTAAAATTGAAATGCATAGAAATTAACTGAAAAGACATATTTATATATTATTGCCTAAAATAATTATAAGACAATATATTTAACCAACATATATCATAAAGTTAACTACATATATAATGAAAAAAGAGCCAACATACATATCATAACAAAATGATTCCATAAATATAAAACTATATACTATAATAAAATTTGTTTTATCGATGAGAATTCGAAAATATAATACATAAATTTGTCATCTACTAATAAACTTATTTGAGAAAATGTCGTCTCTTATATATATATATATATACATTTTTATTCAATAATGATACAATTTTTAATCATATTCTAATACAACAATTATACAATTTTATAAAAAAATTATACAAATACATGTTCTATACAAAAATTATACAATTTCTATACAATTATATTTGTTTGGCCGTGTTTTTTTTTTTCATAGAATGTGCAACTCTATTTATAATTGTTTTTGTTTTCCTAAATTGATGAATTGGGAATATAAACAAATTCTCTTTTTTTTTTATTGGTTTGGTTTCCCAATTAGTTTTGATTTTGGAAAAGAGTAATTTATGGATATAAATAAACTATTTGCTGGGAAATTTGTCCTTTTAGCCCCTCAACTTTTAACGAATTCTAATTTTAGTTCTTATAATATCTAATTAAATACATTTAATTTTTAATAATATAAATAAACAATTTTACTCATGACATACCTAGTGGATATTTATGGATTTCAGTAACAGACATTTAATTCCACGTGTCTAACAACTAGTTCTTGGACAATGTCAATAAAATAGGTGGCTATTAATATTTATTTTTATTGCTTAAGCCAGCAAAATCAAATGGCAAATGACTTAGAACACCACGTTAATATTACATTCTGAGACTTGAATTTTAAAAAAATAATGTTTACAAGAAATATCCTATTTAAGACCTTAATTTACATAATACTTCCTCCGTTTAATAATAGTTGTTCACTATACTATTTTAGGATGTCCAACAATATTTGTCCACTTTATGAAATTAATGGATAATTTTACACTTAGTTCCTAATTTATCCTTATTATTAATTATAGTTATTTCCCTATTACATTTTTCAAAACATTATATTTATTATATTCAAAGGGTGATATAGTAAAATTATTATTCTATTTATAGTTTCTTAAGAAGTGTGCAAAGTCAGTAGTGGACAAGTATTGTTGGACAGACGGAGTTTTATTTTAATCTTTTTTTATTTACAACATTAGCATTTTAATTACAAATATACAACCTATTATAAAATACTCCCTCCGTCCAACAATAGTTGTCCACTACATAGCAACACGTTTAAGATCTATTTTATTAGTTTAGTGGGCTGATTTTATTGGACTCATATTTTATTTTTTATTTTAGGAAAAATTACTAAATTACACAGCTTTAAATAAACTATTTTTCATATTTCCCTATATCTTTTTAAAATCTCTAAAATTCATTATTTTAATAATGTATCCGCGCTTTCACTAATGTATCCGAATTAGGAAATCTCTTATTTTAATAATGTATCTATATTAATGTATTAATGTATCCGCGCTTTCACTAATGTATCCGGATTGTTGTATTAATGTATTAATGCTTTCACTAATGTATCCGGATTGAGAAATTCCTTATTTTAATAATGCATCTATATTGATGTATTAATGCATCCGGATTAGGTTAATTTTAAGGGATTATTGTAATTAGAAAAAAAGTAGGGATATATAATAATTCATCTTTACACTATGTAATTTATGTAACTTACACTTGATTTTATTTACTTTTTAGAATCTCAATAACAATAAATATCTCACTTTCTCTCTCTTGTTACCCTTTCCAAAAGGATCGCTGCACTTTTTTTTTCTTTTTCAATATCATCTTTAACAAAACAGAAGATTTGTCTCTCTTTCTTGAAATTATCGAGTAACAATTTACTTTTATTCCTTTTTCTTCTTTTCAAAATCATTTCTAACAACACAAAAAAATTATTTTTGCTTCTTGAAAAAATTGACTATGAGTACAAAAATTACTATGGATAACACTCCCAAAAGAGTCCTCGTTTAAGGAAATCTTCATCTTTTCTCATAAAGAATTTTGATTCTTCTTCATACTTGCTTTCTTTTTTTCAAAATTACCTATATTTCGAGATAAAGTTGTGTGTTTTCTTTGATTAATACTATCATGAATAGAAAAAATTATATGGATATGATCCTTAGAAAGAACCCTAGGTATTGGCAGTTGAATAAAATTTTATTGATTTTTTGATGATTTTTTATCTTTATACTTCATTGTGCCTAATTTTTAATCCTTCTTGAAATTCTAAAAATTTATATTTCTCAAACTATGGTGTTGTTCATTCTAGTGTTGGAACTAAAAAGGTAATATTTGATAAAAATGTTGGTGTTCTTTGTGGTATAAAATTACTAGTTGGATAAAGAAATATTTATAAAATTATTAACAAATAATACATTATACGATATAAATTGTGGTATAAAGTTGTGTTCATGCTATCAATTTAGCAAGAGTATTACACCATATTTAAATCCAACAATATACCTCAATATATGTCATTTTATACACGAATCCGTTGAAATTTTTACAAATCTTTTTTACGCCCAAAAGGTATAAATTTCTTGTAGTGTAGGTATTCAATAGGTATAAAGATTGAATGGGTGTCCAAGTGAAATATGCAGACAACTTTAAAAGGCCCTCGATGACTTAAGCATATAATATACTAACTTATCCCATATATCATACCAACATGGTATCATATAATACATCAACCTTCGTTGATATAAATACTACCATATAGACCCTATATAAAATAGTAACTTATTTCATATATCACACCAACATGGTATCATATAATATACTCCCAACTTTTCTTGCAATATATACTACCATATAGTCACTATATAATATTTTGATATACCATATGTCACATCAATTTATTGAAAGATAAATGTTCTTAGTTATATATAATGACTAAAAATTTGAATTTATCGATTTAGAAGCTCATCGCGTTCTTGCTAAAACTATGTTCAATTTTCATGAATTTGTCATTATTATTGAATGCAACCACCTCCAAGAAGACAATAACGACGACAATAACAACATACCTAGTATAGTCCCACAAAGTGGAGTCTGGAGAGGATGGGGTATAGGTAGAAAGATTGTTTTTGATAGACCCTCAGCTCAAGAAATCGTTTTTCATAACAGGTTTGAAAGAAATGTAGGGGAAACCACCTTCATATGAAGATTACATACAATTTTCAAATTGTGTGACTCTCATTTTCAAAGGGATACACAAGATTAACAAATTGTCAAGTCACTTGCAAAATGAACCTAACTTCAAAATAGCTCTAAGAAAAAATACAAAAAACAATAACAAAATGTACCATGAATTACTTCTTCTTGCCTGCTTTACCTTCTTTCCTTCTAACTATTTCATCAGCATATTTCACTCCTTTACCTTTGTATGGCTCTGGAGGCCTCCATTTTCTAATTGAAGCTGCAAATTGACCGATCTCCGACTTATCGTAACCGCTTACAGTGATTCTGGTGTTTTCTTCAACCTTAACTTGAAGTCCAGCAGGAATTTCCATCCTAACGGGATGAGAAAATCCGAGATTGAGAACTATGTCTTTCCCTTCGATGGTTGCACGATATCCAACACCTATCAATTGAAGTTTCTTCTCGAATCCTTTGGAGACACCGACTACCATGTTATCGGTAAGAGTCCTGCCAAGTTTGATGAAGAAAAAGAACATCTTCAGAGTAAACACTAAAAATATATGCATCTATATTGTCATTAGAATTGACTAACATAACAGCAATGATGAGATTATGAAAACTTTCATATACAGTTGTTAGGTATTGGTAGAATGAGCGATAGAGCTGATGGCGTAAGACACACATTATGGCTTTCGAAGTTGAGAGGAAATCATTTGGGGTGCAGAATCATACCTTTTAATCACAAAATTGTGCAAAACTGATGATCATCATCAGAGAGACGAGAGTCGTGTAAAATGAAAATTCCAAGTTGAAAATCACGTCTAATTGTTGAAAATCATGGATATTCTTCTAGCTTAAGGCGTGTGTATGGCACTTTCTGTAAGGATATTTACTCATATAAGTGTATCCCCTAGGATTCAACAAGCTCATCTTGTATAAACTAGTACCAAAAACCACATGATTCATGGCTAGTATACCTAAACTAATTCTTTATTAAAACTCTGCAACGGCTAGTTAACGGCTAGTTTGACCATTTACAGTAAGGGCAAAACAATAAACTATAAGTGGATAAAAATAAGGGACACTTCCTTATGGGATACTTACAAATTTCCAACAATCCCCCGCACATCTCAAAAAGAATATCTATAAAATGAAGAAAGAAAACATATTTTGATATTTTGCTGGGTTTTGAGTATAATAGATTCATTTGGTGTCTTTTGGATTACGAACCAAATATAGATAAAATAAGATTTAACTTACAGAATAATTGGCAAAGTTGATAACTTTTATGACCAAAATTTCTAGTAGTAAGCTATGTTTCTTATTCATCACATTTTACTCCCACAATTTCTGTGGTTTATTGCGGTTTTGCTAATAGACAATTGTCTTGCCTGGTTATTCGTGATTACTTTAGAATTTTGCCGTAAATTTCATAAGAGCAGCCCCACTCCACACTTATATAGGTCCAATCATCACGTGCCACGTGCGTGTTGCAGTGTACTACACCATGTATAAAGGATATGAACAAGATTAAGAGTTTAACTCTACCTCACTATGTGAGTATCTCAAAAGGAAGTGTCCCTTATTTATATCCAATTATTTTGTAAAGATATGGCACCTGGGCCTACCTCAACCCCAAAAGCTAGCTCATGAGGGGAGATTTGTCCAAGTCCATATAAGGAGACCAAATTCCCATCCCTCTACCGATGTGGGACTTCTTAACACTCCCCCGCACACCCAGACCTCAACTGGAGCGTGAACACTTCTAAATGGGGGCCCAACATCGGTGAACAACAAATTGGGATGGGCCTGACTCTAATACCATGTAAAGATATGGCACCTAGGCCTAACTCAACCCCAAAAGCTAGATCATGAGGGGAGGTCTGTCCAAGTCCATATAAGGAGACCAAATTCCCATCCCTCTACCAATGTGGGACTTCTTAACATATTTATTATTTTCCCTAAGTTAAACTAGTCGTTAACAAACCGTTATAGAGTTAAAGGAGTTTTAATATAAAAGAACCAATTAAAGTACATGGCTATAACTCAAAAAAATAGATTTTCTAATTCTTTCTACTTTCTCTTCCTTCTTTTAAAGTTAGTTTTTCCTCTTCAAATCTGTTGTTTCCATTCCCAGTTTATAACTGGAACAACTTGTTAAATCTTGGGCGAAATATCCTTAAGAACAATATCTTAGACATGCTTCAAGCTAATTCCTATTCTCCATATTTTTCTAATACTAATAAGATTGCTCAATTAGCTAATACAGCTTTACATTGAGATCACTTTAAACCATTCCCATTTTTTCCATTTTCCCTCGACCAAAGTGTAGTATATGCACTTGTGGTTTTCGAGACTTGCAAATTGCCTACTAGCCTCCAGATATTATAGATCTTTCTAACCACCCCGTTACTGTGCTACCTTTTAGCCTAGAAACACTACGACGAGCACAGATATCTGTCCTTTGCTACCAAGTCCTAGCTGTTCTTCTGTCTATATACCCTCTTCTGCCCAATTTTTCGCTTCTCATGACCTTAGAATTATTAATGATGTCACAGAACTTAAGATCAGCTACATTTGAACTTTTAGCCAGTTATTTTCTTATAGTGAGAAAGATTGATTCTTTAACATGTTTAGACTGAGAAATATGAAGTATTGTTTTCTATGTTGCTCGGACTCTTCAAAAATCTCACCATGTGCATGTCGGACCCTCCAAAAGTAGTGAACTTTTGAGGATCCAACACAGGTGCAACAACATTTTTGGTGATTCCGAGCAACATACTTCCTTTGCTACTTACAGTGACTGATGTCTACATTTTCTTAGATATTTTCGAGTCTCCTCAAAGCAAAAGAAGCACTCGATTATATCAATTTATGAAGTAACCATCAACAAGAGGCTATAGCATGTAATGTACATCAATAGTTAAGATCAAATCAGTAAAGTTTAAAACCACAAGAGGTTAACTATTTCAAGGTGGTAAGAATAGACTATCCTTCTTTACCTTATTAAGAGGAAAAAATTATCCTTTCCTCTTCATTGACAATTTGGATAAAATCAATTAGAACTTGGACGGCGAAACATTTCAATTTGGTTTTTAAATATGATAGCATATAATTGGAAAAGATCTACTAGACCCTTAAAATCTCAAATTTTATGCCATAAGAACTAAGGTCTCCCTAGTCCACATCGAAACTGGTCATGAATTTCAAAGTAGTTACTCTAGTAAGTAGACTATAGCTTCTCGATCATAAGTAATAGTAATAGTAATAGGTAAATTATAACTTACAATGTTTACCATATGTAAGACTGAAACCGGAAAAAAAAAAGTTGAACTGCTGACTACCTGAATAAACCATGCATCTGATTTGCCCGTCTTGTCTCCACGGCTTTTCTGACCCTTAGAATACCTCCATCTTCCTTCTCAAGCATTACTTCTCGTGGATAAGTTATGGCCATCTCTCCAAGAGGTCCCTTAACTTTCAAATCTTGGCCTTCCATTGTGAGTGTCACATTGGAAGGTACTGATATTGGTTGCTTACCGATTCTTGATTCTTTACATTCAATCGTCTTCCTCACAAAACCAACACGACGAACAGCAACACTCGATACACGAAACCCATTCAAACTCCCGACGAAAGGAGACCGCAAAGTGCTGACATGAAATAAAACAAGAATAAAAGATATGTTTTTACAAGAAAGCCAACACCAATAACAGCCACACTCAAGATATGAATCCCATTCAAACCTCCCAATAAATGGAGACCATAAATAGATAAAACAAGATCAAAGTTTTTATTTTTACAAGAAAACATGCTAACCCCCGACACCCCTCCACTGGCTAAAGCTTTATTCTTCAAATAAGGATACCCCAGAAACTAAAAGACACAAAATTGCATAAAATTGACACAAATTGACCAAGAAACTACAAATGTGCAAAATACCCAATTTCAACAATTCAAGAATCAACATGAAAATTTAAAAAGCAACAAGCTAAATGCACCTGATATGTAAAGAAGCAATGAGTGAAAAGGGTAGCAGAATAATTAAGTTTCTTACCCACAACACACAAAAGCTATAAACTTTATTGTATTATAAGGAAACCCCAGAAGCTAAAAGACACAAAATTGCATAAATTGACCAAGAAACTACAAATGCACAATACCCAATTTCAACAATTCAAGAATCAACATGAAAATGTAAAAATCAACAAGCTAAATACACCCAATATATGTGAAGGGGAACAGGACAATTAAGTTCTTACCCTCAACACACAAAAGCTACAAACTTTATTGTATTATAAGGAAACCGCATAAGCTAAAGGACACAAAATTGCACAAATGAGCAAGAAACTACAAATGCAAAATACCCAATTTCAACAATTCAAGAATCAACATGAAAATGTAAAAATCAACAAGCTAAATGCACCCAATATGTGAAGGGGAGCAGAACAATTAAGTTCCTTACCCTCAACACACAAAAGCTACAAACTTTATTGTATTATAAGGAAACCCCATAAGCTAAAAGACACAAAATTGCATAAAATTGACACAAATTGACCCAAGAAACTACAAAAGTGCAAATACCCAATTTCAACAATTCAAGAATCAACATGAAAATGTAAAAATCAACAAGCTAAATGCACCTAATATGTGAAGGGGAGCAGAACAATTAAATTCCTTACCCTCAACACACAAAAGCTACAAACTTTATTGTATTATAAAGAAACCCCATAAGCTAAAAGACACAAAATTGCATAAAATTGACACAAACTGACCAAGAAACTACAAATGCGCAAATACCCAATTTCAACAATTCAAGAATCAACATGAAAATGTAAAAATCAACAAGCTAAATGCACCTAATATGTGAAGGGGAGCAGAACAATTAAATTCCTTACCCTAAACACACAAAAGCTACAAACTTTATTGTATTATAAAGAAACCCCATAAGCTAAAAGACACAAAATTGCATAAAATTGACACAAACTGACCAAGAAACTACAAATGCGCAAATACCCAATTTCTACAATTCAAGAATCAACATGAAAATGTAAAAAGCAACAAGCTTTATAGTGTTAACAACAGAATCAAGAAGCTAAATTTACCTGCTATGTAAAGAAGCTGTGAGTGAAGAGCTACTCATTTTTGAATTTGCCTACAAGCTTTAAGATTGAGCCTCCAAAGAGCTGAATTATCTTGTTTAGTGGATAGAGCCCTTTTTGCCTTGCACATTAAAGGGTATTGGCAATTTCACCCCTCATCCTATTTCAAAAAAATGACAATTTCCCCTCTCTTTTTTACAAAGTTTCTCTTTTGCCCCCCCGCGATTGATTTAGGTAAATTTCTTGATACACATGGAATTCGAATCAAAGTTACTTAATCTAAATGAAGTCATAAGATATAATAGCGGAGTTGGAATTTTCATTTAAGGAGTTCAAAATATAAGAAGTTAACACACGAAGAAGTCAAAGGGGATTCAACCTCTATTATTTATACGTAAAAAAAATGAAATTAATCATGTATAAATTGTGTAATTTTTAGCCAACAGGGGTTCGGATAAACCTCTCCGACCCTTGATAGCTCCACCCCTTGATAAGATGTATGCTAGATCCGCATGTAGATTTTAGTCCATTCCGTCCCATATTATATGAATTATTTATAGAGTTTAAAATGTACGTTCTTCGTTCCAAAATAAGTGTCACCTTAGCAAAAGTCACGCTCATTAAAAAAGAGATTATTGAAACATAGCTTTAAGAATTTGAATTCTTGTGAGTTGTAATTGTATAGAAGCACAATTATGCCAAACATTTTGAATGGAGTTGGTGATCAATCATGCAATCATTTTTCTATACTAAACATCTTCTCTTTCTTTTATTTTTTTTGAGGTAATGGTGTTTTCCATGCTTGATTAAATGGTAAAGCGCGATAAGAAATGATAAGTTAGATGTGCGTTATGAATTCAAATCTTACCAAAAAATCTAAATAATTAATTAATTTGAGAATAATGGCTTATTATTACACTTTAGACCTTTACAACATATATAGTTAATAATGTTCATCATCACTCCTTGATGTGCTACAAACAAAGATGTATGTAAAATAAAGAAGCAGACAATAAAGAAAGACCATGATAGTAACTATTTATAAAAGACTAGGCAGACATTATTTTGTATATATAAGTAGCTCAACTACTATATCTCCATATATATAATTAATCAGAACAATATTAAAAGTATATATATTTTTACAAAGTCTAGCTCATGTTACCAACCAAAAAAAAAGAAGTAATAGGTGTACTAATCCTTGCCAATGGATCAAACTAAAAATCTTGAATCCGACTCTAATTAATATGACCACTATATAATGGCACCTCTACATTGGCTTGTTCTACCACCATATCCATTATAAAAAGTGAAATGGCAGAGACCGATCTAGGTTAAAAACTATGAATTCTCGTGAACTTAGTAAATTATATTCGAGCCTTATGCATGTATTAAGAAAAATATATGATTGTGAACTATAATATATTAATCTAAGGTTGTTGTAGGAAACCATAAACTTCAAATCCTGAATACACCTCTGACTGTACCAACATGTTTTCCGGTGAGTTCGCGGTGGTGCCGCCATCACCGGACATGGATGAGAGTTGTTGCATCTTCATGTGGACTAGCTCAGCTTGTGAAATTGCTAATTGTGTTTTTAGAAATTCAATTTGGTGTTGTAAAGATGAAATAGTTCCAACACAACCATAAATTGGATCTTTCATTCTTGCATTTGCCTCATACACCATTGAACTCACTGCATCTCCTCGTTGATATTCTTGCAATTCCTATGAAATATACACCAAAATATGTCCACTTTAATCAAATGTATATACAAGACTTCAACTTGCTTTCGACTCCAACTACTATATATATAATTGAAAATAATATATGTTACTTTCCATGTTTGATACATGTCGGTTTCAAAAAGAATTACATCCTGATCTGTTCCAATTTATGAGATGGTGTTTGGACTAGACACGACGTTTAAGAATGAAAATAAGACTTTTAAAATTGTGATCTAAAACAAGCCATGAAACAAAAATACGATACATGTAATTGGGAGGCAGAGGGAGTACATATTTCTAAATTTGAAAATAATTAACTTTACGCTTCCTATTTTACCCTTAATGAGAAGTTACTTTGTAAATTGTAATCTAACAAATGTTATGGAATGTTTAAGGCCCATAAGTTTCAAAAATTTTATAGTCACACAAAATGTTACGACATGTTTAAGACCCCACAAATTTCAAATTCTTCTTTTATTTCTTGAATTCTATGCCGATTTAAACTATGTCACATAAATTTATTGAAGTGTCTTACAATTGTTCTTACCAGAAGCATCTTGTTGACATTGCTAGCTCCAAATACTTTATGAACACTTGCAAACTTGTGTGGTTCATCACCTGGAAAATAAGGTGCAAAAACACAATCTTGTGTACATCTTCTCCTTAACAACTTACAAGCTGCACATGGAGAAGTTGCACCTTGTTTTCTACCACCACTCTCCTTCATACTACAAAACTCGTAAAATTTTGTCGACAGAATCACCCGATATTCTTATACAAATAGAAAATAACAAGTATATAATCGATAAAATAGTCGATATATGCACATGTAAACTAGTCTAAGCACCACTTTAATCTAAAAAAAGTTTGTTGAAAATTCTAACTTTGTGCACACAAAAGTTTCAATTAAAGACAGCTCGATACACTAAATTGCCACTATACTAACTTGAAATGTGAAAGGGAAAGAAGGAAAAATTGGTTAAAGGGAGTGAGGGAGATTAGGAGCTAAGTGTTATATAGGGAAAAAGAGGGTACCAGAAAATCTTTTGTAGATATCGGTTAACAAAAACATCTATTTCAAGTAGATATTTTGTCCCTTTACTATATTATTGTTGGGATTTGCTTACCATTAAAATATTTATTCATTCTTCTTTTGATTAATTAAAGTATAACCAATCAATCAAATGAAATGAGGTATATTTAATGATTTCGAAAATTTTATAAACTCAATAAAATATTCATAAAAAAATTAAGACACAATATATACTAATAATTAGCATTGATGAAGTGATCAAGAGATGTTCTTTAAAGATACACTTGAAGTGTTATCAGATGCTCTTTGACAACCAAATAACTCAAGAAGATTCATATCATCCTTTGCTCGAATCATACCCCACTTTGGTTCTCGATAGAAGAAACAAGAAGGAGAGATCAAGAAAAGTTGTTTTTTGTGTGATCGATTTGAAGTACTATCTATCAGACATTTTTAGGGATCAAATTCAATTCAGGAAAATCCATATCCTCCTATATACATTAGAAAAATACGTTGATCTAGCCCTCAAATCAAGGAACAATCCAAAAAGAAAAATCAATGAAAACATAATTGTTATTAACATAAGGGTCAAAGTAAAATAAAACATACGTCTAATAAAATCTTGTTTTTCAACCAAAAAAGGGAACATTTATTGCACCTTGAGTAGTTGAGAATTATATGCTTGTAAATGTCTTCAACATATCAAATTTAATTTGTCAATCAAACTAGTGGATTTGTTAGAGATTTGTTATATAAAAAAATCCAAATTATGACTTAGAAAAGTTTACCTTGTGCAACAATTAAGTGACTTTTGGAATTCGAAACCATTGACTAGCACCTCCATCAACAATAAGTAGATTAAAAGTTTGATTCATGTGAATTGTTTTTTTTTTCCAGACTTTACTACAAGGAATGCTTCGTGCAATGAATTATTTTTTAATTAGTCACGTCTTGTTATTAGGAACTTTTGAAATTGAAAGTTAATGTTCATGAGGTAGAAAAAAAAACATGAATTAGTCAAGGAATGAATAATATCAATTCAATGAATCATCTCATAATCTTAGAAAATCTAACAAGATTAAGGCTTGTCTATTCATCTATTCCCCCTGTTGCTTTCACTTACTAAACGAGAATTGTAGACGTTGAAAATATAAATATGTTGATATTGACAAATTAACTTTACAAAGATATATTAACATCAAATAACAATTCATTTAAACGGTACATATGTATGGATCGAAAACGATTTCAAAGAGTAGAGGTAGAATTTTCATTAAGTGAACGAAATATTTACTATGTACAAATATTACATTCTTACATGAATAACGTAAAATGTCATTTACAACATTTGTGTATACAAATTAAACCTCATATTCTTATGGTACATGCTTAGAATACGCCACCGACTTCAGCCGTGGAATTTCACTCAATATATTGTTATCGCTGCTTAAAACGTCCATTAAAATTCCTAGAGATTGGATTGGCTACTTTCTCTTTATGTCAGATCGTTGACACTGTTTATGTACAAGTTAAAAATTATTATTTAGTGATTTACATCAGTATAGAATCCAAATTATGAACGTGCAAACATTTTTACATATAAGTACAAAATGTGTCATATGATAATTGATTTATTATCCTTTTCCGTTAAAACACTTTCGGTGGATCTATAATTGATTTTCTTTTTAAAAAAATAAATAAATTCAAGATTTGAAATTTAAAATTTTTAAAAATTATTATATATACCTATTTTATAAAAAAAAAAATAATAAATATAAACCAAAATTGTGGTGATAAATTACTTTTTTTGTCCCATTTTATTTAGCCACTTTCTTTTTTAGTTTTTTCTTTTAAAAAAATGACACATAGAATAACTTAACTTTAAGTCTTTAAGTTATCATCTTATTCTAATGAGATGATTTGTAATAATACAACACACAAATGTCTATACCTTTTTTTAGATTACGAGTTCTTTTATTAAAAAAATTCTATATTTTGTGTCTAATCAAATACGTCACATTTACTAAGACAGGTCAAGTTCGTGGGAGAAGTGACTTTCTTTTACTCTTCTTTTTTTGTAAGAACAAAACATAAAATATTTGTTGATATTAGAATTTTTAGCTCAAATTCCATCTATTAATGTAAAGAAAAAAAATCAAATGAAAATTTTGGATTCCTCTTTTCTTTTCTTTTTTTGAAATTGGTAATTTGTAATTTTGGATTCCTCTTCTTAAAAAGATGAATGACCCATCAATGTTTATTGGATTGAAGGTCGACAATTTGTGGCCCAATTGATGTTAAAATCTAAGCCCAATATGGAGTGAGCCCATATTTGCAAAGTGGTAGTAATAGAGAAAATATTTACTAGTGACTTTTCTTCCTTTTTTAAAATAAAAATAAAAATCAGTGATGGTTATGGTGGAATGGTCGAAATCTCCTCGCTCCTAATTAGAAATTTCAGATTTGAGCTTCAGAAATGAAGAATCTTTTAGTAAGGAGTGTTTTATCCTCTTAATAATATCCCAATCTCGTGCACAACGACGAAACAATATTTTGAAGTTTATGATTTCTGAACCTTTTGTAGAAGTTATAGCTCATTTGAGTTATGATTTTTTTTTCTCAACACATATACATGTACTAAGCACATGGCATTGAATTCGTCTTAACCCGTAAACTAGCATGGCAACTTCACCTCTATTAGTGCGAATTTGAACTAGTCAGATCAATATGTTTCCAATATCAAATCCTTAGAAAAATAACATGTTTTCTAATTTTATGTCCTTTATTTATTAGAGAGATTTTCTAAATATCTGAAAAATTGTTAGATGCCTTTGCTAAGAAGTTTTCTATGGTTGAGAAAGTAGTAGCATCAAGTTCTCTCTATCTTTAAAGGAGTAACCTATTTACTCTAAAGGTCAAGTAGGTCCCCCACATTAAATATTTGGACCCCCTACCCCTAGTCCCACCCCCACCCCCACTCAAGAAAATATGTTAAGATTGACATTCTGGTTCTGTGGTAACTAAACAACAAGATCAGAAATAGTTAGAAACTACAAACATTTGGTGTGAGGTATAAGGAGGTATAATAATCCCAGAACAAAACGTATGATTCTTTTATATCACATTTGGTTAGAGGTATTAGGTAGTTTTTTGAATTTTTTTGTTCCACCTTTTTTGTCATAGTGATAAAATAAGTTATTCCATATACATAATGAAATAACTTATCTCAGAATAATTTATCCTGAGATTAATTATCTTGAAATTACTTGTTCCCAACCGAACAACTACTTAGGGTTAAAAATTGTCGTGGGGATGAGATCATCCATGACATGGTTCTCACTTCTAACTATTTTGGACCACTTTCCACTATGTTCTATATTGGATCCAAGAATGCTTTATTTCATACCATAACTCCAACTAATATATGCATAGTCATTACTTTTAACGTTATTTTACTAATTCCGTGAATCAGAAACGAGATACTACCCTTCTTCTTTGGACTCAAAGCCTACTTTGCGGGCCAATTCGTACCTATGATATTATTAGGTGGGAAGTTTGGCTGAGGCGGTACAGCTATCTTGAAATTTGTATCATCAAAGATAATGAGTTTTTTTTTTCCTCTTTTCAAAATGACTAGTAGAATAACTTTTAAATATTCGTTTTTCAACTTAACTTCAAATGTTAAGTCTTTTCAAATATCAATTAATTCATGCCGAAAAGAACTACATCAACTAAGTTCTTAAACTTCTTTTTTTTAAAAGATGATATCTAACTTCTTACCTTCCTCAATGTATAAGCTGAATTAATAGGAAAATAGATATTTGGAATAAGTCACTTTCTTTGAAAAGAAAGGTGACACAACAATTAATACTTTACATATTACAATGCCTTAGGCAATTATGAATATTAGCTAACATGCAACAACCCCTTCTGAATACTTTTCAAAACTTAACATATTAATGATGCGCAGTAGGGCTGGGCATGGTATGGTATATACCGAATTACCATATCATATCGAAATTTTTAATACCGTGGTTTTGGTATTATGGTATTTAGTATGGTATATGGTATACATTTTAATTTTTTTGGTATTCGGTATGGTATTTGGTATTTAGAAATAATATACCGAAATACCGAATACCATACCGAAGTATATAGGTACATAAATAACATACATATATATATATATATATTACTAAAATACTAACAAATATGCAACCTAGTATTAGAATAAACCAAATGTCAAGAAGTTGAAACTGTGACTACTCTATTTTGATTGAAATGTATTTAAATTTAATTAATTAACAAAAGTACTTGTTTGAACTTTATTTTGAATATATATTTCTACATGTGTAATATGTTAGTATGATACAATTGAGAACGTTTTTTAATTGTCGAAGTCATAATACTCTATTATACGAGTATATATTAGTCAAAGTTGAACAAACTATGATTACCGATTTATCATACCGTAGAATACCGAAACCGAACTTCAACATACCGAACCATACCGAATTAAATTGGTATGGTAATGGTATAATGTTTTAAAAACCGAATACCGAAATTACACGATGTTAAAAGTATCTTTGCGATGTTTTAGCCCAACACTTCCTTTTATCTAAAAAGAGTTATTTGGACTTTTGAATGGCAGCACACACATTTACACAACATAATAAAAGGACCTAACCTCTTAGGCTCATACTAAAGTAGTCCATAAAAGCAGCTGATAAGTCCTAACATTCCATTCCTTTCACAGAACATAACACAGGCCAAGAGAAATGGACAATGGAAATTTTATGTACAGTTTAGGTTATAATGTTACATCAGATGAATCTGCATCTATCTTTTTTACACACCAAAATATGGCAACCCATTCTCTTCCTTTTTCAAGTGCCAAAAAGAATCCACCTATCTGCTTTGCTATTTCCATTGTCAATCATTTTTATCCCACTAGAATGTGCACAGCATTGCCCTACCTTATCATTTTGAATGTAGTCTTCTATTCATCCGAGCACGTACACTTTGAACGCGTTTCCGATAGTGACTGAAAACAAAACAAGAAAATGTAGTCATTGTATGAATTGAAATGAGAAATTTGAATGGAAGGAATACTTTTTTGTTGCTCATTGTGATTCCTTTTGGGATATACCTTGACTTGTGTCTCTAGTTCTTTGATGTAGTCAGCTGCAAAGTCCAACATATCTGCCGTGTTTGTTTGCTGCAAAGAAATTGAAAGAGGAAAACAAAGAAAAGAATAAGAGAAGCTAAATTTGACCTGTATCATATTCTATGTTGCTCGGACTCTCCAAAACCCGTCAGCCTTTTTGAAGAGTCTGAGCAGCAATATTCATATTTTGGGAAAAACTGTAAATTAAGATTACCTTGTCCATATTGGGGACAAGCTCTTGCAGCTTCCTCATTCTTTCGCTTATTCGTGTTCTTCTTACCTAAGATAAGTAACAATTGAATCAGTACTTGCTTAACCTATCTTTCAGGGATAAAAAACAACTTGATTTAACTGATTTGTGATCTGAGATTGAATTCAAGAGAACTAGATTTTTTTTCTAGTGTGAGTTGTATACCCTTTCGGCGATGCTACGAGGATGAGTGGCACAACCTCTCTTTGCTCTGACTTTACATGGTACTGAATCTTGCAAGAGCTTTTTCATGGCGGATAACTCCGCTGAGGTTTGAGGTAAACTCAAATGAGACAATAGAGTCGGAGGACGAGCTCGACCTTCACTACTCTGATTACCAAAACCATTTTTGCATGAGATTAATCAGCCGTAAAGACAATGTCAATAATGACAACAACGACTACTACTACTACTACTACTACTCAATCCCAAACTAATTAAGTAGGTCATATGAATATGCAATTTTTTAGACCTGTTTCATTTCAATACAGGCGGTAAAAGAATGACGAATATGATTATAAGAAAAGTACCTCATTATCAGAAGCATTTACATTGGAGAATGGCCCGGCCTCATCATCTTCTGGTACTTGTAAGAAATCATCAGTCAAAATTTGTGAATCATCCCAAGAAGGCATGGGGAAGCCTGCCATGTAACTTTCGTCACTTTTATGGCCTTTACCAAAACTTTCCTCGCCTCGTCTGCTCTCTTCTATGCTTTTAGCTCCAAATTCGGAGATTGGAGCTAATAGCCCCAAAGAAGTAGGTTGTCCGGATGGGAGAGCCGTTTGACTACTAAACCTGCTTGGATTGGAAAATGATGCTTCTCCAGCAGCATTACTACTACTACCAGCTCCATAACTCCCTATGCCTCTCAATGCACCATATTCTGTCAATTGCTGAAAAAGATTTAGTAACAAACTCTAAACACTAATGTCAGATCAAAACATGGAAATGATCACAAACTTAAAATTTAGATTCATAACTTACTCCCCCCCCCCCCCTCCCCCATCTCAGGGGAATCATAATAGCTTATTAGTGAGGGTTCGATTCTCCACCTTGTAATCCCCTCCCCCATTTTCAAAAAAGAAAACACACCTCAAGAGAACCTACTTTTTCTTCCGCCCTTGCCAAAGTATAATAAAATAATATCTCAGCAAAACAATAATCTATGTTGTTCTTCTAGCTGATATCTACAAAGTTCGCAAGGGAAGACTTGCATAGATATGATATCTCCATCAATAAGACTTTCATCTGTACGAAACAGTTGATGAGTAGCTACTGGCAAAAACATGTATGCATATGTAATTTATTTTCTAGGAGCATAGCTTTAAATAGAATCTTGGCTCAATCTACACAATGCAAGATTCAAAATCAACATTTAGAAGAATAAACGAGCTTAAAATGAATCTCCACGTAAAAACAAAACCAATTCCTTCATCTGAATGTAGCCCATTAGTCAAGATTATAAGAAAAAACAGTACCAAAGATGTTTAACCAAGACAATGCATACCATTTTCAATATTGACTTGTGCAAAGAATCCAGCAGGTGAACTGTTATAACGAGTAAGATTTGAGTTACTACTACCAGTACCAAATCCACCATCCATTTTCGTCTGGTTCAATCGATTATATCTGCCAAAGTTATCCATTCCTGAAGTAAAGTCTGTTGAATTTTGTTGAACTTGAGTTTGATAATTCATCTGTGAAGCCAAAGAATAATCACTATTCTGCTGAGTAATTTCTTGTTTCACAGATGCAATAAACTGTAAATTCTGATTCTGTTGTTCTTGGCATTGGTAATTCATTTGCTGTTGCTGTTGAGCTTCATGTTCTTGCTTCATAGGAGCTACAACTTCAGATCTAATATCCATATTGCTCATGGGATTTTGCTGAATTTGCTGAGAATCATCAATTAGGCCATCCGGATTCGAATCTTGAGGACCAATATTAGCTACAAATCTATCAAAAACTTGCTTTATACCACTATTCGAAGCGCAAGGATTGAGCAACTGATCAAAATCATCTCTTGCATAACCACAATTCCCACTCCCACCAGAAACACCAGCTGGATTATTACTACTCAATAGGCTGGTAAAATAAGAACTTGGCGCGGATCGATATCGAGTTAAACCAGAAGTTATCTGTTCTTGCTGATGACTTTTATGATCCATAATTTTCTCCCTTCAAATACTCAAAAGAATTCTCCTTTATTACAAAAACAAAAACAACAACTAGTACAACTACGCCTCACTCTCAAACAAGTCTGAATCCTCACTATCCGTGTCGCTCCATTTAAGAATTCTCCCTTCACATACCCAAAAGAATGTTTTTTATTAGAACAAAATGACACTGTATGCAGCTCAGATCCACAGCGTAGGATACCAAATATTAAATTACAGAAAATCTACAAAAAAAAACAACTTTTTAATAATGTCTATACATAAAGTAGTAGTACCTACCAGCTTTAAATCTTGAATCCCCTTCTGTACACAACAAACACCAAAGCCATTCTCAATTGCATCAAAAAAAATCAAAACCCCAAAACTCAAAATTCCCTTTCAGACCTTCTTTCAAACAAATAGTAAACTTTTCAACAACCCCATAAACAAAAAACCCAAAAGCTCAAATCTTTCAACTATGTGAGCAAAATTAACAGACACCCACTAAAATTCAAGAATCAAGAACACATATTCATATGCAAAAAAGTACTAAAATTACAGCTAAGTATTGAAAAAAAGTGAGCTAAAAAGCAACAGAAACAAGAACCAGTTAAGTTTATGAGAAAAGGGATAAGATTGAAAATGAAATTAGCCACTACTATAAATATATATATATATATATATATATATAAACAGATTCTTGAAACTAGTAAATACAAACAGCAAAAAAACAGAGTACCCTAAAAGCAATTTGCTGATTTTTTTTTTCTATTTTTTTGCTTTGAGAAGAATGTATATGGAGGTGGCAGTAGGAGGAGGAAGAAGAAATATACCCCTTGTGGGGTGGGGGTCGGGGTGGTGGGTGTAAGGGGGAAAAAGTACAGAGCCAATGAGAACTGCAGCAATAGAGAGATCTGGGGTGTTATTTTTGTTATATTCTATTTTTAGCACTATATATGATGAAGTATTTATTTATTGTATATATTTATTTTAACATATTAATTGTAACCTAATGTAATTAATTCGGAGATATTTTTTATCGTGAAATGAATAGGATTCCCGTCTTTTAATTAGTGATCTTCTTCGACTTTTGACTAGAGATCTCGAGTTTACATTTGCAAATTCTTCGACTTTTAATTAAAGATCTCGAGTTCGAATTTATAAGTCATCGACTTTTAACTAGAAATCTCGAGTTCAAGTTTGCAAATTCCTCGATTTTTAACTAGCTATCTTGACTTTGAGTTTGCAATTTCTCAATTTTTAACTAAGTATTTCGAGTTCAAATTCTGCAAATGAAATTTTTTAATTAAGTTGAAGTTTGCAATTCCTCGACTTTTGACTAGGAGAGTGCTTCTTTTCTTTAATGGGTCTTTTAATGACGTGATTCCAATTAGACGAAGATTCAATGGGATATCGAACGCTAGGTAAGAAATTTAAAAAAAAATTGGGCCTCTTTTGTTTTTTTGCAAAAGCTTTCTTGAAAATTTGAAAAAAAAAAATTGCAAAATGTTTTTCAAAAACGGTTGAGAAATTTTAATGAAAGCTTATGTTTCTTTTAACTTTCCAAAGTAAGCATTAAATAGTCAGATGCCAAATATAAATTATACAAGATTACAATATTGTGTGACTAAAAAGATTGTGATTGAAGAAAAAAATATTTGATTCTTCAAATAATGATAATAATATATATATATAATAGGGAAAGTAGTTAGTTTATCATTTTTATTTTTAAAGGAGAATAATTCATAATTTAAACACTTTTGTCTAATGCACAAATTTTGGACCACATTTTTAGTTGACCCCTAAGTAAAAGGGAAAAGAAAGAAAGAAACAAATCCTTGTAGTGTTTTGGGAAATTATTTTTGATTGAATGAAGTAGAAAGAATTGACAAATCAAGATATTTTAACAGAAAAACAGTTGAAAATTACAAATAAAATTTAAGAGAGATTAATTTAGAAGAAAAATCTAAAGTATACCAAAAAAAAAAAAAAAAGAGTTTAGTTTTGTATATTTATGGTGTGAAACTTTTTCATTATTAAAGTTCTCTTTTTAATCTTTAACGTGCACTAAAAATCCTGAATTAGTTTTGATTTTGAGTTCGAATACTATTTACATGTGATTTTCAATTGAGTACATTATACAAAATTTATTTATTATGATTTATATGTTATTATACTGAATCCAAATTTATTAGAAGCAGAAAGAAATAATTGCGGATTCCTTTTTTTTTTTTTAAAAGCAATGAAACTAATTAAGCTCACATTATGATTTAAGGTGGTGAGAATAATTAGCGTACTTGAAAAAAATAAAGAACTTTTTATTCCTTAAAAAAATGATTAACTTTTTAATTAAAAAATTGATCTGTCGAGGCAACCAAGTACACAGGTGTATACTCTGTGATTGGCTTAAATAAAATATTAGTATTAATTAATATTTAATCATCTGAGTTGAATAAATTAAACAGTCCATTAATTACAAGGTAGATTTGGTAATCTATTAAAGTATATAAAGTATGATAATGACAACTATAATAAGAATTAAACTCCTTTAATATCGGAGATTAGAGTTAGAAGTAAGCTACTTTTTTTTCTTAATTAATTCCTTATGGTTTTGTCTTTATTTGGCATGTTAATTAACTCTAGTTAAATTTACGATGTGCGCATAAAAAAATAATATATAATTTTTTAGAAAGACAACTCATCAACCAATTTGATAAGAGCTTCTGAAAATGAGATAATTAAAAAGAAATAATTCTTTAATATAAGGATATAGTTGAAAACAATTATAGTTTTCTGGTCTTGAATTCTTAAAGTAATACTTATTTTGGAATAATATTTTTTTTTTACAAAAACCAATACTTATTTTAAGATAGATAAAATATGTGTTTAAAGACTTTTGTTTAGCTACTCCTGATATAGTTGTTGTTGGGTTTGGCATGGTATGGTAGATACCAAATACCATATCGAAATCAAAAAATTTAAAACTAGAAATTATATATTATGGTATTTGATATGTATTTTTAAAAAGTTTGATATTCGATACAATATTTGATATTTATGAAAATTAAAAATAACAAAATTACTGTATTAAAGTATATAGTTACATATAAAATTTATATAGTATTTTTAAAAATTATAAACCAAAATTACCAAACCAAACTTTTCAATATCCTACCATACCGTATCACGCCCACCCCTAATTGTTGTCCTTCGTAACACATTTAAGACACTAACACCTTGTAGGGAGCTTGACTTTTGTTTTTAAATTGATTTTTTTTTTTAGAAAGTTTGACTATTTAACCCAACATTTTGGAGGATAGGAACTAAATGCTTCATTAATAATTGTGACCTAATTTCTTACTTACCCTCAAAATTCACTATTGAGTTGTAATCGAAATAGATTAAGAGAAGAAACGATGTTTAGATGACATATTTGACCTATAAATCAACATGGACATTGAGATCGATCGAAATTAGTCAATCAACTAAAAGAAACGATAATAAAATTATTTTTAACCATATATTATACTCCTTCTGTCCAACAATACTTGTCTACTATTGACTTGGCACACCGCTTAAGAAACAATAAATAGAAGGGTGATTTTACTATATTACCCTTTGAATATAATAAATACAATGTATTGAAAAATGTAATAGGAAGATTATTATAATTAATGATAAGGGTAAGTTAGGAACTAAGTGTAAAATTATCCATTGATTTCATAAAGTGGACAAGTAGTGGAATCTTCTTAATTTTTTTTTAAAAAAAATAAAAACAACAAAAAAAACAAACTTCAATATTGTCACCAACAAATACTACTACCAATTTTTCAATTCTAAATCAAATATCATGAACTTATATCCATGATTGAAGCTGAATAAAGAGAAATTATATTATAATCATATAATATATGTAGGGTATATACGTTGAAATTAATTAATACGTTAGTCAAATTAATAGCTGTGTTTTTTGTTTTGTTAAGATAAATTAATTGACGATCTGATATTTTTTGAATCCATATGTAACACACATTACTTATAAAAGATTTTTTTTCTACAAAAACTGTGAATTAGGAAAAGATTAGTCGGTGAAATATGAAGACTTTTTAGCATACCTATTATTATAGCGTGTTCAACACTTTTTGTTTAAATAATTAAACAAATGTGTGATATAAATGAAAATATTTTCTAAAATATATTTCATTTGAACATCTACAGGCTACGTGGAAAGTTTGTAATAAAAAAATGTTTCATGAAATAAGAGTGAGATGGAAGTTTAAAATATATCATTAACTGCCTAATTCCCAAAATTAAATAAAAGTGTTCCAAATTATTACTATTCTTTTCCCTTTTCAAAAGAAAAAGCGTTGATGGTCGAATTGGTTGAGTACGGGATTTTTTGAATAGATGATTTCACGTTTGAAATTTCTTACCTTCTTTCTTGGTTGAGTTAGTCGTATGGGACTTGTCAAGTATGATTTACCTCTCTTATATGATTTACGGATAATGATATTGAAGCGAAGTTTATTTGTGCACACTCAAAGAATAGCAATTGCGGATTCCAAATTATGAATTGTTGGAAAAGATAAAGCATTCTATTGAATGCAACTTTTAAGACTCCTTTTGGTAAATTGACAAAGTTTTGACTAATTTGTTTCCATGAACTTTCGACTCATTTTTCTATCAATTTAATTAAAACTTTGTTTGGCCTACCTTGATTGCTAGCTAATGCTATTGTCATATTTCCAACCTATCAACCCTAATGGATTCTATATAAAAAAAAAAGTATTAATTCATCTCCTCTTTTTTTGTGCCAAAAATTAAATTTATGATCAACGTGTTGAAAGACTATCAAGAGGTTTGGAAGAATAGTAAAAGTTTATTCATTTTTAATTCGAAATTTCGGGATTGAACTTTAGCATGAAGTCCTCTTTGATAGAAAATGCTAAAACAAGCTGTTGTGGTCTTTCTACCGTTTGAATCCACATTAATTAAATCATTAAATTATTAATTGAGTCAGTGAATTCAAAACATATCCTTTGAGTCAATACCTTCGCAACTTGCTTTTCTTCTATGAAAAATTAAAAATATCAAAGTAAATTATGACTTATAAATAAGAAGACAAGACGTTAGTGGACCTAATAGCAAGGAGACATTAAAGTACGTTATGTGAGGTCCTATCAATATTACAATCCAAAAATTATATAACAGAATTGTTATTAGGAGTAATATCTATTTCTTGTGAAGAAAATCTTTATATGGTTCATATATATTTTTGACCTTTCAAAAAAAGCAGAATATATTACTTTTGTTTTTAACGATAATGTTAACTTTTAAAATAAAAAATATCTTTTAGAAATTACAAACCACAACATGTTTCACCTGAACCTAAAGAGACAATTAATACATCTTTCATTTTCATCTGTATGAGGTTCAAATTCCCGCGGAGATAAAAATATTAGGTGATTCTTTCAATCTGTCTAAATTTTAGTGGATAGAGTTAGCTAATGCGTGTATCGATAAGATGTAGCAGTATGTTTTTAGAATGTTTTCGTTGTGCATATATTTCTTTCCAAAATATAATAAAATTTGTGGTTAATTTCTTTATTCTTTCTGATTTTTGAAATAGTTATGGGACAAAGTATTGCTAGTATATTGTATATATTTATATTGGTTGAGTCAAAATTCTAATAAAATGGCTAGAAATTAAAGAGTGAAATCTCAATAATGCAAAAATCTTTCTACTTTTGGAATTTATCCCCACCAAATCTATTTTTGCTTTACACTAATAGCAACAGATAAGAGAGTTTACAATGTATTATAATGGACTCTATTAATCTAATTATGGGATGCCCTTATGAAATTACACTTGCAAACATAATTTACAAAAAAATTTATACCATAGTCTAATATTTTCTCATACATGCTTAAAAGGAATCTTTAGATTGTGATTTAGAAAGTTCATAAGTTGCAAGAGAAATAAAAAGGTTTAATACATAGATAGATATATCTTAACTTGATCTCAACTGACATTTAAACACTCAAACTTTGAGGATGTACGTTTATACGCCTCAACTCGTCTTCACTGTGTCAATCGATCACTCCAACTTATAAGCATCGAGTGTACACGAGACACAGTGGGGACGAGTTGTGTCTAGATGTACATTCTCAAATTTGGAGTGTTTAGTGTCATTTGAGACCCAAGTTAAAGTGTGTATTTATGTATTATGTCAAATAAAAAGAAGCCATTTACTAAGCAACTGCACCAAAAAAGGGACAACCGGCGAAAATTTATGGTATATTTGTCATTGAGTTGTTCCCTTGGGCACAATCATATCAAATGGTAAAGAAAAAGAAAAGAAAGGTATATGTAGTGTAATCCCACAAATCGGAGTCTGAGGAAAGGAGAATGTACATAGACCTTATCCCTACCTCGTGGAAGGCAAGAAGGAAAATTACACTTGTGCAAAGTACAGAACAAGAGTTTTGTGTCAAAACAGGAGCTCAATTCATCAACTACTGATACAAATTTAGATATTACAGTTCACCAACACCAAAAATGAATGGTAGCTGAGCATTTTATTTTGACAATGATACATGAACTATTTCTGAAATTTGCATTGCCTGACAATTACATTTATTAATAGAAGCTTAGCCAAGAACACAGCTCGAAAATACTGAAGAATCATTCGATTAAGCTACAAATGTATGCAGATCGAACCATATGAGAACTCAGGTTAAAAATGTAAGAATGACCTCAGTAGCTACTTACTATTTCCGACAACCTTCGAATTTGAACTGCAAATCCGAGACTATGTATACTTCCTCATTGAACTGCTTCTTTCAAGAATAAGAAAGATAAAACAATGATATACCTGCACAAAACCTTAGTCGAAAATTCTCTCCCCTGTTGATAGTACTAGAAATACAAAAGAACTGAAAATGCAGAGCAGCCCCGGAATGAAGAATACTGATGTCCAGCTTTCTGGACTTGTAAGATCCAACTGGGCCTCTTTAGCAGCTTCAAGTAGTCGACCAGTGAGATCAACTCCAACGATGCCAGCTAGTGTACCAGCTGTATTTGAAACTCCCATAATAATTCCAGCATACCTTGGAGCAATATCCATGTGATTAACTGCAAAACCAGCTCTTCCTAACGCTAAGAAACCAAGAGCCACGGAGGAACAGAATAGAGCCCCGCCAGATGTTCTAAAGTAAGGAAGAGCCATCAATGCAAGAGAAGCTACGATGAAGCCCACTGTGTTTAAAAGTTTTCTGGTTTTAGTTATAGACAAGATTCTCCTCGTGACAAAGTGATCTGCGATTACTCCGCCAATATTTGAGAATATAAACATGTTTAAGTAGGGCATCATCTTGGAAGAGCCCATTTCTTGAAGGCTGATCTGGAGACCCAATTCAAAGTATGTGGGAAGCCAGTTCATGAGCACGTAAAGTGCATAATGAAAGGTGAAATTATTCACAACAATTGCCCAAACTGGTAAGCTCGTGACAATTCGTTTCCATGGGATTGTTGGAGTTTTGGTGGAATGTACTCCATTCTCTGCTTTCAACTTTGAACTCCCTTTAAGCGGCAGCAGGGTTTCCCCAAAGCCCGACGCAGTTGCTTTTGGATGCTCAGAACGAGGTGGATCAGCCGCATAACTGAACCAGAGTAGAGACCACATTGCACCTAAAGCTGCTTCAGCAAGAAATACAGATTGCGGACCCCTATACTTCACCAGACTAGGAAGCATAAGCATTCCCATAGCTGCACCCAAGTACATTCCAGAAGTTGTAAAGGAAACAGATCTTGATCTTTCATGTGGCGGTACCCACTGTGCAAGGACAGTGTGGATGGACGGAAAAATGAAACCTTGGGCCACACCAACGAGCAAACGGGCTATTACCAGGACAATTGTTCGGTTTGGGTCAAGTGGTACAAAAGCACATGTCAAAGACCATAAGAGAAAAGAAAGGAGGAGGACACGCCGTCCACCAATCTTTTGAGCTGCCCAACCACCAGGTACTTGTGAGCATGCATATCCATAGTAAAAGGTCGACAAAATCACACCTTTGCTACTCTGATTTACTCCTGCAGCATCAGCAGCAGTAGTATACGCAATAGAGAAGCCCACCCGCTCTATGTAGCAGACAGAAGTGCAGATGAACATCAAAAATACAATTAAATAGCGCCTTGGAAATCGACTGCTGCCCATTATATGCTAGTTTGTAAATGCAAGCCATACACTAGATGACTTGAATTTCTGTTGAGTAATCCACTAAACAGTGATGTTTAGCAGGTTTGAAACTAATAGACAGAAAGAAAAAGTCAGATCAAAACATTCAGCTCAGATCAAAACATTCAGCTCATTTTAGTAAATTTAACAATACAGATATCAAACATTTGTAGTAAATCATGCAAAAGCAACTCAAAGAGATTTCAAACAGGGGAATACTGGAAACAAGGGAGAAAAACACTGAAGGCAGGGAAAATGCAACTGAAAACAAATGGTACAATCATATCTTGCAGGTCAACTTAAAAATATCACCTCAAGGAAATACCTTTTACTGCAAAATTAACTTTCAAATCCAAGAATCTAAGACAACATTGTTCAGATGATATTGAACAAATGCTGCTGCACCCATATCAGATCCTTCCAAAATGCAGTACTTTTGAAGGATCTGAGATGCACCAATTAACCTTTTTGATCAGTGAGCAACATAGGTTCAGATATTACTAACAGTTGAGAGGGTTCTGAATGATGCAAATTATTTTTAGAAGTAGCCTCTATCTGAAGCTTCAGAGTTTTGCAAATTTCCCCATATAGCTAATGGACAGAAGCAGATTTGATCACTTTATAGAAGGATGTCAGAGAATTGGCTGTCACAAGAATATGACTACCACAGAAAGTTGCACCTGCTAATCTAAAATTCATTTAACCGTATCCTTAGTATTGTTAGAGATTGCTTTGACATGTCGCCAACCTTAAGTTTCTCCAAGTTTTTAATTTTACCACTCAAAACTTCAAACCCTTCTTTTTTTAAAATCAAATAAAGACTTTTCATATGGTTTCAGCACCAAGAATTGTACTACTGTTAAAATATTACAATGCAGCTCAATTTTGCAGTGAGTATATAAATCTACCAATTTTCCTTCATTATATATCTGCACAAAATTACAACATGTAGTGGAGTTACTTAAACTTCAAAATCCAGATGGAAGTAGCTTTGCCCTTCAAAACACCTCAAATTCCTTTCCCTCGAGATAGTCCAAAATACATAGCTAGGAATGGTCCTCCATATAAGTTTCAGCTTCTTGTTTCCTTTGAAGAACATCCAGCTGTTAAGGAATTTTTTTGTGGTTGCTAGGATGACTCATTTGATTCCAAAAATGTTAAGAAGAGATGCAATGGTTCAAAACTTCAAACCATTCTTAATTCTCCCAATTAAAACACATAGTTTTTTAGTCCAACCAACGCAAAATTGTTAAAAAAACTAGACCTTGACCTAAATCAATACCAAAAGATAGCTTATCAGGTAACGATTGTCCAAAGATTAAATAGTGAGACAACATCTCGTTTCTTCAGCCAACGGTAGACACTCTAACATCACTTGCATGCCCTAGACTTGTAATAGTGACCCAACATTGTGAAACACAACAATGGGAACGGCCTGGGCTCTGAACCTTGAATCTAACTCAACTCCAATATTTAGCTCACAAGTTAAAGATTGCAAACACCATGTTCAGTCAACTAATGTGGGATGACACTCTGACAAGAATCTAACCCCCATTCCCATTTCCAGCATCTCATTCAGGAGCTTGCATCTAACTCAACTCCAAAAATTCAGCTCACGAGTAAAAGGATGCAAACACCATATTCCTTCAACTAATGTGGAACACAAACAAGAATCTAACCCCCATTCCCAATTCCAGCATCTCTCTCTGGAGCTTGCATCTAACTCAACACCAAAATTCATCTTACTGAGTCAAGGATGCAAACACCATATTCCTTCAACTAATGTGGGACAACGCTCTAACAAGAATCTACCCCCCACCTCACCCCAATTCCCATTTCCACCATCATGTGAGAAGCAAGAAAATAATTTTTTGTTGTCAACTCTAATCAAATATCAATCAATTCAGCTATATGAATCCAGTTTTAAAACAACAAAAAGAAGTAATTAAACAAGAACAGAAAGTGAAACAATGACAAAGATCACATCTTTACCAACCCCCTCAATAGGTCAACGAAAGTCCCCAAAAAACCTTAAAATCTATGAAAAAAGAAACCCCATTTCAAATTAAACATAAATTCACAATACCCACAAGCTCAAAACACAAAAAAATTACTTCAACAATGTATCAAGCTTAAAATTTTACCACAAATCAGAAGAAGCTTGACACTGGGTATTTGCAAGAACACGAACACTTCACTGAAGATCAAGAAATCACAGTCACTTCCATGGCCAAAATCTTTATTGTTAATTCAAACAGCATTCTGAAGAGAGGGGATTTTCTAGATGAAGAAGAGACTGGGGAAGGTATAGTGTGGGGGGGCGCTAAGTCGTAGGTTCCCAGAGTTGACAAAAATCCCTAGTGAGAGGTTTACGAGTGCAGGACTCTATTTTTTTATTTATATTTTTACGAGAACGGAAAATGGGAGAGGGGATTTTTTTTTTATTGTGACGATCCATATAAATATCACTATAAAATGAGCCTTATAATAAATTGAAAAGGGTAAAAGAAATTTCTTTAAAAAGAAATTTCTTTAAAATACGTGAAATTCATTATAGTTTTATCGTATGATAATAGTTTGATTTAATTATTCCCCATTATTTTATTGAGTACATATCTTTAATGTCATATTTGACCTTTCATATTTTCATATTGCTAAACACTATGCATTTTGAGAATTTGCATTTGCCTATAATCAGTTTTCATCACGAATCAATCAATTAACTACGTTTCAATTCCAAACCAGTTTGATTCTACTTTGCGATTTTCATTTCAGATACTCAAACACTCTTTTGTTAGGATAAATAAAGGATTCTATAATACTTGAGATGAGACAAATCTCATATCTCTAAATAAAAGAAAAAGTAGACACTCATGATTGTAGGCAAATATTTGATTTTATTGTCATCTGCAACATTCTCTATGATTGAATGTTGAAATACACAGTATAAGATTCATCTCTAAAGCTAAGCAATGGTGACAAAATAAAGTTTCTCTTTGCCCCTTTCGCCACGAAACTGATAGGATGATACTCACTAATGCCATTTCCCAGTTTAAAACTTGATGCCTGTTTGAATCCAGTATCCGAGGACTTTGAATTGCAGCTAAGCTTGACAGTTGAACTCGATTTGTAGTCCACACCGCTATAGATGAAACAGCCTTTCTCTGCTTCAGACTCGAGAGAAACTGTATTGCCTTTCCCGTCCAATCCAGCTGTCAAACGGAATAAGGAACCACCATCGTCTGAGGAGGCTGCAATCCCGAGACTTTGTTCTTGGCCTTGATGAGAAATGAACATTCCAGGGAGATCAAAGAGCTCTAACATGACTTGTTTTCCTATGATATCTTTATGTTGTGAAGGCTTAACTGATGATTTGTCGAGTGAAATGAGTCTGAACGTTGCGCTAACAGCGGCATCTGTTCCAGCTCCAGGGTACTTCTCCATTTGAATTGACTGATTAGAGTTTGTCAGAACAAATGTTGCATTACCAGATTCTTGCATCAGAGATATTAAATCAGAATTATAGTCAGCTGGGACGGGAGTTATTAACTCCGAAAGAGCTGTGGTTGATTTTGTTTCGATGTCCCAATCACCACTAGAATGACCAGCAAGAAGGTATGGACCATAATGAATTGCTTGAACGGATGCATACTCGGGACGGTCATCTGAAGCATCACACAAGAATTTCTTTTAGCGATAAAACAATCGTGAGATCATTTCTCCACTCGAAAAAACTGATAAGAGTACTAGAAACATACAAAAGAAGTACCTTGTATGGCCTCAGTTCTAAGAATCATGGGTAGCTCGAGAGTGATTTTGTCGCCTTGGCCCCAGGTTTTAGTGATAGTCAGGAAATTACCTGCATCAACGAGTAGAAACGAAACACCATAAAACTTTTTCTTAAAGGATATCAATTATATAAAGACCATAACTAGGCAGAGAAAATGATTTGATGATAATAAAGAGGCATCAGATGAATGAAAATGTCACACCTGGTGTTGGTAGAGACAAATCCTTTCCGTTTAACGTTGCCTTTGCACCACTTGAATGTGTCCAGCTCGGTATTCTCAAGTTCAACGTGGACGATGCACCACTTGAATGCTAAAAGAAACATACATAATATAATCAACTGATCATTCAAAAGACGATACTCAAATTAAGTTGTCCTACATGCTATTTGATCAGCTAGATGAAAATGAAATTCAGCAATAATTGAAGATATAACATGAAAGAATGAACGCGTACCCCATTTGAAGATATTGTAATTGTCACTTGGAGGCGATTATCCCACGAAACAACAGGCTCGATTTTCTGACTTACCGAGACCTGTCCAGATTTCCAATCAAGAGAGCTAGGTATAAACTGGATAATGTACAGGCCTGGAGAATTCCCTTTCTCTTCGAAATATATAGAATCTCCCAACTTGGAGAATGATTCAATTCCTAAAAGAAGACAAAGGGAAACCAAAAGTTAAAAACCATTACAGGTTTTCATAGGTTACGAATCTTTAAGGTAAACTCGGTAGGTCAGATAATCACCTGTCCCATAGCAGCACCAAAAGGAATTGAACTGTGTTCCCCAATTGTGGTAGCTCCGAGCCTTGGATTTGCCACGACCAAGAGGAAGCATATATATCATAACTCCAGGATCTGTTCCCCTTTGGATGCTGAGTACACCATTTGTTAATGCGCGTTCATAGTAATCAGCATATGCCATTTCTTTGGTCCATTTGAATAGGTTTCGGGAAACCTACAGAGATATCAAACAAAAACACTTACATCACTTGGTTCTTCACCTATGACAAAATATAAACTGCAATAGTACTTTAGCTCCTTTCTCTCTTTCTCATTTCACTGAGAAACTATGAAAGTTTCCATTTCTAAAGAGACATTACTCTCCACGAACTTATTAAACTCGTTTCCTCTCTTCCACTAGATAGAGCAAAAGACAAAAACAAAGTCACAAAATCTTATAACACACCTTCAGCATGTTATAGGTCGTACAAGATTCCTCATTCTCGGTTTGTAGTGTGCTTGCCAACCGCTTGGGATCGGACCTGATAAGGATCAAAATGTCAAAGAGGAGCTAATTTTGTGCATATAAGAAGTATACTTAATCAAACACGAAACAAAACTGATGCATCAATTAAGTTAAATTTCTTGGATTGGCTCTTACCAAAACTCACCGACTGATGTCCCACCAGTGGCATAGCTGTGGGAAGAATTGACGATATCCATAAAGTACATCCCGATTTCCTGTCAAACAAAGTTCAATAACTTAAAAAGATCGAACTTCCTCTCGAACAACTTGAAAAGCAAATCAATTTACCTTGTATAGGAGATCCCCAGTAATTTCATAACGCATTTGAGATCCAATGACAATTGGGATGTGTGTATTGGCATGAAAACCAGATATATCGTCAGCCTGTTGTAATAAAAGACATTAAGAAATGGGACAGAAATGGATCGTCACCTCTAGACAAAACAATTAAGTACTCTTTCTCAGATATGATGATTATTATAACGCGTCCAGTTGAGTTTTATAGAATGGTAATTAGGATCACTACAAGAAACAACATTTTAGTGTGATCCAATGAATTCGAATTCGCGGAGAACTGAGATTTACACCTTTAAAGCTAGGAGTCCTAGAAAGCATGGTTTGTCAAAAAGATGAGCCAGCAATAAATGCTTTGAATTGCCCTGCAAAACCAATAAAAGGAAGTGTTAAATCAGGATAATTGTGTCTACATATACATATATATGCTTTTTAAGATTCTTTGTTGCAAAGAAAATTGGACATAGACAAGAATATGTAATCTTTATCATTGGTCCAATAGGCATTACATTTGACACCCAAGTGCAGAATGCAACAACAACAGCATACCCAAAGCAGTCCCACAAAATGGGATTTGGGGAGGGTAGATGTATGCAGACCTTACCTCTACCTCAGAGGTAGAGAGCCTGTTTCCGATAGACTCTCAGCTCAAGGAAAAACAATCCAAAGCAGTCTAGAAAAAGAAGTAACGGAACACAAGTGCAGAATCCAAAAAATGCAAATGTAAAGAAGAACAAAATAATACAGATTCTTGACCAAAATTCACATACATTTGTATCTAATTCAAGTCCAATTGAGAATTCCAAATAAGAAATCAGTTCTCGGGTGCTCATTTGTGACATCAACATCAACTGGAATAGAAATTATACAACAGAAACTACAGAGATAGGAAATTGTAAGGCAGTTCATTTGACATAATATACGTACCGTTACACTGTATAACTTGTAAAGAACATCATTCATGCCACCAGTTTCTTCATTCAAGGATAGCCAGTGTCGTTCAATGGTATACTTTGTTATCACATTTTGCACTCGATTGTAGAAGTACTCGGCCATCCATGTAGTCATTTTCAAAGCTTGATCATTACCAGCTACCATATACTGGTCCAAGAGACCAGCCAATATCTGTTAAATCCAACGAAATAAGCTGCTTATTCAAGAACAAAAACAGATGTAGATACAAGATTTTTTAACAAGTTAGTTTACTTCACCTTGTGGATTGTGTAGTATGGTGCCCAAACTGGTTTTATAGCTTCAAAGCGGTCAAAAAGTTCGGATGGAAAAGCGGATAGATATCCCGAGCCCATTGTCTCCTGACAGGCAGAAAGCGCAGAAACAACAGCAGACATTTTCTGTTTGAGGCTGTCGTTATGTGAGCTAGCCCACATAAATGCTGAGGCACTAAGGTAATGACCTTTTCAAGTTACAGTTAACATCAGTAAATAAATAAATCATACACGAATAAGAGCACGTATAATTGAATGAAGTACAAATGCCAAAAACTTATCTTAAATGGTCGGAAAGTAAACATACTGAGAAGCAACAAGTAAAGGGAAACCAATTAAACATGCTACTCTATTCTGGTCATTAGTTCAGTACTAGAAATCGATACAACAACAACTACGCCTCAGTCCCAAACAAGTTGGGCTCGGCTATATGAATTTCCACTTCTTCGTTTAAGCTCATGATAAGTGCTAGACATTGCTACACCTTTCCTTTTTGGTCTGTCCCAAAAAGAGTGTCTCTTTCTACATTTAGTAAGTTCTCCAATTCCAACATTCTACGTGGCATGTTTAAGACCACAAGATTTAAAGGACTACACACATCTTTAAATCCACAAGATTCAAGAGTCTCCTTTTATTTCCTAAACTCCGTGCCAGTCAAACTAAGACACTTAACTTGGGACCGAGGGAGTAAAAGATTCTAGCAAGCCATTCTATAGAATCATATTTTCAGGACATTAACAGAAACTAATACATTGGTATTAAAAGAGTTCAAAGGAGTAAAGCAGGGGAAGCAATATAACAAATCTTTGGTAAATATCGATTTAAGCCACATTTTAATATGTTTTTCGAATTCAAGTTGCACAATAGAAGTGTAGTTTTTTTCATGAAAAACAAAAGTCATACATGACATGAATTCTACAAGAACAAGAAGTAATGAGCACATCACCAGTAACCATACGCGAAATTAACCCTGCACGAGAATTACTCAAAAAATACAGAAAGGTGTTTAGCAAACAGAACTAACCTACAAAATGACCGCGAAGCTCGACACCTGGAGCCTCCCAGCCTCCATATGGATCACCAGGAGTCTCCAAACCAGCAGTTTTCCTAAAACTCCACACCAAACTATCAACATCCAACATCAACAAATACTCCAAATTAGTCTGTTGAGCTATTCCATGCATTGAACTTGGTTCTATTCTCACATCATGAAGTGAAACTTCATTCAACAAACCATCAATCCCTTTAACACCACCAGAATTCTTAATCTTTCTATACATCATCACCCAATCAAATTCCTCTTCCTCCCTCAACATCTTCCTAGGATGCAAATTACTCCAAGCCGAATCATCTGTCGGAGTCAAATGGTAATGAGAAAACATCTCTTCTCTCCAAGATTCATTATTTGAAGATAACAACTCATATCTTAGACTATGTGATGATAATTGAGTAGGAACGTTAGTACACTCCTTACTCAAAACACCACCACATAACATAGCAAAAAACACCACACCCCACACTTTCAAGAACACTAAAGACTTCATCTTTATCAAAAAAATGAACCCCCAATGAACTAAAAAAGATCAAAACTCTCAAGAAAAACTCAAATTTCAATAAAAATTGTATCTTTAATGAACAAAAGACTTCATTTTTATTAAAATAATAAACCCCACAAGCTCATTCTAACCTCAAAACTCATAAAGATTGTACCTCTAAAGAACATTAGAACAAAAAAAAAACAATCTTTATTTTTGTAGAATAATAAGAGAGCAAAACCAAACCCCACCAATTTATAGCAATCAATAAATAAAGAATGTTGACAATTGAACCAACTAAATACCAGAGTCCCGTGAAAGGCAAGAGTTGTTTTTTATTGTATAACAAAAATAATCCACAAACTATAGATATTTTTTTCTCATTAGTGAAAGCAAAAAAATATATAGAGCAGAAAAAACCAAGAAAATTGAAACCCCATTAAAGAAATGAGCAAAACAAAACAATAAGAAACATTAAAATCAAAATTATTAGACTCCAAAACTGAACTTTCCCAAATAAAATTATTTGAGAGCTTAAACAATAAGACAAAAAAGGAATGGAGTTTAAGCTAAGATATAAAATATGAGATATTTATGGATAAAATAAACAACATATATATAAATATAGATATATAATATACAAAATCTAAGGGTTAGTAAAATATTTTCTTAAAAAGAACAGAGGAGATATTGACAGAAGAGAATCATGAATGGGTTGTTTGGATTTAATTCAGGAAGTGGTGCCAAGATTTTCTAACAAATTATAACAACAAATAATAATGTCTAAGTTTGACTGGCTACTAAATTTGAAGCAAATAAAGAAAATTATTAATAATACTATAACTTAGTTTTTGATTGAATATTAAATTTGAGACAAATAAAAAAATTATTATTAATGTTGTAAATTAGTTTTTGACCAGATACAAAATTTAAGGCATAAAGAAAATAATTATTAATATTATGATCTTACATTAAAGTAGTTATATCTTCTTAAATGTTTTGTCTTAAATTTGTTAGATACTCTCTCTGGAATGTTTTAATCATATCTTTATTTATTATTTTTAACTATTTAAAATGTTAATTTTTTTTTAAAAAATACTTTCTCTTTAATTCATGTTCAATAAATAAGAAGTGAGTTAAAAATAATTCTCATATAAATCAATCCAAAACTTCAAAGTATATCTTTTCTCAGATTGAAAAAAAAAATCTATTCAATTGAATATTGTTTTCTTTATATTTTTTATCAATTATATATAAAAAAAGAAAGATAATCTATTATTTTTATTTTTAGAAAATAAAAAAATTAAGAAGAGACTGAAAATGAAAATCTCTTTGTTGAATTTATTCATTCATCACACTATTGAAACAAAATAAAAATATTGAATGCAACAATATTGAAATATTTTCTAAGTAATACAAATTTGGAGTAGGTATATGTGCTTTTCATTTGATTTATATGTTTATTAGTTAATGTTTGTTACTTTCAAAAATAATTTACCAACATAAAATAAGAGAATATACTTAATTATTTCTTGAAAATAATGATGGTTTGAATCATCTATTTTTAGTAAAAAATAAGTAAAATAGTCAGAAAGAAGTATAATATTAAAATTGAAAAATTTACTATAATTTTGTTATAAATACATTGCATAATATGATATCTATTTCGACGGATATATTTTAAACTTAACAAGTTTCCTGGAAGTTCAGAAGAGGACAATGCATATCTTCCATAACAAGTGTATTCCACTTAAGCAAAAATATAGTAGCTTTTTTTGAGTGTTCAATCAATTTTGAATAACTAAAAATTGTAGTAACATTTACTTATTCTTTAAGCAAATAAGAAAAATGTTTATCATTTTTAATATGGCGTGTATTGTTCTACGACCAATCATATAAATATTGTGTGTATGTGTTTTCTGACCTGAGATATTATTCAACCTTCATTTAATTTATTGTTTTAATATGATATCTATTTCGACGGATATTTTTTAAACTTAACAAGTTTCCTGGAAGTTCAGAAGAGGACAATGCATATCTTCCATAACAAGTGTATTCCACTTAAGCAAAAATATAGTAGCTTTTTTAGAGTGTTCAATCAATTTTGAATAGCTAAAAATTGTAGTAACATTTACTTATTCTTTAAGCAAGTAAGAAAAATATTTATCATTTTTAATATGGCGTGTATTGTTCTACGACCAATCATATAAATATCTTCATTATTAATCAAAATAAAATTTGAATAATATCCATATATTATTCAAGATGAAAAATATAGACAAAGTAAACATTAATTATTATAATATTATACTAAATAAAGTATTGTGTAGACTTTAATTATTTACAGGACTAGAAAGACATGATTATAAGAGTTAACATAAACAACATGAATGAAAAATATTTGGAATATTCAAAGAAATATGTTATATCTAGATGCATGAGCTCAATATATTCTTCAGAATAAAATGTATATTCATTTTTTATAGAGAATGCTAGGAAGAACTCAATCAGGTGCTTTGACGTACGATAGGTACACAATAAGTATTCTTTTTCTCCACATCAATAATATTATTTTTTGAATTTTTATTTGTGCCGGTTCATTCATCCTTTTTCTTATACTACAGACGATAAAAGCGTAC
Source organism: Solanum appendiculatum (assembly GCA_018342035.1). Classification (NCBI taxonomy): domain Eukaryota; kingdom Viridiplantae; phylum Streptophyta; class Magnoliopsida; order Solanales; family Solanaceae; genus Solanum; species Solanum appendiculatum. The sequence continues at coordinate 117,102 of JAGDQO010000569.1, read as the reverse complement.
AAAATATTCATCGTGATTAAAATTCTTCCTTGATCACAATCAAGATCATGCTCTTTTTTTTTTTTTTTTTGCTTAGATTGGTAAAATATATCTTATTCACTTCATAGAATGGAATAGCACTAGTAAATCAATTTTCATATTTTTTCATTAATAAGATATTATATTGTTCAATAACAAGAAGATGTGAAATTAATTCAGAATATTTTTTGAATCTCATCTTTCGATATTTATGTTGTAGGAGTGTACTCAAGGTAAAAAAAAATGAAGAATATTTTCTCTAGAATATCATGATTAGTGATATTTTCTCCGTATAATTTTAATTGTAAAATAATTCTAGATAGGGAAGAATTATAATCACCGGTAGATATAAAGTCTTGTAGCGACAAATGACCCCATTTATAATGTGTTTGTAGAAGCACGTTCATGTTTAGGTGGTCATATCTATCTTTCAAGTTATTCCACATCATAAGAAGAGATATTTCATCTTTAAGCCCTCATCAAGATGATGTTAGAGGAATATAATGGTCTTGCTTGATTTGATGTTTGATTTTTATTTTTAGTGGTGTGTCAAATTCATTGCAAATTTTTTTTTCCAATACTTTTCAAAGTGACAGAAACTCATGCTAATGACATGTTATAAATAAAGAATATAATATGAAGAAATTATAAATATTGAATAATTTTAATTTAAATAATTATAAATAATTATATATATATATATAGGGGAGATGTGGGTGGGTGGGAACTTTTGGCATTTTTCATTCTTTTATGTTATCTTGTGATTTGTGAATTGGACTAAAGTGATCACCCGTGAATTTCATATTCCAATTTCGAGGTAACTTCTTAGCAACCCTAACCCCCCCTGGTTGAGAAAATGAGCAAGAAAAAAATAGAATAAAGTTCTTAAACGTGAGGTATTTTAAAAATAAATTCTTAAATTTAAAAAATATTATAACAAATTGAGACAAATCCGATTTTAAGTCAAGAAGTAAATGAGATTCCTTTAGTCTGAATTTCATGTGATCATATTTTATTGAATTCGAAATTTAAGGAAAAAAAGAAAAAAAATTTGAAACTTATCTAAGAAAAAATAAGATTGAATTATTATATTGAAAGATATTAATATTTTTTTAAGAATTGAATATCATATATATAAATTGTGATTGAAAGAGTAATACATTAGTAGTTAGTACAATATTATTTTGTGTCACCAAAGGACAGCTATCTTGCTTGAAGAAATGGACAAAGAAAAAAATATTTCTTAAAAAGAGAGGTAATCTTTTAATTATTAAATTCTAAATTTTAAAAATACTCTAACAAATCTAATCTGACAAAGATTTTTTATTAACAAGTTTTTTCCTAGTAAGTTAATAATGTAATAAACTAAGTAAGTCAAAAAAAAAAAAAAAGATGAAAGGAGATTTTTAATTTGTTTCTAAGATTTGAAAAGATTTTTAAGGATAATATAACTTGTGCAGAAAATGCTAATTGGGTGATTTAATTTTAGAAAACACGAAAACACAAAACATTATTGAAAATCAATTTTGACGATTTTCTCTCTAGTAGTTCTTCATGTTTTGTAAACACTCACAATTAAAAGAGTAGATTATTAGTTCAAAATTTATATAGAGTCAAAAGAAAGATATTTCAGTTTGTTCAAAGACATTAGAGACAAATTATTTAATTCAAATATAAGATTGTGGTAGTAGAAAGATTAAATATAAAATATTAGATTGTAGAAAGTAGAAATTAAATATTAAATATAAATATTAGAGTCAAGAAAGTGGAAAGACTAAATATAAATGATTAGATCGTAGAAAGTAAAAAAAAGAATAAATATAAAACATTAGATTGTAGAAAGTAAAAAAACTAAATATAAAACATTAGATCGTAAAAAGCTAAGTAGAAAGGCTAAATATAAAAAATTAGATTATAAAAAGTAAAAAAACTGAATATAAAACATTAGATTATATAAAGTAAAAAAGACTAAATATAACGATTAAATTACACTTTTAAAAAATGAAATTAATAATTGAAATACTAAGATTGATAATATTTTGTAATAAGTTAAAATATATTAATAATGGAGGAGATTAGCTTTGGACCATTCATGTGGGTGTTGATTTGAATCCATATTTAAATAAATAAAAATATATAATGTAATAAAATGTTTTCCTAGTTATATTGAGAATAATTTAAATCAATACTTTATAAAAAGAAGTAACTATATATCAACAATAGAGGTGTACTTCAATTCATTTAGTCCTTTTTGCCTTTTCCTCTTTTTAATAATTTACAAACTTTCTTGCTAGTTGTCGTCAACTCTATGAATATGTACCCAATAAAAACTAATTTGAATTCGCGTCGCATAAAATTCTATTCTGAAAAAAATGCTTTTTGAATATAATAAAATGATAAGTTTTTTTTATGTAACTCTTTGAATATAATAATTTTAAATATCTTAAAACATATATTAGAAAAAGATAATAATTAATAATAAGAGTACATTAGAAATTTTGTGATAAATTATTTATTAATTTCTTAAACTGAACAAGTAAAAATGAATATTTAATTTTAATATAGTAGACAAATATCTTAAAACATCTATTAGAAAAAGATTATAATTAGTAATAAGAGTAAATTAGAAATTTTGTGATAAATTATTTATTAATTTCTTAAACTGAACAAGTAAAAATGAATATTTAATTTTAATATAGTAGACAAATAATAGTGAATAAATGTAGTATTAGGTATACATGCCTAGGGCATTAAAAGTTAAATACTTACATTACTTTTAGGATACGTTGTTACTCTCCCCATCTCAAATTATTTATTGAGATTTCTAAAAATAGTTATTTCAAATTATTTATTATTTTAAAAGTTCAAGATAAATTTATTATTTTTCTCATTTTTACGTTTTCTTAGTAGTTATTGCTCATGAAAATTACAAGCAACGTAATTATGGGTGATATTATGTTTGTTTAAATACCAATAACTGATAAAATAATTAAGAGGCATATATAAAAGATCACGATAAATAATTTGCGACGAAGGAAATACTTATTTTAATAATATATTTTTGTTCTTTACCTAACCTAAGATACTTTTAAAAAAAAATAAAAATTTACACTCTGGAACTTTTGATGAAGCAACCAAGTTGATAGTCACAAAAAGTGATCAATCATTAAATTTCGATTGAAATTGTGCGATTTATAAACAATCAGTTCATCTCTGTACTCATTTTGTGTTACTAAATCTCTGAAATATGTAATTAAATAAAATAAATTATTTATACGCTACTAAATAAATTATCGTCGAACAATTTTTGGTACTATACAATCAATATTTGACGCTAATTCTATTTATTAACAGAGAAATTATTGCCATATTTGGTCAAACACATGTAATTTTAAATTATTTGAAATATGTGAATCTTTGATTCCTTAGCTTGTGAATCTTCACAAAAATTACTAATGAACTATTACCTATTAAAATCGCAAAAAAAAGCTAGATTTATTCGTTAGAGTATTGAAAAATTTGTACTTCAATTTTAATAAATTCCAAAACACTATTTCAGATTCTCCCCCATATGGAAAGGGGTCTACCTTAGTATTAATTAGTAGCATATGCTTCGAATTAGAGTTGTCTCCAAATATGGGATATATTCTCATAAAATTTTGTTTCAATCTGACTTAGCTGGCGAGTGATCCCAACTATTTAATTATATGTGTCATATTAAATATATTTGTGGACGATAAATTCACATCAACCATATTAATTTTGAATAATTAGCCACAAATTTAAAAGTGAATCCAAGATTTAAACTCGACATAATATAATTTTTATATTCTCATTATCAAACTCAATACACTTTTATAATTATAGGGTCGAATTTTATAACTATTTGTCAAAATTTTAACAAAAACATTATATGATTTCTTCAAACTTTTTGAGCGCCTTTAATTTGATGAGTAAAGTTATTCGGTGGTTATGTTAGTTGGGGATAATAGGTACCTATCGAATAGTCGAATTTGGTAGCAAAGTGATAAACTCAAGATTTTTATTAAGTTGAAATTCAAAATATAAAAAAAAAATAAACACACGAAAAATCAAATAAGATATATTTTTCAATGTCCCATACGATATATCCTAACTCCTGCCCTGATTGAATCACATGCACAAGTTAACCTGAACAAGTACTATTCTTATAAAAGAAAAAAGAAATTTTAGTACTTTTTTTTATCTATATATATATATATTATATGTGCGTGCAATTACCTATATATATTTGTAAAAAATACCGAATTCAGTTGAACCGACATTATACATTAGATATGTACCTTTGAATGAGGTCTATTATTGATTGATGTCATAATCAGTTGAGTTGGAAAGCTGGGTCCATTGCATGTACTTGTTGCTTTTATGGTTTATAATTCATCACATCACGGGACCATATAATATATGCTTTTATCACAAAAAAAATGACAGATTAAAAAGTATATATATATATCTTACTATTTTAAGATTATTTTTCTTGTGGGCTTTTGCTTCTCTATATTGGTCATTGGATAAAGTTTAGGAATTGTTAGTTAATGCATTCAAATGTTAGTTATATGGCATTTAATTCCCACGTCATATATATAATTTAAAAGTATATCATATAGTATAATTTTATATATTAGCTAACGTTATAGCATTAAATTCAGTTACTCTGATAGGAAAAACAATAAATATAGATTTTATTCTTTTTGACTCATGATGATGTCATCTATAGTCATTTTGAGGAGTAATTTTTTTTTAATCTTATTTCCATTTTATATGTTAGATTCTTAATTTAATATTAGTAATATTTTTCTTATCCTTGGGTACCAGCTTCCAGAAGATATGCTTTCATGTGGATTTTGGTCGTTAATGACCTTTTTCTTGATTTTGACGATTGAATTTCTCTCTGATTGAAAATGGATGATATGACGTTGATGTTACAAAAAGGTTGGTATAATTAATACGAAAAAAAAGAAATTTGAAAAAGAAAATCAAAAGGAAAAGAAAAATATTTAATTTAATTTGTATTCAATTGAAACAATTCTCTAGGAACATTTAAAAGTACAACTTCAGGGACAACACAATTGAAAAAATAGATTGTAGACAAAAACAAATTAAATGAAGAATTACAAATTGTGTTGTCATGCCCCAAACTCTTAAGGAGAGATGTATCTTAGGATTACTTTGTGCTGGAGAGAGGGGAAACATGGCATGATTTTTTTTTAATAATATGGTGATGGAGAAGGAATTGAAGATGATTGATGATAGTAAGGAGGTGGAGGTGATGGTGAAGGAGGAGGGGGTGAATTCCAGCTAGTAGTAAGGTGGTGGAGGAGAAGGTGACGGTTTCTTGAAGTAGTCATATTTTGGTAAAGATGGCACCTTGTACTCTGGTTTAGGCACTGAAGGTACTTTATAGTCGTTATCTTTTGGAACAAATGACACCTTCTTGTAGTTATCTTCTGGAACTGATGGCTTCTTGTAGTAGTCGTTCTTTGGCAAAGAAGGCACCTTGTATTCTTGTTTAGGCACTGAGGGTACCTTGTAGTCATTATCTTTTGGAATGGATGATACCTTCTTGTAGTTATCTTCTGGAACTGATGGCTTCTTGTAGTAGTCATTCTTTGGCAAAGATGGCACCTTGTACTCTGGTTTAGGCACTAAAGGTACTTTATAGTCGTTATCTTTTGGAACATAAGTCACCTTCTTGTAGTAATCTTTTGTAATTGATGGTGTCTTGTCGTAGTCATTCTTTGGCAAAGATGGAGCCTTATATTCTTTTTCAGGCACTAAGGGTACCTTGTAATCGTTATCTTTTTGGAATAGATGACACTTTCTTGTAGTTATCTTCTGGAACTGATGGGTTCTTGTTGTAGTCCTTCTTTGGAAAAAATGACGCTTTATATTCCTTTTCAGGCACTACTGAGGGTACCTTGTAGTCGTTATCTTTTGGAACAGATGACACCTTCTTATAGTTATTTTCTGAAACTGATGGCTTCTTGTAATAGTCATTCTTTGGCAAAGATGGCACCTTGTATTCATGTTTAGGCACTAAGGGTACCTCTGGAACAGATGACACCTTCTTGTAGTTGTTTTCTGGAACTGATGGCTTCTTGTAATAGTCATTCTTTGGTAGAGAAGACACCTTGTATTCTTCTTTAGTTAGTGAGGGCACCTTTGGAACATATGACCCCTCTTTGTAGTCATCTTTTGGAACTGATGGCTTTTTGTAGTAGTCATTCTTTAGAAAAGATGACATCTCATATTCATGCTTAGGCACTGAGGGTACCTCTGGAACAGATGACACTTTCTCGTAATTTTCATCTGAAACTGATGACTTCTTGTAATAGTCATTCTTTGGCAAAGATGGTAAGCTGTAGTCATTCTTGGACAATTGTGGTACTTTATTGTATGTTGAAGTTGGTGATTCATAAGTTGGTGATTTATAAGAGGGTGAATATGCCTTAGTGCATGAGGCAATCAAGAAAATTGCCAAAGCACAAGCAAATTGAGACCATTGCTTCTTCATTTGGCTACCCATTGAGAATATTTGAATTCTAAGGCTCTAGATGGTTATTTTTTTCTTTTTCTTGTGTGTTTTAGGATGGAGGAACTAGGAGTTTATATAGCTTAGTTGATGATTTGAATGCTTAAAATAATCCAAACATATCATAGATTTCCCCCTTTTTTTGGTTAATGCTGTTGCACTAAGGTCTTGAGATAATGGGAAGCCATGGACAATTGATACACATTTTCTTGGCTCACCTATTTTAAAAAATTAAATCCAAACTTATATTCACTTCCAAGAATGTTGTTCTTTTTTTGTTTTGTTTTGTTTGTTGGTACATTGAAAATGTGATTAAATAAAACTTTTCTAGTTGAAACATTGTTCATTATTTGATGTCATGACCAGAATCAATTGGGTTGGAACGTTGGGTCCATTAACTATATGTACTTGATGCTTTGAGCACGACTTATAATTCACAAACCACCGCTAAATAATGCATTTTAATTGTCCCAAAGGGATCCCAGGGGATCTCCTATGTCCCTTCCTAGTCGAGCTCGTTACACAAGGGCTTGTCTAGTGCAGTTCACATTTCTTATGTGATTTGCAAGTTATATTTGCATAAGAGCATGTTTATCCCGTGCGCACTTGAAGAATAGCGACTGTGAATTTTTTTGGGTTTAAAAAAAAAAAACATTTTAAATGTCGCTATATTCTTTAGTATATTTGAAGGGGTAATTCAAACCGCTGCTAATGCACAATAAATTGCCGCTAATTAATGCATCTAAATCGCCGCTAAATGTATCTAAACCAATTCGGGCCAAAGGGTGAAGCCAATGAGGCAAGGGCTTTAGGCCCAAAATTATTAGAGCCCTCATTTATATAAAATAGTATAACTTACATAAATTCCATAGGGTAAGAAGTAAATTACATTTTATCCCTACTCTTTTTCTAATTACAATAAGCCCTTAAAATTTGTACCTTTCGGATACATAAGTTACCATCCGGATACATTAATTCTGATACAAGAAGAATCCTTCCGTTGCGCTAAAAAAGGGAACAAAATCTTTTCTGTTGCGCTTAAAAAAGAAAAGATACGTAAAATTAAATATCAAATCCATAAATCACGTAATTACATTGTTGTCTTTCTAATCAATCTCTCCCAAAGCATAACAACTTCAAAAAATTCAAATTTCAAATTTCTTCTCCCAAATTGTCAAAAATCTTTTCAATTTCGATTCAAAAACATTGAAAAAATGAGTTGATACATCATGAATATCTCTATTTTCTCTCTTATTTTTGGACCTTTTTTCCACAATCGATTTAGAGGTTGAAGATATATCCTTCTTCAACTGACTTCTCTAATCTCATATTTTTCATGAATAATGGGTATTTAGCAGTAATTTGTATAAATGTATCATGGCCATTAATGTGTATCAGATACATGTGATACACATTAGGCATTAATATGTATCAATTATAGTACAATATGGTTTATGTACCAAGATTATTATTGGGTAATCTTGATACACAACAATAAACTGATTTACTACTATCTATATCCTTTTAAAATTAAAAAATATTGAGGATACATATTAGAACTTGATATATTATAAATGATACATTAGCCATTACTTATGTATCAAGTACATAAGTATTGAACATGAAACCTACTAGTCGAATATTCATCAATATTAGGGTTATGTATCAATGTAATAATAAAACATAATCTTTTGCAGCATTCATGTATTAGAAATTTCATACCACTAACAAAGGCTAATTTAAGAAACAAAATAAACAAGATACATTGAGAATCTATAACTTTGGTAAAGATGGGTGTGAAGATGCATCCTTCTTCGATTTTGACTTCTCCAACTCAAGAGTCTTCATGATCAATAATGGATTGTTTCTTTGTTTAGATCTATTTTCAATAAAATTTTCATCGTTAGAATCAAAGACTCGACGTACAATATCTTGAGTAGTTGAAAACTAATTGTGTAATTCTAATACAAAAAGAAGAAGCATCATCCATAAGTATTAGTAAATTGATGATGAAAAAATTAAAAAAAAGGATGAACGGAGAGAAACAAGGAAGACGAAAACTACCTATTCAAGAAGTTAGAGCTATCTGAACTATTGAAAAATTGTCAGTTACACTCCTAAGCTATGTGATAGTCCTATTACCCCCAAATTTATGTTTTCTGTATTATTTAGACACCTAAACTATATATGTGTAATCACATAGTTTAGGTATGTCAATGGCAATTTCACCACAGTTTAGGAGAGTTTTTATGCCTTAGCTCACTTCCCTTTACCTATTTAAATTACCATTTCATTTGTACTAAAACACGCATTGATGATGAGTTGGTCAAATATTATTCTCAATCACAACAGGCACGTGTATGCCAACTTTAGATTGATTCTTTTTTTTTGTTTATTTTTTAAGTTAAGTCATCTTAATAAATTTCGACTTTAGGCCACAATTGTTTTGAACCTAAATCACCGTTAAATTCATTAATTTCTGAAGGGGCAATCCAAAACTGTCGCTAAGTGAATCTAAGCCGTCGCTAAATTCAGTGATGAAAGAATTATCATGCAATATTACTAACTAAGATAATGTTACTTCATAAGATAAAATGTGTCCCCTCCAAAAAATAAAAATAATAAATAAATAAACGGAGGGTTGTAACTCTATGGCACTTGTAAAAATTATTGTTTGTTCATCTCTTTTGTTTGCTGTTTTGGTGACATGAAATGACCACCCAATTAAATTGATGTGAAGAAATTGACAAATGTTGGAGGAATAGATATATGAAAATACATAAAATATCAATGAAAAGAACACACGATGTATTCAATTGAAACAATTCTCTAGAAACTTTCAAAATACAATTTAAATGACAAAGCAATTGCGAAGGAAAAACAAATTAACGAGTAAAGAATTGCAAATTTAAATTTCATGCCTTCAACTCATAATATGAGAACCAATTTGGTTATATATGTTGAGCTGGTGAAGGACTTCCTTGAAATATGTTGAACATGAAAGATGAAAATTTAATAATAGGGAGATGGTGGTGATGGAGAATTAGGTGATGGTTTTTTGTAGTAGTCATTCTTTGGTACTGAAGGCACGTTGTATTCTGGTTTAGGTACTGAGGGTACTTCTGGAACAGTTGGCACCTTCTTGTAGTTATGTTCTGGAACTGATGGCTTCTTGTAGTAGTTATTCTTTGGCACTAAAGGCACCTTGTATTCTTGTTTAGACACTGAGGGCACCGTTGGAACATATGACACCGTCTTGTAGTTATCTTTTGGAACTGATGGTTTATTGAAGTAGTCATTTTTTGGCAAAGACGGCACCTTGTTTTCTTCTTTAGTTACCGAGGGTACTTTTGGAACATATGTCACCTTCTTGTAGTTATCTTCTGGTACAGATGGCTTCTTGTAGTAGTCATTCTTTGACAAAGAAGGTACCTTGTATTCATCTTTAGGCACCGAGGGCACCTTTGGAACATACGACACCTTCTTGTAGTTGTCTTCTGAAACTGATGGCTTCTTGTAGTAGTCATTCTTAGGAAAAATAGGTACCTTGTATTCTTCCTTAGGCCCTGAGGGCACCTTTGGAACATATGACACCTTTTTGTAGTTATCTTCTGGAATTGATGACTTCTTGTAGTAGTAGTCATTCTTTGGCAAAGAAGGCACTTTGGATTCTTCTTTAGGCACTGAGGGCACCTTTGGAACATATGACACCTTCTTGTAGTTTTCTTCTGGAACTATTGGCTTCTTGTAGTAGTCATTCTTTGGCAAAAAAGGCACCTTATATTCTTCTTTAGGCACTGAGGGTACCTCTGGAACATATGACGCCTTTTTGTAGTTGTCTTTTGGAACTGATGGCTTCTTGTAGTAGTCATTATTTGGTAAAGAAGGCACCTTGTATTCCTCTTTAGGCACTGATAGCACCTTTGGAACATATGACACCTTTTTGTAGTTATCTTCTGGAATTGATGGTTTTTTGTAGTAGTCATTCTTAGGCAAAGATGGCAACTCGTATTCCTGTTTAGGCATTGAGGGCACCTTGTATTCCTGTTCAGGAACTGAGGGTACTTTCTTGTAGTTATCTTCTGGAACTGATGGCTTCTTGTAGTAATCGTTCTTCAGCAAAAATGGCACCTCATATTCCTTTTCCGTCTCTGAGGGTACCTTGTAGTTTTCACTTTTGGCTACTGTGGTTGGTACTTTATTGTATGTTGAATCTGATGATTCATTAGAATAAGGTGAATATGCCATAGTGCATGTGGCAATCAAGAAAAATGCCAAAGCACAAGCAAATTGAGGCAATTGTTTCTTCATTTGGCTTCCCATTGAGAAGATTTGTATTTTAAGTCTAGATGGTTATATTTTTCTTTTTCTTGTGTGTTTTAGAATGGAGGAACTAGGTGTTTATATAGCTTAACTAAGATGGTCACTTGCTGTTTGGATGCTCACAAATAATATTTTCCCATTTTTTTGGTTAATGCTATTCCACTAAGGTCTTGGGATAATGGGAAGCCATTAATTTTCCCTATTTAATAATTTAAATCCAAACTTCTATGTCTTCCAAGAATGTTGTTCTTGTTTTATTTTTTATTGGTACTTTGAAAATTTGATTAAATAAAGTTTTGAAAGTTGAGATCTGTGTCGGCCTAACAAATATTGTCCATTAGTTATATATAGTTTAGATGCTTTGAGCACGACTTATAATTCACATCACGGGACCATACAATATTATTTTGTGTTTGATTAGGTTTGATACAAACATGAAAAATTGGAAGTTATTGTTTCCAATGTCATAAATTTTTAAATTTTTTATTAGGTTTAATAATCTTTATTATTCGGATTTTATTGATTCAGATTAATCTAAAATCGCCATCATGTATATATGATTCATTTTAAGGGGAGAAGTTCTCTACGAGAGATTAATCTATTTCCTGAGATCGAACCTCACGTATCATCAAGTATTAAGTCGATCAAATTTTCTTACAGATTATTTTTGATTTTTCTCATAATATTATAAAAGTTCTGGCTTTTTAAAAATATATTTCATATAATTTACAAAAAAATTCTACTTGAAGGCCAAATTTCACTGGGTATCTCCAACCCTACCCTCTATTTTACTCTCCAAATATAGAGTTTTCTATTTTTTTCAGACAACCAACTCTAATCCAATTCTCTATTTACTCTCTAAAAAGAATCTTTTTCTCTCTCCTCAATATTATATTGTTATTATTTCTATTTCATTTTTATTTTCTTATTTCATAATATAAATCCTTTCTTTCTTTTTTCCAAATAATTATCCTATATAATTTTTATGTAATATAAAATTCTTTTTTTCAAATTTCTTATTTAATATAAAATTATATTTTATTCTAAATTTCTAAATAACATAAATTGCAAGTAAATATTATATAATATGAAATACAACTACATAAACATTACATAAATACTCAACTTTCAAGATTATTACGTTGCTCTCATAAATGCTCTGTTAATGCATTACGGAGTTCAAAATGAACATTTTTGTCCTTAAATTTTATTGTCTAGCTAAAATTAATAATAATATCAAATTATATCACTTTAAGTGACGACATATTTTTTTTAAAATTGAAATATTATTAATTTTTGATAAAAGTACTATATATTAAATAATATATTTTTTTAAATGTTATATTGCATTTAAATTTTTTTACAAATTTTAGAGATTTAATTAATAGCTTTACATGAAAAATAATATGTTAATTACAAAATAATAAAAATAATAATATAATATTCAAAAAGTGAAATAGAGAGTATGACTAGTAGTTCTCCAAACTATTCATCTCTCTATAATTGAAGAGTAGAGGGTAAAATAGAAATGGCTTATGGAGAGGACATTCTCTATTTTACTCTCCAAATATAGAGAATGGAGAGTAAAATAGAGAGGGGTTGGAGATGGTCTTAGCCGATTGCTAAAGTACTCTGAATATAGACAGAAAATTCCTACCGACTATTTTTGAGTAGTCGGCATATTGAACGTTAGGCAGATATTTAGCTGACCATTAAAATACCAAAATGGTCACTAATGTAGTTGGAAGCTATTAAAATATATTGCCTCTAAATGCTTTAATATATGAGAGGGTTACGAAAAATCCACAACATTTTATCGTAAGTAATGTAACATTTTAAATAACATTTATCACCCGGCTTCTCTTTATCTTATTAAAATGATTCACTTTATTTAATTTTTTTATCTCACATAAATTGTATGTTCCAGTGTTTTGCTATTAAAAATATAGCAAGTGAACAAATTCTGGAAGAATAGACGAAACTACATAAAGTTTCAATAAAAAAAACTTTGATATATATCATGCCTTCGAACTCATATATAATATTCAATTGAACAATTCTGTTAAAAAATTCAAAATACAATATAATTTAATTAAATGACAAAACAATTGCAACCCAAGCTAAGGTAGGAAAAGGAAAAAAAACAAAAACAAATAAAGATTACGAATTTAGAGAGCATGCCTTCAACTTATAAAATGAGAACCATTTTGGTTATGTATGTTGAGCCGAAGGACTTCCTTGAAGCATGTTGAACATGTGAATTAGATGAATATTTAATAATATGGAGGTGGTGGTGATGGGGAGGGAGTTGAAGATGATTCATGGTAGTAAGGAGGTGGTGGTGATGGAGAAGGTGAGGGTTTCTTGAAGTAGTAATTTTTTGGAAAAGACGACACCTTGTATTCTGGTTTAGGTACTGAGGGTACCTCTGAAATAGATTGCACTTTCTTGTAGTTATCTTCTGGAACTGATGGTTTCTTATAGTAGTCATTCTTTGGTAAAGAAGGCACCTTGTATTCCTGTTTAGGCACAGAGGGTACCTCTGAAACAGATGACACCTTTTTGTAGTTATCTTCTAGAACTGATGATTTTTTGTAGTAGTCATTCTTTGGCATAGAAGGCACCTTGTATCCCTTTTTAGGCACTAAGGGTACCTCTGGAACATATGACACCCTCTTGTAGTTATCTTCTGAAAGTGATGGCTTCTTGTAATAGTCATTCTTTGGCAAAGAAGGCACCTTGTATTCTTGTTTAGGTACTGAGGGTACCTCTGGAACAGATGACACCTTTTTGTAGTTATCTTCTGGGATTGATGGCTTCTTGTAGTAGTCATTATTTGGCAAAAAAGGCACCTTGTATTCCTGTTTAGGTACTGAAGGTACCTCTGGAACATATGTCACCTTCTTGTAGTTATCTTCTAGAATTGATGGCTTCTTGTAGTAGTCATTCTTTGGCAAAGAAGGCACCTTGTATTCTTGTTTAGGCATTGAGGGTACCTTGTAGTCGTTATCTTTTGAAACTGATGTCACCTTCCTATAGCTATCTTCTGGAACTGATGGTTTCTTGTAGTAGTCATTCTTTGATAAAGAAGGCACCTTGTATTTTTGTTTAGGCACTGAGGGTACCTTGTAGTCGTTATCTTTTGAAACCGATGACACCTTCTTATAGCTATCTTCTGGAGCTGATGGCTTATTGTAGTAGTCCTTCTTTGGCAAAGAAGGCACCTTGTATTCCTGTTCAGGCACTGAGGGTATTTTGTAGTCGTTATCTTTTGAAACTGATGGCACCTTCTTATAGCTATCTTCTGGAACTGATGGCTTCTTGTAGTAGTCATTCTTTGGCAAAGAAGGCACCTTGTATTCCTGTTTAGGCACTGAGGGTACCTCTGGAACTGATGACACCTTCTTGTAGTTATCTTCCGGAACTGGTGATTTCTTGTAGTAATCATTCTTTGGCAAAGATGGCACCTTGTATTCCTGTTTGGGCATTGAGGGCACTTTGTTTTCCTGTTCAGGAACTGAGGGTACTTTCTTGTAGTTATCTTCTGAAACGAATGGCTTCTTGTAGTAATCATTATTTGGCAAAGATGACGCCTTATATTCCTTTTCAGGCACTGAAGGTACTTTGAATTCTTCACTTTTGGCTAATGTGGTTGGTACTTTATTGTAGGTTGAATCTGAAGATTCATAAGAATAAGGTGAATATGCTATAGTACATGTGGCAATCAAGAAAAATGTCAAAGCACAAGCAAAATGAGACCATTGCTTCTTCATTTGGCTACCCATTGAGAATATTTGAATTCTAAGGCTAGATGGTTATGTTTTTCTTTTTCTTGTGTATTTTTGAATAATGGTGGAAATAGGAGTTTATATAGCTCAACTAAGATGGTGACTTGATGATTTGAATGCTCAAAATAATCCAAACATATCTTTGATTTCCCATTTTTTTTGTTAATGCTATTCCACTAAGGTCTTTAGATAATGGGAAGCCATGAACAATTCATACACCTTTGCTCAACTTACCTATTTTTAAAAATTGAGTCCAATATTTTATTGACCTCCCGGAATGTTGTTCTTGTTCTCTTTTGTTGGTACATTGAATATTTGACTAAATAAATTTTTTTAAGTTGAAATATATATGTGGTCGGCCTAACAAATAAGTATTGTTTATTAAAATTACATAATTAAGCAAACATATACTAGTTAATTAGTCATTATAGCTATAGTTTTAGTTAATTAATTACCATTCGCCACCAACATTCAGTGATAATTATGTGGGCTGCGGTTCGAGTTTGTATAATTCTCACATTTGTATAATTTGAAATTTGTATAGTATAATTTGTATAACTTTTGTATAATGTAATTTTGTATAATTATTTAAAGTTCAGATGTTTGTGTTTGTAAAAATTCATTATTTCGGAGTTTATACAAAAAAAAACTCAATTATACAAACGTACCCGCGAATTATACAAACTCACCTCCGAATTATACAAACAAAACAGCTTAAACTATAACTACATCCCGTAAATATACATTATAAACCATAAATTCACCTGAACCGTCGCTAAATTTACCTAAATTACCATCAATCGTCGCTAAATCCACCTAAATCGCCGCTGAATTCAACTTAAAAGCCACTGAATTCACCTTAGTACAGCTAATTAACTCTCATAAACGGTCACTAAATTTACCTAAATGTCGGTAAATTCTCATAAACCCTTGCCAAATCCACCTAAATTACCATAAATCGTATTATAACAAAAATAGCTTTTAACGGCAACAAAATACATACATTAACAAAGAGTGATAAAGCTTTTACCGACATTAGTTAACTGTCATTATTGGATCCAGTATCAATTAAGCTATTACCGTTAATTATTGGATCCAGTGTCAATTAAGGTAGATCGAATCTTGATCGGCATATTTTGTGATGTATTTTCCCGTTTCTTTTGTAAAAATAGTGTCATGGTCAGATTCGAACCCGAAATCAACTGATTAGGAGTCGACACTAACACCATTAGGCCAATGGGAAACATATATGATTTTAGTAGACATTATTGATATATAATATAATATATATGATCTTTAATATTATATAGTAATATATATAAAGATCGCAATTTAAATTAATATGATATCAAGTTGTAGAAGTTCTAAATTTAATTTTTGTTGACATTTTTTTGTGTAATTTTTACTGTTTTTTCATAGCATAAAAAATTACTCCAATCCTCCATCTAAATTTATGTGATGCAATTTTCTTTTTAGTCTATCCTGCTAATTAAAGAATTGGGACGGAGGGTGTAGTAATTAGATGAAAATTTCAAATGATTGAGACGTAAGGAGTAATAATTTTCTTCTTCCAACTAATTCTTTCTAGCTCCTTTCTTTTCGTCAAAATTTCAGAAATTCTGCCGTGAGTTTCTCTTACTCTTTGTTCTATTATCTAAATTATTGATTGCATATGAAAAAAAATAGTTTGTACCATGATAATTTGAATATTGTTAAAAATTTAATTTGCAAAATAAAATGTATGTTGCAATAAAGGACGATATGAAAACCATAGCGAATTCTCATTTGATTTTCTCAGCCTTTTTAGATTTTCAGTTGGTGTGAGTCAATACTTCATTTGTTTCTGTTACTGAAATTTTGTATGTGGAATTATTCGACCTCTTTATATTTAGTTTGTTACATAGAGGGTGAAGTATTTAAAAATATAAATAATTATGTCATTATTGAGTGTTTTTAGAATAAGAAAACTTGCCGGGTGCAATTATAAATGAATACTAACTGTTGGGAATTTTTTTTGTTTGCTGGTTTGATCTGTATATTTGTCATTCTGAAGTAAAAGTATGAATAACCAAATCAAAGTCGTCCCAAAATGCTGTTTACAAGTTCAAAATAGGTTAAATATTTAATCGATTTAATCAAATGGCACCCACAACCTTCAAATTCTAGATCCGCCTCTGGACTCTAAACCACCGCTAAATTCACATAAACGCCACCAAAATGCGTCTAAACCGTGACTAAATTCAGTAATATTTGAATTTTGATGAAGGGTAGTCTAAAGTAGTCCAAATCGCCGCTATATAATTAATGCACATAAATCGCCACTAAATTCATCTAAACGCCGCAAATTGCATCATATTAACCGCCGTTAAATGCTTTTATATCTGAAGTAGAAATCTAAACCAAATCTAAAAAAAATTATTAATATGTTATAAGATCAAATGATTAATTGAGATTAAAAAAAAATTAAAAAGGGAGGGCATTTTTACAGTATAATGTAACTCAATGACACTTACAAATTTTAGTATTTTCTTTCTTTATTTTGCCTTGTTGTTTTAGTAACATGGAATGCCCACCCTACTCTTGGTCTTGGAATCACCAAATCCTCACCAAATACACGTATAGACTTTCAATAAAAAGAACTTGTATTCAATTGAAATAAATCTCTGGATACATTCAAAATATAATTTAAATGACATTAATTACAACTCAAATAGGAAAGAAAAGAAAGAACAACAAATAAAGAATTGCAAATTTTGATATCATGCCTTAAGTGAACATGCATGTTGAACATGAAAGATAAAAATTTAATAATATGGAGGTGGTGGTGATGGAGAAGGTGATGGTTTCTTGTAGTAGTCATTTTTTGGCAAAGACGAAACCTTGTATTCTGGTTTAGGCACTGACGGTACCTCTGGAACAGTTGGCACCTTCTTGTAGTTATCTTTTGGAACTGATGGTTTCTTGTAGTCATTTTTTGGCAAAGAGGGCATCTTGTATTCTTGTTTAGGTATTGAGGGTCCCTTGTAGTCATTATCTGTTGAAACTGATGGCACCTTCTTATAGTTATCTTCTGGAACTAATGGCTTCTTGTAGTAGTCATTCTTAGGCAAAGAAGGCACCTCATGTTCCTGTTTAGGCACTGAGGGTACCTCTGGAACAGATGTCACCTTCTTGTACTTATCTTCTGGAACTGATGGCTTCTTGTAATAGTCATTCTTTGGCAAAGAAGGCACCTTGTATTCTTCTTTAGGCACTAAGGGTACCTTTGGAACAGATGGCACCTTCTTGTAGTTATCTTCTGGAGCTGATAGTTTCTTGTAGTAGTCATTTTTTGGCAAAGAATATTCTGGTTTAGGCACTAAGGGTACCTCAGGAACAGTTGACACCTTCTTGTAGTTATCTTCTGGAATTGATGGTTTCTTGTAGTCATTCTTTGGTAAAGAAGGCACCTTATATTCCTCTTTAGGCACTGAGGGTACCTTGTAGTCGTTATCTTTTGAAATTGATGGCACCTTCTTATAGTTATCTTCTGGAATTGATGGGTTCTTGTAGTAGTCATTCTTTGGAAAAGAAGGCACCTTGTATTCCTGTTTAGGCACTGAGGGTACCTCGGGAACAGATGACACCTTCTTGTAGTTATCTTCAGAAACTGATGGCTTCTTGTAGTAGTCATTCTTTGGCAAAGAAGGCACCTCGTATTCCTCTTTAGGTCCTGAGGGTACCTTGTAGTCTTCACCTTTAGCTACTGTACTTGTTACTTTATTGTATGTTGTATCTGTTGATTCATAAGAATAAGGTGAATATGCCATAGTAGAAGTTGCAATCAAGAAAAATGTCAAAGCACAAGCAAATTGAGGCCATTGCTTCTTCATTTGGCTTCCCATTGAGAGGATTTGTATTTTTAAGGCTAGATGGTTATGTTTTTCTATTTCTTGTGTGTTTTAGAATGGAGGAACTAGGAGTTTATATAGCTTAACTAATATGGTGATTTGGATGCTCTCAAAGTAATCCAAACATATCAGAGATTTTCCCAAATTTTTGGTTAATGCTGTTCCACTAAGGTTTTGAGATAATGTTATGCCATGAACAATTCATACAATATTTTATTGGCTTCCAAGAATGTTGTTCTTGTTCTTTTTTGTTGGTACATTGAAAATTCGACCAAATAATTTTTTTAAAAGTTGAAATATATATGTTGTTGGCCTAACAAATATTGTCCATGAGTTAAATGTACTTTTGATTCTTTGCTCACGACTTAAAATTTTCATCATTGGACCATACATTATACATACTTTGCATCACTAAGAATGATAATATATTGGAAGCTATTATTTCCAATATCATTTATTTAATTATCTGGTATTTAGATAAACCACATCTAAATTCATCTAAACTGTTAGTTAACTTAACTCACCTCAACCGATGCTAAATGCGTTTAAACCGCCACTAAATTTAGTAATATTTGATGAGGGGTAGTCCAAAGTAGTCCAAATTGCCACAATATATTTAATGCACCTAAATTCATCTTAAATGCCACTAAACAAAAGCTAATTTTTTTATTAATATGTTATCATATCAAAATGATTTACGGTTGATAATGATGGCATGTAAATATAATGTAACTCAATGACACTTACAAATATTACTATTATTTTCTTTCTTTATTTTGCTTGTTGTTTTGGTAACATGGAACGTCCACCCTACTGTCACGATCCAAAACTGTGTGTAATGGCACTTGTCCTATCCCACTTGCTAGGACAAGTCAGCCTAAACCCAATAAATCGAAACAAAAGCGGAAAATAAGCAAATCAAAGAGAATAATGATAAGCGGAAGACTTCAAACTAAACAATCCTTCCCAAGATTGGTTGCCACATGTACAAGCTACGAATTGAAATGAAATTACAAGTCTCAATGTCTTTGTATCTCAAATAGAACAAGACATAAAGTAAAAAGGTCGAGAGAGATCGCCAACATAGAATAGCTACCTCTCAAGTCTCCTCAAAAGCCTCGGAGTAAAAAGAAGAGAGAACTAGATCACGGTCCGGGCTCGAAACCTACACAAGTGTAGAAGCAAGGGTGAGTACCAAACCACACGGTACCCAGCAAATTGACTAATAAAACAAGGTAAATCTAATAAAATTCATGAATCCCTGACTTCCAACCGAACCTCCAATAACTACAACCTGCACAGAAGATCAGCCCAACCTAACATATTTCAATTCACAGTTCATATAACACATAGATCAATAACAGCTCAACAACAATACCGAAATAACTCACATCAGTATCAAGTATATCAATCCCAGAGTCACAAGACATAAACACAACTCCACAATGACAAGAATGAGATAATGTATGTAATACAATGTCAAGTAGAGTGATGCATGTCTGTCCTACGATACACATCCGCTGAATCTCAGATCGGAACCCATGGGGGCCACACATGGACCATGTATCCGCCGGAACCATTTTCCATCGACATAATCATCAATCGCTGGAACCATTTCCCATCGACATAATCATCAATTGCCGGAACCATTTCCCATCGGCATAATCATCAAAGTGTCTCATCATAGTATCTCAGAACCTATGCACATAAGCATGATCACACAAATAATGAGAAAATGATAGTGCTCACAATCACAACACAATTCATATCAATGCCAATCACGTCACACTATCAACAATATATCAACATCAACAATTACATCATTTACAACAAGATCATTTGCCTAGTCTCCAATTCACTACTCCTTTCATGACAAGTAGGATCAATCGCTAAGCAAGAATTTCAAGTCTAATCCCATAATCCACGATGAGCAAAAGACATATGATTCAAGTTCACAATCACATCAAAATTTTCATAGCATTTTTTCCAATTACACAACAATATCAAGATCACGTCCCATCACATTTTGGCCCGCTACTTTAGCACACAAAGCCATTTTTATTGAACCCGTCGATTAGATTAGATTGATTCATACAAGACTTCAACCCATTCCTCAATCTCATTACTCCCCAACACAATCAAGGAAGAGAAATTTGGAAAATTACAAGATTCACAAAGTTTTAGAAGTCCACTTGCCTTAACCGAAATCGAAATCAACCAACGACCAGAGCTTTTCACTTTCGAGAGCAATCCAAAGCAACACAATCTAATCAGATTATGAATCATAATAAAATTTTCGAACAACAACACTAAGAACATGAAAATCGGGCAAAGGGGTCCAAATGGCTTAAAAATTGAATTTCGAAAACAAGGTTTAAATCCAGAATTTCTCACATGGAAATAATCTTCAAAGCCTTAGGAAATCATTAATGAAAACCATTTTGAAAACGGAATTCAAACCAGTCCACAATCACCATTTGATCAAAAACTCGGAGTTTATGCAAAACCCCCCAAAATTTCACTTTAAAACTCAATTTTCAAATTGAAATCATGATATAATCAATGGTAATCAAGGTTTTGAGTTAAAATCAGTTACCCACAAGGTTTCCACGAAAATTCCTCTTTCAAATCGCCTCCCCAAGCTTCAAAATGTTAAAAATAATGAAAATGAGACATTTCCTGAATTTACATTGTTTCAGGCATAAAATGAACTCCGCAAATGCGGAGAACAACACAGGGACCCTCCGCGAATGCGGGCCCTACTCCACGAACGCGGAGGTCAACGGCCTCACCCTCCGCGAACGTGCCACTATCTTCGCGAACACGGAGGCTAACAAAGGTGCCCTCCGCAAACGCACGCACTTCCCCTCTGTGAACGTGGGGGCCAAAATATCAGGCACCAGACACAGCAAAGATCAACAATTCCATAAGTCTCCGAAAGGACCCTCGGGATTCTTTCGAAACCCCGTGCACACAAACTAGATATGCTACCCTACTAAATTCGACGTTCCGGAATCAATGGAACCGTCATAATTCAAATTCGAGGTCTCCTTGACCCGAAACCCGATAAAGCACAACTAAACTAACTTAAGTCTCAAAAACTCAAATCAAGCTCGGGACCTCTAAAAATTCAACCAAGGTCACCCCTAGGCCTAAAATCATCCCCCAAATCCAACAGAGTTGTCAGAAATCCCATCCGAGCATCTAATCTCTGAATGTTGACCAAAGTCAACTCTATGATCAAAATTTCACAAATTTTCAACTCAAGGCCTCAAATCCACGATACAGCCCCAAAATTGATTCCGTTATCTCTCCTAGACCAAATTCCACATTCTGGAGCTGATGAAATTGACAGAATCTCCACCCGAGATTCGAAACTCTGAATGACCTCAAAAACCACATTTTGACAACTTAAGCCTTTAGAATTCAAAACTTTCCAAAAACTACAACTTAACAAGAAATTTCACAAAACTAACTTCAGATATCAGTCAAAAATGACTCGGAGCAACTCTCGAGAGGGGTAAAACTGTCATTTTATAAAATTACCAAAAATGACCTTCAGGGTCGTTACATCTACACTTGATCTTGGAATCACCAAATCCTCCTCACTGGTGGTTGTTATTTTGCTATTAAATTTATGTGAAGAAATTTATTGGCAATTTCTGGAAGAAAAGATATATGAATCTATATATACATATAAACTTTCAATAAAAAGAACTTGTATTCAATTGAAATAAATCTCTGGATACATTCAAAATATAATTTAAATGACAAAACAATTGCAACTCAAAGTAGGAAAAAAAGAAAAAAACAACAAATAAAGAATTACAAATTTTGATATCATGCCTTCGAACTCATAATATGAGAACCCTATGGGTTATATATGTTGAGCTGGAGAAGGACTTAAGTGAACATGCATGTTGAACATGAAAGATGAAAATTTAATAATATGGAGGTGGTGGTGATGGAGAAGGTGATGGTTTCTTGTAGTAGTCGTCATTTTTTGGCAAAAACGGCACCTTGTATTCTGATTTAGCCACTGAGGGTACCTCTGGAATAGTTGACACCTTCTTGTAGTTATCTTCTAGAACTGATGACTTCTTGTAGTAGTCATTCTTTGGCAAAGAAGGCACCTTGTATTCTTGTTTAGGCACCGAGGGTACCTGTGGAACAGATGGCACCTTCTCATAGTTATCTTTTGGAACCGATGGTTTCTTGTAGTAGTCATTCTTTGGTAAAGAAGGCACCTTGTATTCCTCTTTAGGCACTGAGGGTACCTCTGGAATAGTTGACACCTTCTTGTAGTTATCTTTTGGAACTGATGGCTTCTTATAGTAGTCATTCTTTGGAAAAGAAGGCACCTTGTATTCCTGTTTAGGCACCGATGGTACCTCTGGAATAGATGGGACCTTCTCATAGTTATCTTTTGGAATCGATGGTTTCTTGTAGTAGTCATTCTTTGGTAAAGAAGGCACCTTGTATTCCTCTTTAGGCACTGAGGGTACCTCTGGAACAGTAGACACCTTCTTGTAGTTATCTTTTGGAACTGATGACTTCTTATAGTAGTCATTCTTTGGCAAAGAAGACACCTTATATTCCTCTTTAGGCATTGAGGGTACCTCTGGATCAGATGGCACCTTCTTATAGTTTTCTTTTGGAACTGATGGCTTCTTGTAGTAGTCATTCTTTGGCAAAGAAGGCACCTTGTATTCCTCTTTAGGCACTGAGGGTATCTTGTAGTCGTTATCTTTTGAAATTGATGGCACCTTCTTATAGTTATCTTCTGGAACTGATGGGTTCTTGTAGTAGTCATTCTTTGGCAAAGAAGGCACCTTATGTTCTCGTTTAGGCATTGAGGGTACCTCTGGAACATATGACACCTTTTTATAGTTCTCTTCTGGAATTGATGGCTTCTTTTCGTGGTCATTCTTTGGCAAAGAAGACACCTTGTATTCTTGTTTAGGCACTAAGGGTACTATGTTGTCTTCACTTTTAGCTATTGTGGGTGGTACTTTATTGTATGTTGAATCTGATGATTCATAAGAATAAGGTGAATATGCCATAGTAGAAGTGGCAATCAAGAAAAATGTCAAAGCACAAGCAAATTGAGGCCATTGCTTCTTCATTTGGCTTCTCATTGAGAAGATTTGTGTTTTAAGGCTTGATGGTTATATTTTTCTTTTACTTGTGTGTTTTAGAATGGAGGAAGTAGGAGTTTATATAGCCTAACTAAGATGGTGATTTGAATGCTCTCAAAATAATCCACACACATGAGAGATTTTCCTATTTTTTGGTTAATGGTGTTCCACTAAGGTGTTGAGATAATGGGAAGCCATGAACAATTTTTATTGGTACATTGAAAATTAAGTCCAATTTTTTATTGACTTCCAAGAATGTTGTTCTTTTTTGTTGGTACATTGAAAATTTGACTAGATAGAATTTTTTTAAGTTGAAATATATCTGTTGTCGGCCTAACAAATATTATCCATTAATTATATGTACTTGATTTATGCTTTGAGCACTACTTAAAATTCACATCATGGGACCATACATTATAGTTTATACATACTTTGCATCACCAAGAATGACTATACATTGGAAGCTATTATTTCTAATATATATCATATATTTAATCTAATTATGTTTGGTTTAACCATCTGGTATTTAGATAAATCAATGCTAAATTCACTTAAAAATTAAATATGTACGTGCATAGAGAGACTTAAAAAAAGAAGTAAATAGGTACGTCCATAAAGAGATTTAATCTCAATTGCATTCATTTTTTAAAGATAAAGTGATTTGTAACTATCCTTATTAATCTCAACAATAAATGTTTTTTTTTAAAAAAAAACTATATAGATAAATAATTTGAAATTAACAAAAATATATTGAAAAAAATATCACTCTGGAAAAATTTCTAATAATTTAGAACACAATTGATTTTGTGCATTCTTATATAATTTTTAAGACATTGTTCCAAAAAAATATATAAAATTTTAATTTGATAAATAAGTATGTAAAAATTAGTCAATAAAACTGTCAAAATTTACACAAAAATTAAAAATTTTAATAAAAAAATGCTAACAAATTAAAAAAAACCTACACATAGCCTACACTTCCATTTCTCTCTTACTTCATGTTATCTTTACTTATTAATTAATTTATAAATTTTTTTGACCTTTTATATTTATTAATAAAAAAATAATTTTAACTGTATTTTTTTTTAAAGATAAGGTGGCTTGCAACTGTCCTTATTAATCTCAACATTAATTTATTTTTTAACAAAAATCTATATAAAATGAATTATTTTGAAATTAGCAAAAATATATTGAACAAAAAATAACGTTTTGGAAAGAATTCTAATAATTTAGAACACAGTTGATTTTGTATATCCTTATTTTATTAAATTATATTTGATTAAATGAAAATCATTTTATTTTGCATGATTGAACTAGAGAAGAGTGTTCTAAAGATCTATAAATTTTAAATTTAATTAATTAGCACAAATATCAATTCAGCACACACTACATATGCTATTATTAATCTTCATTATACTAAGAGAAGGAGATATTGTTTAAAAAATGTTTGGTGTCTTTGAAGAACTTATCCTCACTATAAAAAGATTAGGATAAATTTTTATCATCATCAAGTTCCTATATAAAATCAAAATACCTTAACCGCCACTATATTCAGTAATATTTGATGAAGGTAAGTCCAAAGTCAAATCGCCGCTATATATTGCACCATATTAACCGCCGTTAAATGATTTAATATGTTATCTGATCAAAATGATTTATGGTATATAGACTTTGAATAAAAAGAACTTGTATTCAATTGAAATAAATCTCTGGATACATTCAAAATCTAATTTAAATGACAAAACAATTGCAACTCAAAGTAGGAAAGAAAAGAAAGAACAACAAATGTTGATATCATGCCTTGGAACTCATAATAATATGAGAACACCAAGGGCTATACATATTGAGTTGGAGAAGGACTTAAATGAAACAGGCATGTTGAACATGAAAGATGGAAATTTAATAATATGGAGGTGGTGGTGATGGAGAAGGTGATGGTTTCTTGTAGTAGTCATTTTTTGGCAAAGATGGCACCTTGTATTCTGGTTTAGGCACTAAGGGTACCTCTGGAACAGTTGACACCTTCTTGTAGTTATCTTCTGGAACTGATGGCTTCTTGTAGTAGTCATTTTTTGACAAAGAAGGCACCTTGTATTCTTGTTTAGGCACTGAGGGTACCTCTGAAACAGATGGCACCTTCTTATAGTTTTCTTCTGGAGTTGATGGCTTCTTGTAGTAGTCATTCTTTAGCAAAGACGGCACCTTGTATTCTGGTTTAGGCACTGAGGGTACCTTTGGAACAGTTGACACCTTCTTGTACTTATCTTCTGGAACTGATGGCTTCTTGTAGTGGTCATTTTTTGGCAAAGAAGACACCTTGTATTCCTGTTTAGGCACTGAGGGTACCTCTGAAACAGATGGCACCTTCTTATAGTTTTCTTCTGGAGTTGATGGCTTCTTGTAGTAGTCATTCTTGGGAAAAGAAGGCACCTTGTATTCCTGTTTAGGCACTGAAGGTACCTCTTGAACAGATGGCGCCTTCTTATAGTTATCTTCCGGAACTGATGGCTTCTTATAGTAGTGATTCTTTGTCAAAGAAGGTACCTTGTATACCTGTTTAGGCACTAAGGGTACCTCTAGAACAGATGATACCTTCTTATAGTTTTCTTCTGAAACTGATGGCTTCGTGTAGTAGTCATTCTTTGGCAAAGAAGGCATCTTGTATTCCTCTTTAGGCACTGAGGGTACTTCTGGAATAGATGGCACCTTCTTATAGTTATCTTCTGAAACTGATGGCTTCTTGTAGTAGTCATTCTTTGGCAAAGAAGGCACCTTGTATTCCTCTTTAGGCACTGAGGGTACCTCTGGAACAGATGACACCTTGTTATAGTTATCTTCTGGAACTAATGACTTCTTGTAATAGTCATTCTTTAGCAAAGAAGGCACCTTGTATTCTTGTTTAGGCACTAAGGGTACCTTGTAGTCTTCACTTTTAGCTACTGTGGTTGTTACTTTATTGTATGTTGACTCTGATGATTCATAAGAATAAGGTGAATATGCCATAGTGCATGTGGCAATCAAGAAAAATGCCAAAGCACAAGCAAATTGCTTCTTCATTTGGCTTCCCATTGAAAATAGATTTGTATTTTAAGGCTAGATGGTAATATTTTTCTTTTTCTTGTGTGTTTTAGAATGGAAGAACTAGGAGTTTATATAGCTTAACTAAGATGGTTATTTGGATGCTCTCAAAATAATCCAAACATATCAGAGATTTTCCCAATTTTTGGTTAATGCTGTTCTACTAAGGTCTTGAGATAATGGGAAGCCATGAACAATTTTTGTTGGTATATTGAAAATTAAGTCCAATCTTTTATTGACTTCCAAGAATGTTGTTCTTATTCTTCTGGAACTGATGACTTCTCGTAGTAGTCATTCTTTGGCAAAGAAGCCACCTTGTATTCAGGTTTAGCAACTGAGGGTACCTCATGAACATATGTCACCTTCTTGTAGTTATCTTCTGAAACTGATGGCTTCTCGTAATAGTCATTCTTTGAGAAAGAAGGCACCTTGTATTCAGGTTTAGCAGCTGAGGGTACCTTTGGAGCATATGCCACCTTCTTGTACTTATCTTCTGGAACAGTTGGCTTATTGTAATAGTCATTCTTTGGCAAAGTAGGTAGCTTGTATTCTTCCTTGGGCACTGAGGGCACATTTGGAACATATGTCACCTTTTTGTAGTTATCTTCTGGAACTGATGGTTTATTGAAGTAGTCATTTTTTGGAAAAGATGATTTTGGTTTAGCTACTAAGGGTACCTCCGGAGCATATGACACCTTCTTGTAGTTGTCTTCTGGAGCTGATGGCTTCTTAAAGTAGTCATTCTTTGGCAAGGAAGACACCTTGTATTCTTCTTTAGGCCCTGAGAGAACCTTTGGAACATATGATGACACCTTATAGTTATTTTTTGAAACTGATGGCTTCTTGAAGTAGTCATATTTTGGCAAAGTTGGCACCTCGTATTCTACTTCTGGAACATATGCCACATTCTTATAGTTATCTTCTAGAATTGATGGCCTATTGAAGTTGTCGTTGTTTGGAAAAGACGGCAACTTATATTCTGGAAC
Source organism: Solanum appendiculatum (assembly GCA_018342035.1). Lineage (NCBI taxonomy): Eukaryota > Viridiplantae > Streptophyta > Magnoliopsida > Solanales > Solanaceae > Solanum > Solanum appendiculatum. The sequence continues at coordinate 89,310 of JAGDQO010000569.1, read as the reverse complement.
TGGAACTGAGGGTACTTTATTGTAGTTACCTGCGGGAATTGATGGTTTCTTATAGTAATCATTCTTCGGTAAAGATGACTCTGCATATTCCTTTTCAGGCACTGAGGATACCTTGTCTTCACTTTTGACTACTGTGCTTGGTACCTTATTGTATGTTGAATCTGATGATTCATAAGAATAAGGTGAATATGCCATAGTGCTTGTGGCAATCAAGAAAAATGCCAAAACACAAGCAAATTGAGGCCATTGTTTCTTCACTTGGCTTCCCATTGAGAAGATTGGGTTAATTCTTAGGCTAGATGGTTATTTGTTTATCTTTCTTGTGTGTTTTGGAATGGAGGAACTAGGAGTTTATATAGCTTAACAAAGTAGGTGATGTGCTGTTTGGATGCTCTCAAAATAATCCAAACATGTCTTTGATTTTTTCATTTTTTGGTTAATGCTATTCCACTAAGGTTTTTAGATAATGGGAAGCCATGAACAATTTATGCACATTTGATTAACTCACTTATTTTCAAAATATTAAACTAAATTTTTATGGACTATTACAAGAATATATTGTTCTTGTTCTTTTTTTTTTTTTGGTATATATATATATATATATATATATATATATATATGTTGGCCTGACATGTGCATTATTTGTATTTGATGCTTTGAGCACGACTTTTAATTATTATTATTTTTGTTTGATAAACATGGATATTTATATTAATAAAATTTAATATGCATCACTTTTAATTCACATTATTAAGAATGCCAGGATATTTTGAATTTGATGGAAGCTATTTATTTCTACTCTTTTCACATATTATGTACTTCAAGCTCTATAGAACTTTTACTTAAACTTAGAAGATTAAATCACCGTTTCTTATATTTCATAATCTGTACGTAACATTTTATCGTGAGTGAAACATTTTAACATTTATCTCCCGGCTTTATCTGATAAAAATTATCCATGGCTGGAAATTATGTAGCTTTAACACAAAATGAGCCAAAAAAAATATACTATTACGAGTTGATTTCTCATGTGGTTACTGAATTAATAGTTATTATCTCGTAAAGTCATCTTTCTTTTTTATTCCAATTTTGTTCAACAAAAAAATATTTTTCTGAGCTAATAATTATTAGTTGAGTAATCGCAATATTATAATTGGATAAAGTAATTACTCAATGGCACTTAGAAAAATTATTATTGCTTGTACCGTTCGTCCAATTTTATTATTTTCTCTATTTTTGTTTGTTGTTTTGGTAACCTGGAATGCGTATTTTGAAGTTTCTGAATTTGGTTGTTATATTCCAATGTTTTGCTATTAAATTTATGTGAAGAAATTAGCAATTACTGGAAAAATATATGAATCTATATACATTTTTTTATGGTTGGTTTCTCTTATTGCAATGTCCGATATTTGCATTGGAGCTCGACTAATGCAGATGGATTTATATACTTCTATAAACTTTCAATAAAAATAACTTATAATCAATTGAAATAAATCTCTAGAAGCATTCAAAATAGAATTTAAGCGACAAAACAATTACAACCCAAAGTAGGAATAGAAAAGAAAAAACAAATAAAGAATTACAAATTTTGATATCATGCCTTCTAACTCATAATATGAGAATCCCATGGGCTATATATGTTGAGCTGGAGAAGGGCTTAAATGAAATATGCATGTTGAACATGAAAGATGGAAATTTAATAATATGGAGGTGGTGGTGATGGAGAAGGTGATGGTTTCTTGAAGTAGTCATTTTTTGGCAAAGACGGCACCTTGTATTCTGGTTTAGGTACCGAGGGCACCTTTTTGTAGTTATCTTCTGGAACAGATGGCTTCTTGTAGTAGTCATTCTTTGGAAAAGAAGGTACCTTGTATTCTTCTTTAGGCACTGAGGGCACCTTTGGAACATATGACACCTTCTTGTAGTTGTCTTCTGAAACCGATGGCTTCTTGTAGTAGTCATTCTTAGGTAAAACAGGCACCTTGTATTCTTCCTTAGGTACTGAGGGCACCTTTGGAACATATGACACCTTTTTGTAGTTATCTTCTGGAATTGATGGCTTCTTGTAGTAGTCATTCTTTGGCAAAGAAGACACCTTGGATTCTTCTTTAGGCACCGAGGCTACCTCTGGAACATATGACGCCTTCTTGTAGTTGTCTTCTGCAACTAGTGGCTTCTTAAAGTAGTTAGATTTTGGCAAAAATGACTCCTTATATTCTGGTTTAGCCATTGAGGGTACCTTTGGAACATATGACGCCTTTTTGTAGTTGTCTTTTGGATCTAGTGGCTTCTCAAAGTAGTCAGATTTTGGCAAAAATGACTCCTTATATTCTGGTTTAGCCATCGAGGGTACCTTTGAAACATATGACGCCTTCTTGTAGTTATCTTCTGGAACTGATGGCTTCTTAAAGAAGTCAAATTTTGGCAAAAATGATTCCTTGTATTCTGCCTCTGGAACATATGACACCTTCTTGTTGTTATCTTCTGGAATTGATGGCTTTTTGAAGTAGTCGTTTTCTGGAAAAGACGACATCTTGTATTCTGGTTTAGGCACTGAGGGTACCTTGTATTCCTGTTCAGGAATAGAGGGTACTTTCTTGTCGTTATCTTTTGAGACTGATGGCTTTTTGTAGTAATCATTCTTTGGCAAAAAAGACGTCTTATACTCATTTTCAGGCACAGAGGGTACCTTGTAGTCTTCACTTTTGGCTATTGTGGTTGGTGCTTTATTGTGTGTTAAATCTGATGATTCATAAGAATAAGGTGAATATGCCATAGTGCATGTGGCAATCAAGAAAAATGCCAAAGCACAAGCAAATTGCTTCTTCATTTGCCTTCCCATTGAGAAGATTGTTTTGATTCTAAGGCTAGATAATGGTTTGTTTTTCTTTTTCTTGTGTGTTTTAGGATGGAGGAATTAGGAGATTATATAATAACGTGATTTGATGATTTGGATGCTCTCAAAATAATCCAAACATATCTTTGATTTTCTCACTTCATTTTTGGTTAATGCTATTCCACTAATTAAGGTCTTGAGATAATGGGAAGCCATGAACAATTTATACACATTTGATTAACTCACTTATTTTTAAAATGTTAAACCAAACTTTTATTTACTATTCCAAGAATGTTGTTCTAGTTTTTTTTTTGTTGGTACATTGATAATTTGATAAATAAAATTTTGAATTTATATATTAATATATATATATATATATATACTATTCATATAACCAATTTTTTGTTTGTTTATTTGGTTGAACTATAAATTCGGATAGTTAATTTCCCTTAAATTCATATAAATCGCCGCTAAATGCATCTAAATCGTCACTAAATTCATATAAATCGTCGTTAAATATCTAACAGGTAGTTCAAATCGCCGCTAAATGCACCTAAATATCACTGCTAAGCTCTTAAATGTGTGAAGGCTTACGGAGAATCAGTTGTTGGGACATAGTTTTTATTATAGAACAATTTTTAATCTAATTTTAATGATGTTTTAAACATATCATTATACCCGTTTAATAATTTTGTGTCATAATTATCTCACTTGGTAGTAAATAAAATCTTTACTTACCAAAAAAATAATTTTGTCATTTACTTATATACTCCTAGTAGATGATTTAGTCTATAGAACTTTAACTTATACCTAGAAGATTAAATCGTTGATTCTTATATTCCATCAATATCCATACATAATATTTTAATGCGTTTATCTCCTGATTTCTCTTTATCTGATAAAAATGATCTATGACTGGAAATTATGTAATTTTAACACAAAATGAGCCAAAAAGGCACATTTTTATGGGTTGATATCTTATCTGGTCACTAAAATTAATAGTTATTATCTCAGAAAGTCATATTTCTTCTTGATTCCAACTTTCTTCTAAAAAGGTGATTTTCTGTGCTAATAACTATTAGTTGAGTAGCCACAATTTCATAATTGGATGAAGTAATTACTCAATGGCACTTATAAAAGTTACTGCTTGTACCGTTCGTCCAACTTTATTATTTTCTCTATTTTTGTTTGTTGTTTTGGTAACCTCGAATACGTATTTTGAAGTTTCTGATGTTGTTATGTTCCAGTGTTTTGCTAGTAAATTTATGTGAAAAAATTGGCAATTGCTGGAAAAATAGATGAATATATATACTTTTTTTTATGGTTGGTTTTCCATATTGCAGTGTATGATATTTGTACTGGAGCCCGACTAATTATCCAGATGAATCTATATACTAATATAAAAGTTTCTATACAATGAACTTGTATTCAATTGAAATAAATCTCTGGAAACGTTCAAAATAGAATTTAAATGACAAAACAATTACAACCTGAAGTAGGAAAAGAAAACAAAAAACAAATAAAGAATTACAAATGTTTGATATCATGCCTTTTAACTCATAATATGAGAACTCTATGGGTTATATATGTTGAGCTGGAGAAGAACTTCCTTGAAACATGTGGAAATGAAAGATGGAAATTTAATAATATGGAGGTGGTGGTGATGGAGAAGGTGATGGTTTCTTGAAGTAGTCATTTTTTGGTAAAGATGGTACCTTGTATTCTGGTTTAGCCACCGAGGACACTTTAGGAACAGTTGACACCTTTTTGTAATTATCTGGAACTGATGGTTTCTCGTAGTAGTCATTATTTGATAAAGAAGACACTTTGTATTCTTCTTTAGTCACTGAGGGCACCTTTGGAACATCTGACACCTTTTTATAGCTATCTTCTGAAACTAATGGCTTCTTAAAGTAGTCAAATCTTGGCAAAAATGACTCCTTGTATTTTGGTTTAGCCATCGAGGGTACCTCTGGAACATATGACGCCTTCTTGTAGTTGTCTTCTGGAACTGATGGTCTCTTGTAGTAGTCGTTCTTTGGCAAAGATGGCACCTTATATTCTTCTTTAGTCACTGAGGGCACCTTTGGAACATCTGACACCTTTTTGTAGCTATCTTCTGAAACGGATGGCTTCTTAAAGTAGTCAAATTTTGGCAAAAATGACTCCTTGTATTCTGGTTTAGCCATCGAAGGTACCTCTGGAACATATGACGCCTTCTTGTAGTTGTCTTCTGGAACTGATGGTCTCTTGTAGTAGTTATTTTTTGGCAAAGAAGGCACCTTATATTCTTCTTTAGTCACTGAGGGAACCTTTGGAACATCTGACACCTTTTTGTAGTTATCTTCTGAAACTGATGGCTTCTTAAAGTAGTCAAATTTTGGAAAAAATGACTCCTTGTATTCTGGTTTAGGCATCGAGGGTACCTCTGGAACATATGATGACTTCTTGTAGTTGTTTTCTGGAACTGATGGCTTCTTGTAGTAGTCACTCTTTGGCAAAGAAGGCACCTTGTATTCTTCTTTAGGCACTAAGGGCACCTTTGGAACATCTGACACCTTTTTGTAGCTATCTTCTGAAACTGATGGCTTCTTAAAGTAGTCAAATTTTGGCAAAAATGACTCCTTGTATTCTGGCTCTGAAACATATGACACCTTCTTATAGTTATCTTCCGGAATTGATGGCTTTTTGAAGTAGTCGTTTTCTGGAAAAGATGGCATCTTGTATTCTGATTTAGGCATTGAAGGTACCTTGTATTCCTGTTCAGGAGTAACCGAGGGTACTTCCTTGTAATTATCTTCTGGAATTGATGGCTTTTTATAGTAATCATTCTTTGACAAAAATGAAGTTTTATACTCATTTTCAGGCACTGAAGATACCTTGTAGTCTTCACTTTTGGCTATTGTGGTTGGTACTTTATTGTGTGTTGAATCTGATGATTCATAAGAATAAGGTGAATATGCCATAGTGCATGTGGCAATCAAGAAAAATGCCAAAGCACAAGCAAATTGCTTCTTCATTTGGCTTCCCATTGAGAAGATTTGTATTTTAAGGCTAGATGGTTATATTTTTCTTTTTCTTGTGTGTTTTAGAATGGAGGAACTAGGAATTTATATAGCTTAACTAATATGGTGATTAGATGATTTGGATGCTATCAAAATATTCCAAACATATCTTTGATTTTCTCTTCTTTTTTTTTTTTGTTAATGCTATTCCACTCAGGTTTTGAGATAATGGTAAACCATGAACAATTTATACACCTTTGATTAACTCACTTATTTTTAAAAATTTAATCCAAACTTTTATTGTCTAATCCAAGAATATCTTTGAGCACGACTTTTAATTCACATTACTAAGAATGACAGAATATTTTGAATATGATGGAAGCTATTTATTTCTAGTATTCATTTAAATCGCTGGTAAATGCATCTAAATCGTCACTAAATTCACCTTATATTCCATCATTCGTACATAACATTTTATCGTGACTAGTGAAACATTTTAACGTTTATATCTCCCGTCTTCTCTTTATCTGATAAAAATGATCCATGAATGGAAATTATGTTACTTTAACACAAAAAATTAAGTGAGCCAAAAAAAAATGAGGATATTATTACGGGTTGATTTCTCACGTGGTCATTGAATCAATAGTTATTATCTCAAAAAATCATCTTTCTTCTTGATTTCAATTTTCTTCAACAAAAAAAAGGATGTTTTCTGAACTAAATAACTATTAATTGAGTAATTACTCAATGACATTTATAAAAAATATTGCTTGTACCGTTCATCCAACTTTATTATTTTCTCTATTTTTGTTTGTTGTGTTTGGTAACCTGGAATACGTATTTTGAAGTTTCTGAATATGGTTGTTATGTTCCAGTGTTTTGCTATTAAATTTACGTGAAGAGTTGGTTTCCCATATTGCAATGTCCAGTTTCCGCATTGGAGCCCGACTAATTAAGATGAATCTATATACTTATATAAAATTTCAATAAAAAGAACTTGTATTCAATTGAAATAAATCTCTGAAAACATTCAAAATAGAATTTAAATAACAAAACATTTACAACCCGAAGTAGGAAAAGAAAAAAAAACAAATAAAGAATTACAAATTTTGATATCATGCCTTCTAACTCATAATATGAGAACCCTATGGATTATATATGTTGAGCTGGAGAAGGACTTAAATGAAGCATGCATGTTGAGCATGAATGATGGAAATTTAATAATATGGAGGTGGTGGTGATGGAGAAGGTGATGGCTTCTTATAGTAGTTATTCTCTGGTACAGAAGGCACGTTGTATTCTTTTTTTGGCACTGAAGGAACCTTTTGGAACAAATGACACTTTTTTGTAGTTATCTTCAGGAACCGATGGCTTCTTGTAGTAGTCATTTTTGGCAAAGACGGCACCTTGTATTCAGGTTAAGCAACTGAGGGTACCTCTGGAACATATGTCACCTTCTTGTTGTTATCTTCTGAAACTGTTGGCTTCTTGTAATTGTCATTCTTTGGCAACGACGGCACTTTGTATTCAGGTTTAGCAACTGAGGGTACCTCTGGAACATATGTCACCTTCTTGTTGTTATCTTCTGAAATTGTTGACTTCTTGTAATAATTATTCTTTGACAAAGAAGGCACATTGTATTCTTCTTTAGGCATTGAGGGCACCTTTGGAACATATGACACCTTTTGGTAGTTATCTTCTGGAACTGAGGGCTTCTTGTAGTAATCATTCTTTGGCAAAGAAGGCACCTTGTATTCTTCTTTAGGCACTAAGGGCACCTTTTGAACATATGACACCTCTCTGTAGCTATCTTTAGAAACGGATGACTTCTTAAAGTAGTCAAATTTTGGCAAAAAAGACTCCTTATATTTTGGTTTAGCCATTGAGGGTACCTCTGGAACATATGACGCCTTCTTATAGTTATCTTTTGGAACTGATGGCTTCTTATAGTAGTCATTCTTTGGCAAAGATGGTACCTTGTAATCCAGTTTAGGCATTGTGGGTTCCTATGAAACATATGACACCTTCTTGTTGTTATCTTTTGGAATTGATGGCTTCTTAAAGTAGTCAAATTTTGGAAAAAATGACTCCTCATTATTTTCTGGTTTAGCCATCGAGGGTACTTCTGAGACATATGTCGCCTTTTTGTAGTTATCTTCTGAAACTGATGGCTTCTTGAAGTAGTCAAATTTTGGAAAAAATGACTCCTTATATTCTGGTTTAGCCATCTAGGTTACCTCTGGAACAAATGACGCCTTCTTGTAGTTATCTTCTGAAAATGATGACTTCTTGTAGTAGTCATTCTTTGACAAGAATGGCACCTCGTATTCCTGTTCGGGAACAAAGGGCACTTTCTTACGTTATCTTTTGTAACTGATGGCTTCTTGTAGTAATCATTTTTTGATAAAAATGACGACTTATATTCCTTTTCCAACTCTGAGGGTACCTTGAAGTCTTCACTTTTGATTACTGAGGTAGGTACTTTATTTTGTGTTGAATCTGATGATTCATAAGAATAAGGTGAATATGCCATAGTGCATGTGGCAATCAAGCAAAATGCCAAAGCACAAGCAAATTGCTTCTTCATTTGGCTTCCCATTGAGAAGAATTGGATTCTAAGGCTAGATATATATTGAGAAGAAAAATGCCAAAGCACAAGCAAATTGTTCGTGTTTTTTGTTGGTATATTAAAAATTTGATTAAAATAGTTTTTAAAAGTTGAGATATGTGTAGGCCTAACAAATAGTGTTCATTATTTGGTGTCCATTAGTTATATGTACTTGTTTTGCACGACTTATAATCCACATGGCACCATACTTACTTTATTTATTTTTTTGGAAATTTCGAGAGAAATTTGTAGTTGCTATTAATTATTTGGGTGCACACTAGATAAATTCGCTTATATGTAATATCTTGCAAATCATATATGAGATGTAAATTGCTCTAGGCGAGCCCTAGGGGTGTACATGACCGGGTTGGCTCGGATTTTTCAAATATCAAACCAAACAATTTGTGTTGGATTTTTAAATTTATAAACCAAACCAAACCAAACTAATAAAATTCAGGTTTTTCTACCTCGGATTTTTTCAGGTTTTCGAGTTTTTCCAGGTTTCTAAGGTTTTCCGATAAAGTATTCATACAAACATATAATTAACTTGTGCTCCAAATATTTCTTTAGTCCTATCAAAATACAACTATTAAGGTGTTTCTTAAGAAAATAACAAAAAATATGAGATGTGTGGTGACACTAAAATATTCAACAAAAAATAATAATGAAATCGCATAGAATAAATACTGCAAATTAATAAGTCATAATGAAAATGATCATAATTTAAAAGTAATATATCATGCTAAAATAAGTTTAATAAGTATTAATTACATGATTAAACATTAAAAAAATTAAAATTAGGTTATGTATTTTAAATGTCTAAACCAATGTAAAACCAAAGAACAAATATTCAACATTATTGTCATTCTTAGTGCTGATTTTCTTTTGTTAGCATTAATATTGATTTGATTTAAAATTGAGTTTTATTAGAGTTACTAATATCTATGGACTATAACCTTTATTGGACATTCAAAATTCTAAATCTCAAAAGACTTGATATAATATGTTAAAATATAAAAATTAAGTATAAGAAATATTTAGAAATTATATCAAAGGAAATATTTTTATGTATAAAATACATTTTAAAAATTATATATATTATGTCGGGTTGATTTGGTCTCTGGTTGACTTTTTTTAGTTAAAACCAAATCAACCCAAATATAGTCGGGGTTTTTTTCCAATACCAAACCAAATCATTAGTCGGATTTTTTTTTTCCGATTTGATTCAATTTGCGATTTGATTTGATTTTCGGTTCGATTTTATACACCCCTAGCGAGCCGATGTGACAAATCAAGTGAAAAAGCATTGGCAGAACAAATCGATCTCTGGCCTCTCTTACCCTTGCGAGTACAACATACTTTTTGTAATCAAGAATGACAATAATTTGGGTTTGATTAGTTCTTGATACAAACAGGAAAAATTAGAATCTATTGTTTTTAAACGTCATATATTTGGTGTTTTTGGGTTGGCTTAGTTAACTGTTTGTTATTTGAAACTTATTGACTCAAATTAATTTAAATTTGCGTCGTGTATGGTGATTAAGAAAAACACTAGAAACAAGAGACCTAGTTTTTTTTTTTCAGTTTCTGATTCCAGAATGTCTGCCTTAGGAAAAAAGTGCTACGTGAGAGATTATTTCATTCCATAGGATCGAACCCTTCCAAAAAGATATTTGAGTCAATCATATTATTTTTTAAAATTTCTCAAAATATTATTTTAGAAGTTCTGGATTTAAAATTTTTCATACTTTTAGCTCAAAACTTCCGCAATATAGATCAAATGCACATTTTATCGTAAATAGTGCAACATTTATCTCCTAATTTCTCTTTATCTGATTAAAATAATTCACTACTTGGTTCGCTTTATTTCTTTTATCTCCCAAGAATTGTATGTTTATAACAATAGAGACCGTTTTTCTTCTTCTTTCCAATTATAATAGATTAGACGAATTGTGTCGATTCTTTTGTGTAATATATATCTAGAAATGCACCCTACTCTTGTATCTTGAAATCACCCAATCCTTAGCTACCTATTTTTGAAGTATCTGATGGTTGTTATGTTCCAGAGTTTTGTTATTAATAGTAAGTAAACAAATTGGCAATTGCTGGAAAAATAGATGAAAACTACATAAACTCTCAATAAGAGCCGTCAACACGGGCTAGGTCCGTTGGGCTGGGCTGGCCTAACCCATGATTTGATTAGGATGGACTAAGATTTTTGGAGCCCACTTAAGAAAAGAGTTTTTTATCCCAGCCTGAATAAGTCTGCTGATTAGTGGGGCTTGAGAAATACGGATAGGGCCGGCCCGTGGGCCAAATGAAAATTAATTAAAAAATAAAAATAAAATAGACTATTAAAAATAACAAGTGTCCAAACTCAAAAACTATTTAACGTTTGAATTATTAAAATTTAAATACAAATTATGTTTATAAAATATGTACTACATAAAATAAAAATTTCCTAAAATTTCTAGGGAATCACTACGTAAGCCGTAGCCTATGGAATATTGTCATAGTTTTTGTATTTTATTATGATCATTAGAAAACAATTAGGTTAATATTTCTATTTAGCTATTTATGCTTTTACTTCAAATCAAACTTAATAAATATTATAAAAATAATTTTATTTGTGGATAAGTTACATAAATCACATAGTGTAAAGATGAAATTACTATCTATCCCTACTTTTTTCTAATTACAATAATCCCTTAAAATTAACCCTCCGGATACATTAATGAAAGCGCGGATACATTAATACAACCACGGATACATTAATATATTAATACGGATACATTATTAAAATAAAAATTAACTCAATCCGGATACATTAATGGAAGCACGGATACATTAATACAAGCACGGATACATTATTAAAGTAACAATTAACCCAATCCGGATACATTAATGAAAGCGCGGATACATTAATACAAGCACGGATACATTAATACATTAATACAGATACATTATTAAAATAAGGGATTTTAGATATTTTTAAAAGATATAGGGATAAATGGAAAATAATATACTTAAAGGTGTGTACTTTAGTAATTTTTCCATTTAATTAACAAGTAGTAACACTAACACGATGTATTATTGTCTTGTCGATATTTATGATAATATTTTTAAATTATAATTTGATTTAAAAAATTATAAAAATATATACTTTTAAAAAAAGTGGACTGGCCCGGCACAACCCGTAGCCCACGTACTTGTGGCTGGGCTGACCATTTTCTGGCCAACCAAAAAAATGGACTAGCCCGGCCTGACCCGTCAAAATTCAAAGCCTGTATGAATTACTCCGAATGGGGTGGACCAACCCATATTGCAAGCTCTACTCTCAATATATAAAAAGAACTTGTATTCAATTGAAATAAACAATCCTGTGGAAATATTCAAAATACAATATAATTTTAATTAACTGACAAAACAATTACAACCCGAAATAGGAAAAGAAAAAAAATATAAATAAAGAATTACAAATTTTGATACCATGTCTTCTAACTCATATATGCTGTGCGGGAGAAGGACTTCTTTGAAACATGTTGAACATGAAAAGTGAAAATTTAATAATATGGAGGAGGTGGCGATGGAGAAGGAGTTGAAGATGATTCATGGTAGTAAGAAGGGGGTGGTGATGGAGAAGGTGATGGTTTCTTGAAGTAGTCCGTTTTTGACAGAGATGGCACCTTGTATTCTGGTTTAGGCATTGCGGGTACTTCTGGAACAGATGACACCTTCTTGTAGTTATCTTCTGGAATTGATGGCTTCTTGTAGTAGTCATTCTTTGGCATAGAAGGCACCTTGTATTTTTCTTTAGGCACTGATGGCACCTTTGGAACATATGACACCTTTTTGTAGTTATCTTCTGGAATTGATGGCTTCTTGTAGTAATCATTTTTTGGCAAAGAAGGCACCTTGTATTCTTCTTTAGGCACAGAGGGCACCTTCGGAACATATGACACCTTTTTGTATTTATCTTCTGAAACTGATGGCTTCTTAAAGTAGTCAAATTTTGGCAAAAATGATTCCTTATATTCTGGTTTAGCCATCGAGGGTACCTCTGGAACATATGACACCTTCTTGTAGTTGTCTTCTGGAATTGATGGCTTCTTGTAATAGTCATTCTTTGGCAAAGATGGTACCTTGTAATCTGGTTTAGGCATTGTGGGTTCCTCTGAAACATATGACACCTTCTTGTAGTTATCTTCTGGAACTGATGGCTTCTTGAAGTAGTAAAATTTTGGAAAAAATGACTCCTCATTATTTTCTTGTTTAGCCATCGAGGGTACCTCTGGGACATATGGTGCCTTCTTGTAGTTATCTTCTGAAACTGATGGCTTCTTGAAGTAGTCAAATTTTGGAAAAAATGACTCTTCATTATTTTCTGGTTTAGCCATCGAGGGTACCTCTGGAACAGATGACGCCTTCTTGTAGTTATCTTCTGAAAATGATGGCTTCTTGTAGTAGTCATTCTTTGGCAAGAATGGCACCTTGTGTTCCTGTTCGGGAACAACTGGTACTTTCTTATCGTTATCTTCTGTAACTGATGGCTTCTTGTAGTAATCATTTTTTGGCAAAAATGACGACTTATATTCCTTTTCCGACTCTGAGGGTGCCTTTAAGTCTTCACTTTGTATTACAGTGGTTGGTACTTTATTGTATGTTGAATCTGATGATTCATAAGAATAAGGTGAATATGCCATAGTACATGTGGCAATCAAGAAAAATGCCAAAGCACAAGCAAATTGCTTCTTCATTTGGCTTCCCATTGAGAAGAATTGGATTCTAAGGCTAGATATATTTGCTTGTTTTTCCTTTTCTTGTGTGTTTTAGAATGGAGGAATGAGGAGTTTATATAACATAACTAAGAAGGTGATTTGATAATTGAATGCCCTCAAAATAATCCAAACATATCAGAGATTTTCCCATTTTTTGGTTGATGCTGTTCCACTAAGGTTTTGAGATAATGGGAGCCATGAACAATTCATACACATTTGCTTGACTCACCTATTTTCAATATTTAAATCCAACTTTTAATTGACTTCCAAGAATGTTGTTCTTGTGTTTTTTGTTGGTATATTAAAAATTTGATTAAAATAGTTTTTAAAAGTTGAGATATGTGTAGGCCTAACAAATATTGTTCATTATTTGGTGTCCATTAGTTATATGTACTTGTTTGGCACGACTTATAATCCACATGGCACCATACTTACTTTATTTTGTTTTTTGGAAATTTCGAGAGAAATTTGTAGTTGCTATTAATTCTTCGGGTGCACGATAAATCCGCTTATATGTAATTTCTTGCAAATCATATATGAGATGTAAACTGCTCTAGGTGAATCCTACGGGTGTACTTGACCGGGTTGGTTTGGATTTTTCAAATATCAAACCAAACAATTTGTGTTGGATTTTTAAATTTATAAATTAAACCAAACTAATAAAATTCGGGTTTTTCAACTTCGGATTTTTTCAGGTTTTCGAGTTTTTTCAAGTTTTTCAGGTTTTTCAGGTAAAGTATTCATACAAACATATAATTAGTATTGATTTGATTTAGAATTGAGTTTTATTAGAGTTACTAATATCTATGGACTATAACCTTTATTGGACATTCAAAATTTTAAATCTCAAAAAACTTGAAATAATATGTTAAAAAGATAAAAATTAAGTATAGAAATATTTAGAAATTATATCAAAGTAAATATTTTTATGTATAAAATACATTTTAAAAATTATATAGATAATATCGGATTGGTTTGGTCTCAGTTGACTTATTTTTAGTTAAAACCAAATCAACCCAAGTATAGTCATGTTTTTTTCCAATACCAAACCAAGTCAAACCAAATCATTAGCCGAATTTTTTTTGTTTGACTCGATTTGTGATTTGGTTTTGTACACCCCTAACGAGCCCAATGTGACAAATCAAGTGAAAAAGCGTTGACAAAATAAATCGATCTCTGGCCTCACTTACCCTTGCGAGTACCATATATACTTTTTATTATCAAGAATGACAATATTTTGGGTTTGATTAGTTCTTGATACAAGCAGGAAAAATTAGAATGTCATATATTTGGTATTTTTGGGTTGGTTTAGTTAACTGTTTGTTATTTGGAATTTATTGACTTAGATTAATTCAAATTTGTGTCGTGTATGATCTTAGGAAAAAAGTGCTCTATGAGAGATTACTTCATTCCATAGGATCGAACCCTACCAAAAAGATAGTAATTGAGACAATCAAATTATTTTTTAAAATTTCTCAAAATATTATTTTAGAAGTTCTGGATTTAAAAATTTTCATACTTTGAGCTTAAAACTTCTGCAATATAGATCAAATGCACATTTATCGTAAATAGTGTAACATTGATCTCCTGATTTCTCTTTATCTGATTAAAATGATTCACTACTTGGTTCGCTTTATTTCTTTATCTCCCAAGAATTGTATGTTTATAACAATAGAGACCGTTTTTCTTCTTCTTTACAATTATAATAGATTAGACGAATTGTGTCGATTCTTTTGTGTAATATATATCTAGAAATGCACCCTACTCTTGTATCTTGAAATCACCCAATCCTTAGCTACCTATTTTTGAAGTATCTGATGGTTGTTATGTTCCAGAGTTTTGTTATTAATAGTAAGTAAACAAATTGGCAATTGCTGGAAGAATAGATGAAAACTACATAAACTCTCAATAAAAAGAACTTGTATTCAATTGAAATAAACAATCCTCTAGAAATATTCAAAATACAATATAATTTTAATGAAATGACAAAACAATTACAACCCAAAGTAGGAAAAGAAAAAAAATACAAGTAACGAATTACAAATTTTGATAACATGCCTTCTAACTCATATATGTTGAGCGGGAGAAGAACTTCCTTAAAACATGTTGAACATGAAAAGTGAAAATTTAATAATATGGAGGAGGTGGTGATGGAGAAGGAGTTGAAGATGATTCATGGAAGTGAGGAGGTAGTGGTGATGGAGAAGGTGAGGGTTTCTTGAAGTAGTCCTTTTTTGGCAGAGACGGCACCTTGTATTCTAATTTAGGCACTGCCGGTACTTCTGGAACAGATGACACCTTCTTGTAATTATCTTCTGTAATTGATGGCTTCTTGTAGTAGTCATTCATTGGCATAGAAGGCACCTTGTATTCTTTTTTAGGCACTGATGGCACCTTTGGAACATATGACACCTTTTTGTAGTTATCTTCTGGAATTGATGTCTTCTTGTAGTAATCATTTTTTGGCAAAGAAGGCACCTTGTATTCTTCTTTAGGCACTGAGGGCACCTTTGGAACATATGACACCTTTTTGTATTTATCTTCTGGAACTGATGGCTTCTTGTAGTAATCATTTTTTGGCAAAGAAGGCACCTTGTATTCTTCTTTAGGCACAGAGGGCACCTTTGGAACGTATGACACCTTTTTGTAGCTATCTTCTGAAACTGATGGCTTCTTAAAGTAGTCAAATTTTGGCAAAAATGATTCCTTATATTCTGGTTTAGCCATCGAGGGTACCTCTGGAACATATGACACCTTCTTGTAGTTGTCTTCTGGAATTGATGGCTTCTTGTAATAGTCATTCTTTGGCAAAGATGGTACCTTGTAATCTGGTTTAGGCATTGTGGGTTCCTCTGAAACATATGACACCTTCTTGTAGTTATCTTCTGGAACTGATGGCTTCTTGAAGTAGTCAAATTTTGGAAAAAATGACTCCTCATTATTTTCTTGTTTAGCCCTCGAGGGTACCTCTGGGACATATGGTGCCTTCTTGTAGTTATCTTCTGAAACTGATGGCTTCTTGAAGTAGTCAAATTTTGGAAAAAATGACTCTTCATTATTTTCTGGTTTAGCCATCGAGGGTACCTCTGGAACAGATGACGCCTTCTTGTAGTTATCTTCTGAAAATGATGGCTTCTTGTAGTAGTCATTCTTTGGCAAGAATGGCACCTTGTGTTCCTGTTCGGGAACAAATGGTACTTTCTTATCGTTATCTTCTGTAACTGATGGCTTCTTGTAGTAATTATTTTTTGGCAAAAATGATGACTTATATTCCTTTTCCGAATCTGAGGGTACCTTGAAGTCTTCACTTTTGATTACTGTTGTTGGTACTTTATTTTGTGATGAATCTGATGATTCATATGAATAAGGTGAATATGCCATCGTGCATGTGGCAATCAAGAAAAATGCCAAAGCACAAGCAAATTGCTTCTTCATTTGGCTTCCCATTGAGAAGAATTGGATTCTAAGGTTAGATATTTGTTTGTTTTTCCTTTTCTTGTGTGTTTTAGAATGGAGGAATTAGGAGTTTATATAACATAACTAAGAAGGTGATTTGATGATTGAATGCCCTCAAAATAATCCAAACATATCAGAGATTTTCCCATTTTTTGGTTAATGATGTTCCACTAAGGTTTTGAGATAGTGGGAAGCCATGAACAATTCACACTCATTTGCTAATTGACTCATCTATTATTAATATTTAAATCTAATTTTTTTAATTGACTTTTAAGAATGTTGTTCTTGTGTTTTTTGTTGGTATATTAAAAACTTGATTAAATTAGTTTTTAAAAGTTGAGATATGTGTAGGCCTCACAAATATTGTTTCATTATTTGGTGTCCATTAGTTATATGTACTTGTTTAGCACTACTTATAATCCACATCATGACACCATACTTACTCTTTTTTTTTGAAAATTTCGAGAGAAATTCATAGTTGCTACTGTTTGGGTGCACACTGGATAAATTCGATTATATGTAATATCTTGTAAATCATACATGAGATGTAAACTGCTCTAGGCGAGCCCGATGTGATAAATCAAGTGAAAAAGCTTAGAAGAAATCGATCTCTGGCCTCTCTTACTCTTGCGGGTACCATAAATATTTTCGATTTGATTAGTTCTTGATACAAACAAGAAAAATTAGAAGCTATTGTTTTAGACGTCATATATTTGGTGCTTTTGGGTTGGCTTAGTTAACTGTCTATTATTTGGAACTTATTGACTCAGATTAATCCAAATTTGCATCGTGTGTAGTCTATTTCTAGGAAAAAAGGGCTCTATGAGAGATTACTTCATTCCATAGGATCGAACCCTACCAAAAAGATAGTAATTGAATAAATCAAATTATTTTTTAAAATTTCTCAAAATATTATTTTAGAAGTTCTGGATTTAAAAATTTTCATACTTTTAGCTCAAAACTTCCGCTATATAGATCAAATGCACATTTTATCGTAAATAGTGTAACATTTATCTCCCGATTTCTCATTATCTGATTAAAGTGATTCACTACTTGGTTCGCTCTATTTCTATCTCCCAAGAATTGTATGTTTATAACGATACAGACTGTTTTTCTTCTTCTTTCCAATTGTATTGATTCTTTTGAGTAATATATCTGGAAATGCACCTTACTCTTGTCTCTTGAAATCACCCTATCCTTCGTTACCTATTTTTGAAGAATCTGATGGTTGTTATGTTCCAGAGTTTTGTTATTAATAGTAAGTAAACAAATTGGCAATTGCTGGAAGAATAGATGAAAACTACATAAACTCTCAATAAAAAGAACTTGTATTCAATTGAAATAAACAATCCTCTAGAAATATTCAAAATACAATATAATTTTAATGAAATGACAAAACAATTACAACCCAAAGTAGGAAAAGAAAAAAAATACAAATAAAGAATTACAAATTTTGATAACATGCCTTCTAACTCATATATGTTGAGCGGGAGAAGAACTTCCTTGAAACATGTTGAACATGAAAAGTGAAAATTTAATAATATGGAGGAGGTGGTGATGGAGAAGGAGTTGAAGATGATTCATGGTAGTAAGGAAGTGGTGGTGATGGAGAAGGTGAGGGTTTCTTGAAGTAGTCCTTTTTTGGCAGAGACGGCACCTTGTATTCTGATTTAGGCACTGCCGGTACTTCTGGAACAGATGACACCTTCTTGTAGTTATCTTCTGGAATTGATGGCTTCTTGTAGTAGTCATTCTTTTGCATAGAAGGCACCTTGTATTCTTTTTTAGGCACTGATGGCACCTTTGGAACATATGACAACTTTTTGTAGTTATCTTCTGGAATTGATGGCTTCTTGTAGTAATCATTTTTTGGCAAAGAAGGCACCTTGTATTCTTCTTTAGGCACAGAGGGCACCTTTGGAACATATGACACCTTTTTGTATTTATCTTCTGGAACTGATGGCTTCTTGTAGTAATCATTTTTTGGCAAAGAAGGCACCTTGTATTCTTCTTTAGGCACAGAGGGCACCTTTGGAACATATGACACCTTTTTGTAGCTATCTTCTGAAACTGATGGCTTCTTAAAGTAGTCAAATTTTGGCAAAAATGATTCCTTATATTCTGGTTTAGCCATCGAGCGTAGCTCTGGAACATATGACACCTTCTTGTAGTTGTCTTCTGGAACTGATGGCTTCTTGTAATAGTCATTCTTTTGCAAAGATGGTACCTTGTAATTTGGTTTAGGCATTGTGGGTTCCTCTGAAACATATGAAACCTTCTTGTAGTTATCTTCTGGAACTGATGGCTTCTTGAAGTAGTCAAATTTTGGAAAAAATGACTCCTCATTATTTTCTTGTTTAGCCATCGAGGGTACCTCCGGGACATATGGTGCCTTCTTGTAGTTATCTTCTGAAACTGATGGCTTCTTGAAGTAGTCAAATTTTTGAAAAAATGACTCTTCATTATTTTCTGGTTTAGCCATCGAGGGTACCTCTGGAACAGATGACGCCTTCTTGTAGTTATCTTCTGAAAATGATGGCTTCTTGTAGTAGTCATTCTTTGGCAAGAATGGCACCTTGTGTTCCTGTTCGGGAACAAATGGAACTTTCTTATCGTTATCTTCTGTAACTGATGGCTTCTTGTAGTAATCATTTTTTGGCAAAAATGACGACTTATATTCTTTTTCCGACTCTGAGGGTACCTTGAAGTCTTCATTTTTGATTACTGTTGTTGGTACTTTATTTTGTGTTGAATCTGATGATTCATAAGAATAAGGTGAATATGCCATAGTGCATGTGGCAATCAATAAAAATGCCAAAGCACAAGCAAATGGCTTCTTCATTTGGCTTCCCATTGAGAAGAATTGGATTCTAAGGCTAGATATTTGTTTGTTTTTCCTTTTCTTGTGTGTTTTAGAATGGAGGAATTAAGAGTTTATATAACATAACTAAGAAGGTGATTTGATGATTGAATGCCCTCAAAATAATCCAAACATATCAGAGATTTTCCCATTTTTTGGTTAATGCTGTTCCACTAAGGTTTTGTGATAGTGGGAAGCCATGAACAATTCACACTCATTTGCTAATTGACTCATCTATTATTAATATTTAAGTCTAATTTTTTTAATTGAGTTTTAAGAATGCTGTTCTTGTGTTTTTTGTTGGTATATTAAAAACTTGATTAAATTAGTTTTTAAAAGCTGAGATATGTGTAGGCCTAACAAATATTGTTTCATTATTTGGTGTCCATTAGTTATATGTACTTGTTTAGCACGACTTATAATCCACATCATGACACCATACTTACTCTTTTTTTCTTTTTTTTTTGAAAATTTCGAGAGAAATTCATAGTTGCTACTGTTCGGGTGCACACTGGATAAATCCGATTATATGCAATATCTTGTAAATCATACATGAGATGTAAACTGCTCTAGGCGAGCCCGATGTGATAAATCAAGTGAAAAAGCTTAGAAGAAATCGATCTCTGGCCTCTCTTACTCTTGCGGGTACCATAAATATTTTCGGTTTGATTAGTTCTTGATACAAACAAGAAAAATTAGAAGCTATTGTTTTAGACGTCATATATTTGGTGCTTTTGGGTTGGCTTAGTTAACCGTCTATTATTTGGAACTTATTGACTCAGATTAATCCGAATTTGCATCGTGTATAGTCTATTTCTAGGAAAAAAGGGCTCTATGAGAGATTACTTCATTCCATAGGATCGAGCCCTACCAAAAAGATAGTAATTGAATCAATCAAATTATTTTTTAAAATTTCTCAAAATATTATTTTAGAAGTTCTGGATTTAAAAATTTTCATACTTTTAGCTCAAAACTTCCGCTATATAGATTAAATGCACATTTTATCGTAAATAGTGTAACATTTATCTCCCGATTTCTCTTTATCTGATTAAAGTGATTCACTACTTGGTTCACTCTATTTCTTTATCTCCCAAGAATTGTATGTTTATAACGATACAGACTGTTTTTCTTCTTCTTTCCAATTCTAATAGATTAGACGTGCGAATTGTATCGATTCTTTTGAGTAATATATCTGGAAATGCACCTTACTCTTGTCTCTTGAAATCACCCTATCCTTCATTACCTATTTTTGAAGAATCTGATGGTTGTTATGTTCCAGAGTTTTGTTATTAATAGTAAGTAAACAAATTGGCAATTGCTGGAAGAATAGATGAAAACTACATAAACTCTCAATAAAAAGAACTTGTATTCAATTAAAATAAACAATCCTGTGGAAATATTCAAGATACAATATAATTTTAATGAAATGACAAAAATTTACAACCCAAAGTAGGAAAAGAAAAAAAATACAAATAAAGAATTACAAATTTCGATAACATGCCTTCTAACTCATATATGTTGAGCGGGAGAAGGACTTCCTTGAAACATGTTGAACATGAAAAATGAAAATTTAATAATATGGAGGAGGTGGTGGTGGAGAGGGAGTTGAAGATGATTGATTCATGGTAGTAAGGAGGTGGTGGTGATGGAGAAGGTGATGGTTTCTTGAAGTAGTCATTTTTAGGCAGAGACGGCACTTTGTATTCTGGTTTAGGCACTGAGGGTACTTCTGGAACAGATGACACCTTCTTGTAGTTATCTTCTGGAATTGATGGCTTCTTGTAGTAGTCATTCTTTGGCATAGAAGGTACCTTGTATTCTTCTTTAGGCACTGAGGGCACCTTTGGGACATATGACACCTTTTTGTAGTTATCTTCTCGAAGTGATGGCTTTTTGTAGTAATCATTTTTTGGCAAAGAAGGCACCTTGTATTCTTCTTTAGGCACTGAGGGCACCTTTGGAACATATGACACCTTTTTGTAGCTATCTTTTGAAACTGATGGCTTCTTAAAGTAGTCAAATTTTGGCAAAAATGACTCTTTATATTCTGGTTTAACCATCGAGGGTACCTCTGAAACATATGGTGCTTTCTTGTAGTTGTCTTCTAGAACTGATGGCTTCTTGTAGTTGTCATTCTTTGGCAAAGATGGAACCTTGTATTCTGGTTTAGCCACTGTTGGTACCTTTGGAACATGTGACTCCTTCTTGTAGTTGTCTTCTGGAACTGATGGCTTCTTGAAGTAGTCAAATTTTGGAAAAAATGACTCCTCATTATTTTCTGGTTTAGCCATCGAGGGTACCTCTGGCACATATGGCGCCTTTTTGTAGTTATCTTCTGGAATTGATGGCTTCTTGAAGTCGTTAAATTTTGGAAAAAATGACTCCTTATATTCTTGTTTATCCATCGACGGTACCTCTGGAACAGATGACACCTTCTTATGGTTATCTTCTGGAAATGTTGGCTTCTTGTAGTTGTCATTCTTTGGCAAGAATGGAACCTTGTATTCCTGTTCGGGAACGAAGGGTACTTTTTTATAATTATCTTCTGAAACTGATGGCTTCTTGTCGTTATCAGTGTTTGGCAAAAATGACGACTTATATTCCTTTTCCGACTCTGAGGGTACCTTGAAGTCTTCACTTTTGACTACAGTGGTTGGTACTTTATTGTTTGTTGAATCCGAGGATTCATAAGAATAAGGTGAGTATGCCATAGTGCAAGAAGCAATCAAGAAAAATGACAAAGCACAAGCAAATTGAGGCCATTGCTTCTTCATTTGGCTTCCCATTGAGAAGAATTGGATTCTAAGTCTAGATATTTGTTTGTTTTTCTTTTTCTTGTGTGTTTTAGAATGGATGAATTAGGAGTTTATATAACATACTAAGATGATTATTTGGATGCTCTCAAAATTAAATAATCCAAACATATCAAAGATTTTGCCATTTTTTTTTTTAATGCTGTTCCACTTAATAGGTTTTGAGATAATGGGAAGCCATGAACAATTCATATACATTTGCTTGACTCACCTATTTTAAAAATTTTAATCTAATTTTTTATGGATTTCCAAGAATGTTGTTCTTCTTGTTGTTTTTTTGTTGGTATATTGAAAATTTGATTAAATTAGTTTTTAAAAGTTGAGATATGTGTAGGCCTAATAAATATTGTTCATTATTTATTTGGTGTCCATAAGTTATATGTACTTGTTGAGCACGACTTATAATCCAAATCATGGCACCATATATACTTACTTTTTTTAAAAAAAAAATCCTTAGAGAAATCTGTAGTTGCTACTTTTCTGGTGCTCACTGAATAAATCTATTCATGTGCAATAGTTTGCAAATCACACATGAGATGTTAAACTGCACTAGAAATGCTCAATATGACGAGTTCAACTGAGAAAGTGTTGGCAGGATAAATCGTTCTCTGGCCTCTCTAACCCTTGCGAGTACCATACATACTTTTCATTACCAAGAATGGCAATATTTTGGGTTTGATTAGTTCTTGATACAGACAGGAAAAATTAGAAGCTATTGTTTTTTAATGTCAAATATTTAATGTTTTTTATTTGGCTTAATTATTTGTTATTCGAAACGTATTGACAAAGATTATTTCAAATTTACATCGTGTATGGTCCATTTCTAGGAAAAAAGTGTTCTATAAGAGATTACTCCATTCCCTAAGATCGAACCCTACCAAAAAGATAATTAAGTCAATCAAATCCTTTTAAAGATTATTTTTTAAGATTCTCAAAATATTTTAAAAGTTCCGACTTTAAAATATTTCTACTTGAAGCTCAAAACTTCTGTAAAATAGATAAAATGCACCACTAAATCCACACATTGCAACTAAATGTTCACCTTAAATTTCCAAATCCCAAAAACTTGTTGCTTCCAATTGCACACGCAAGTGTACGTGGTCGCAAAAGTAATAAGTGGCTCTTTAAGAACCGAAATATCGAACCCACAGAGACTTGTCAATTAACTATTTACTAAATTATACTAGTCTAATTATTTATTTAAGAGTGTCAAAAGAAATAAAAGAATGCAAAACTTAAATACTAAGATTAACTTACAGTGATTGGGACAATTCCAGGGCTGCAGCATGCATAGGGTTTCATGTATCGCATATCATGTAATGAATTAACTAAGGTTATCAAATTACTGATTTACAGGGTTGATTTTATGATCATGATCTCTCGACCTCTAATCGCCTACTCCAACTAGCTGTCTAACTACATCGTTGAGCGGGGATAGACAGTCTTAATTGGCGAGCATTTATATTTCATCCTGTTTCGTAACCAAGCGAGGTGTTCGTCTGGGCGTCACTCCTGAACATGAATCTAAACAAAGTTAGAACAAGCTCTTTGCATTCTTTGGTCTATCTACCTCTTTATCTCTCGAGTCAAAGAATAGACAATAGATTTATTTCTATGGTGGCCTAGCATGAAATACTAAAACAAGAATACAAAAGTAATTTAAACGATAACCAACATTAATTCAAAACAATCGATGTTCAACAATTACCCATGGCTGCAGCCCCAGAACAAGAGTCTTTAGCTACTAATACCTAAGAAAAAGAAGAAGAAAAGAACCCTAAAAAGTATTGACAATTTTTCCTTACAAGATGTCTTCCTTTTAAAAAGTCTCCCCAATAATTATTTCTATAGACTATTTATAGATGTAGAAAACCCTGAATAGAATAATTGAGTCCAAAACAAATTAGGAACCCAAAACCGAAACGGAATTGGATTCTTACGTGAACAGTGCACCGCCTCAAACTCTTGTTGCCTTCCCTTCTGCCACGTGGCACCTCTGGCACGTCCCTTAATTTGCACACACTATTGGAATATGTATATGTATAATTATAATACAATATTCAGTTTAATCCATTAAGCTGCCTGTTTGATTTTCCTTCTAGAATCTTTCATTTTTAATTCGTTTTAGCTCCAAACTTCTTCAACTTCACACCAATTTAATCCTACAAATAAAATACACTATTTAGCACGATCCATAAAATTCATGCTCAAAAAGGACCAATACAAATACTAAATGTGAGACAAATAATGATAAGCATATATATTTTTGGCCTCACATCAGTCGCTAAATGCACATAAACCGCCAATTAATCGCTGCTAAATGCTTTAATATATGAAGGGGTTATGGAAATTTAATCTGTAACATATTATTGTAAGTAGTGTAACATTTTTCATAACATTTATCTATCGACTTCTCTTCATTTGATTAAAATGATTCACTAGTTGGTTCGCTTTATTTCTTTATCTCCCATAAATTGTATGTTTGTAACATAAGAGATCATTTTTTTAATGTATTGTACGATTCTTTTGAGTAATATATCTGGAAATGGACCCTGTCTCTTGGAATCAGCAATCCTTTAGTTACCTATTTTTTAATATATCTGATGGTTGTTATATGTTACAGTGTTGTTCTACTAAATTTAAGTGAAGAAATTGGAAGAAAATCGATGAATCTAAATAAACTCTCAATAATAAAAGAACTTGTATTTAATTGAAATTAACAATACTCTGGAAATATTTAAAATACAATATAATTTAATTAAATGACACAAAACAATTGCAACTCGCAGTAGGAAAGAAAAAAAAACAAATAAAGAATTACAAATTTTGATATCATGCCTTCGAACTCATAATATGAGAACTCTATGGGTTATATATGTTGAGTTGGAGATCGAAAGACTTCCTTGAAACATGTTGAACAAGAAAAATGAAAATTTAATAATATGGAGGAGGTGGTGATGGAGAAGGAGTTGAAGATGATTTATAGTAGTAAGGAGGTGGTGGTGATGGAGAAGGTGATGGTTTTTTGAAGTAGTCATTTTTTGGCAAAGACGGTACCTTGTATTCCGGTTTAGGCATTGTGGGTACTTCTGGAACAAATGACACCTTCTTATAGTTATCTTCAGGAATTGATGACTTCTTGTAATAATCATTCTTTGGCAAAGAAGGCACCTTGTATGCTTCTTTAGACACTGAGGGTACCTTTGGAACATATGACACCTTTTTGTAGTTATCTTCTGGAACTGATGGCTTCTTGTAGTAGTCATTCTTTGACAAAGAAGGCACCTTGTATTCTGGTTTAACCACTGAGGGTACCTCTGAAACAGATGACGCCTTCTTGTAGTTATCTTCTGGAATTGATGGCTTCTTGTAGTAGTCATTTTTTGACTAAGAAGGAATCTTGTATTCTTCTTTAGGCACTGAGGGCACCTTTGGAACATATGACACCTTTTTTGTAGTTATCTTCTGGAACTGATGGCTTCTTGTAGTAATCATTCTTTGGCAAAGAAGGCACATTGTATTCTTCTTTAGGCACTGAGGGAACCTCTGAAACATATGACACCTCTTTGTAGCTATCTTTTGAAACGGATGGCTTCTTAAAGTAGTCAAATTTTGGCAAAAATGACTCCTTATATTCTGGTTTAGCCATCAAGGGTACCTCTGGAACATATGACAACTTTTTGTATCTATCTTTTGAAATTGATGGCTTCTTGAAGTAGTCAAATTTTGGCAAAAATGACTCCTTATATTATGATTTAGCCATCGAGGGTACCTTTGGAACATATGACACCTTCTTGTTGTCATCTTCTAGAAATGATGGCTTCTTGTAGTAGTCATTTTTTGGCAAGAATGGCACCTTGTATTCCTGTTCGGGAACAAAGGGTAATTTCTTATTGTTATCTTCTGAAACTGATGGCTTCTTGTAGTAATCATTTTTTGGCAAAAATGACGACTTATATTCCTTTTCCGACTCTGAAGGGTACCTTGGAGTCTTCACTTTTAGATATTGTGGTTGGTACTTTATTGTATGTTGAATCTGATGATTCATAAGAATAAGGTGAATATGCCATAGTGCATGTGGCAATCAAGAAAAATGCCAAAGCACAAGCAAATTGCTTCTTCATTTGGCTTCCCATTGAGAAGTATTGGATATTTGTTTGTTTTTCTTTTTCTTGTGTGTTTTAGAATGGAGGAATTAAGAGTTTATATAACATAGCTAAGAGATTTCCCCTTTTTTTGGTTAATGCTGTTCCACTAAGGTCTTGAGATGATGGGAAGCCATGAACATTTAATTCATATATATATGTTGTTGGTACATAGATGCTTTTTGAGCACGACTTAAAATTCAAATCATGGGACCATACATTATACATATTTTGCATTATCAAGAATGACAATATATTGGAAGCTATATATCATTTCCAATATCATATATTTAATTTTATGTTTGGTTCAACTAACCGTTATTTAGAGAAATCACGGCTAAATTTACCTAAACCACTTTGTAAATTCACTTAAATTTCCATAAATCACCGCTAAATCCACATAAACGTCACTAAACGCGTCTAAACAATCATTTAATTGCCGCTAAATTCTTTAATATTTGAAAAGCTAGTCCAAACTGCCACAAAATTCATCTAATTATTGCCGCTAAATTCTCTATTAATTAATAACTAAAAGGTAGTCCAAACCGCCGCTAAATTCACCTAAATCGCCTGTTAAATGCTCTTTTATATCTGAAGAATAATTTTAACGTAACATTCATTTCCCAACTTCTCTTTATCTAACTTAAATCAAATGAGCACAAAAAAACAAATATAAAAATGGGAAAGTCTCAAATATGTCTTCGAACTTTGATAAAAGATCATTTTAGTTAACAAAAAATGGCATGGATGAGCCTTTTCTCAAACGAAAATGGCATAGATGAGCCAAACTTTTAACGGATGGCATAAATGAGTCTTTTTCTCAAAGTTCGATGGCATATTTGAGTCTTTTCCAATCCTTTATAAAAATTATTACTGTATTTTCTTTTTTTTGCTTGCTGTTTATTGGTAACATTGGTTATGTTCCAGAATTTTGCCATTAAATTTATGTGAAGAAATTGACAATTGCTGGAAGAATAGATGAATCTACACAAACTTTCAATAAAAAGAATGAACTTGTATTCATTTGAAATAAATATCTGGAAGCATTCAAAATAGAATTTAAATGACAAAACAATTGCAATCCGAAGTAGGAAAAGGAAAAAACAAAAGAATTAGAAATCTTGATATCATGCCTTCTAACTCATAATATGAGAACCCTATGGGTTATATATGCTGAGCTGGAGAAGGACTTAAATGAAACATGCATGTTGAACATGAAAGATGGAAATTTAATAATATGGAGGTGGTGGTGATGGAGAAGGTGATGGTTTCTTGAAGTAGTCATTCTTTGGAAAAGAAGGCACCTTGTATTCTTCTTTAGGCACTGAGGGAACCTTTGGAACATATGACACCTTTTTGTAGTTATTTTCTAGAACTGATGGCTTCTTGTAGTTGTCATTCTTCGGCAAAGAAGGCACCTTGTATTCTTCTTTAGGCACTAAGGGCACCTTTGGAACATATGACACCTTTTTGTAATTATCTTCTGGAACTGATGACTTCTTGTGGTTGTCATTCTTCGGCAAAGAAGGCACCTTGTATTCTTCTTTAGGCACTGAGGGCACCTTTGAAACATATGACACCTTTTTGTAGTTATCTTCTGGAACTGATGGCTTCTTGTAGTTGTCATTCTTCGGCAAAGATGGCACCTTGTATTCTGGTTTAGGCACTGAGGGTACCTTTGGAACATATGTCACCTTCTTGTAGTTATCTTTTGGAACTGATGGCTTCTTGTAGTAGTCATTCTTTGGCAAAGACGGTACCTTGTATTCCGGTTTAGGCACTGTGGGTACCTCTGGAACATATGACATCTTCTTGTAGTTATCTTCTGGAACTGATGGCTTCTTGTAATAGTCATTCTTTGGAAAAGAAGGTACCTTGTATTCCTGTTTAGGCACTGAGGGCACATTAGGAACATGTGACACCTTCTTGTAGTTATCTTCTGGAGCTAATGGATTCTTGTAGTAGTCATTCTTTGACAAAGAAGGCACTTTATATTCTTCTTTAGGCACAGAGGGCACCTTTGGAACATATGACACCTTTTTGTAGCTATCTTCTGAAACTGATGGCTTCTTGAAGTAGTCAAAGTTTGGCAAAAATGACTCCTTGTATTCTGGTTTAGCCATTGAGGGTACCTCTGGAACATATGACACCTTTTTGTAGCTATCTTCTGAAACTGATGGCTTCTTGAAGTAGTCAAATTTTGGAAAAAATGATTCCTTATATTCTGGTTTCGCCATCGAGGGTACCTCTGGAATATATGACGCCTTCTTGTAGTTATCTTCTGGAAATGATGACTTCTTGTAGTAGTCCTTCTTTGACAAGAATGGCACCTTGTTTTCTTGTTCGGAAACGAAGGGTACTTTCTTATAGTTATCTTCTGAAACTGATGACTTCTTATAGTAATCATTTTTTGGCAAAAATGACGGCTTATATTCCTTATCTGACTCTGAGGGTACCTTGAAGTCTTCACTTTTGGCTACTGTGGTCGGTACTTTATTGTATATTGAATCTGATGATTCATAAGAATAAGGTGAATATGCCATAGTGCATGTGGCAATCAAGAAAAATGCCAAAGCACTAGCAACTTGGCTTCCCATTTAGAAGATTTAGATTCTAAGCCTAGATAATCTTTTTTTTTTCCTTTGTGTATTTGAGAATAGAGTAACTACGAGTTTATATAGCCTAAACTAAAAAATTGACTTGATAATTTTGATACTTAAAATATTCCAAACATATTTGGTTATTGCTATTCCACTAACATTTTTGAGATAATGGAAAGCCATGAACAATTCATACACCTATTCTTGGCTCAATTATTTTATAAAATTAAATCCAAACTTTTATTCTTTCAATCCATATTCCTTTTTTAACTAAAATTTTATTTTCTTCTTTTCCTTTTTTTAAAAAAAGAAAGTTTTAAGGTCCCATAAGATATTATCCAAACTTTAGGGGGTTGAATGAACATTTTCCAAACTTGAGTATGTCTATATGACAATTAACTATTTTCCCTTCTCCTCCTCTTTCTTCTTCTTCAATCGCCATTTTATCTCCAGCACACAGAACAGATTTTTTTTTGAAATTTTCACAAATCTTTTATTTGTAGTAACTTACATAGATATATTATTACAAGAAGATTTCAGCAAATACTGAAAGTTCCAATTTTTTTTTGAGTTTTCAGCAAATCACAGGTATTAAAGTTTTATGTTCATTGAGTTGCAAGATTACTTTTTTATTCAAATTGAATGAATACCCATATATTAAGATTGGATAAAATTCTTGTTTTAGGTATCAAATTGTATGTAAAGTTTGCTTTTTTGCTAAACTTATATTGACCCATAAGTTAAAATTGAATCAAATATGTGCATACTAATTAGTAAGAGATTACCAACAAACTATTAAGAAGATTTTAATTAATAGTAACACTAAATATATAAATTTTTTTATATTCTACTTAGGGTATTTTGTTTCTTCATCAGCGGTCATCAGATCTGGTTGTCTCTTTTTATGTATGTATCTACTTCATCTTTTGTTTGCTCAGTGCTTTTGGTTCTTTGTTTAATCTTGCCTCTTGCTCGATTTTTTTTTTTTTTTGTGCATATTTTTTTGTATTTGAGCTTCCTTTTTCGACTGAATTTGGGGTGTTTATGGTTCTTTGGAGGATTTGTAATTTTGAGGGTCTTATTTTTTGGGCGTAAAACCACGGCTTCGTTAGTGGCTTTAGGGTTGAGCCGGCCTTGTTCGTGTACTGCCAAGTTAATTTATAGTTGTAGGTATCAACTTTGCGTATTCATTAGGTATCAAGTTTGCCTTTTTATTCAACTTGTATCGATCGATAAATCAAGAATCAAATAATTATTGCTTGTATCAAATTGTGTAGAGGTTGGTTATGGATGGATTTAGGAGAGGTAGAGGTAGACCGAAGAATATTGGGGAGAGGTGATTAGACAGGATTAGGTGCAGTTGCAGCTTAGTGAGGACATGACCTTAGATAGGAAGGTGTCGAGGATATGTATTAGGGTAGAAAGTTAGCAGGTAGGAGTGTTTTGTGTTGCTGTCCTTACTAGTAGTCGTAGGACAACTCTTGTAGTTTCTTGTTCTTTGATTTCTGTTACTATCTATTAATTCGTGTAGTTAATTTTGTAGTATTATTTTGTTGTAGTACTGTTCTGTTACTATTGTTGTTTTTATTACTATCTATTGTCTTTTGTACTTTCATTATGTTTCTTTTCTAGACTGTTTATGTCTTGAGTCGGGGCTCAATTGAATACAGCCTGCACTTTACCCTACCCAGACTCCTAAACTGGGTGTGTTGTGTATTCGTGAAGTATCGAGTTTACTTCTTTTTTTCAACTTGAATTCACACCCATATGTGAAGACTGAATCAAATATAGTTGTAGACATCAAATTGTATGTTCATTGGGTACCAAGTTTTCCTTTTTATTCGACTTGTATTGACCCATAAATCAAGACTGAATCAAATACTAATTGCTGGTATCAAATTGTGTGCTCATTCAGTACCAAGTTTACTTCTTTATTAAGTTGAATTTTGTGATATTGATGTTGGCATGTTGTCATTTCGACTGTTTAAACTGCAATTGGTTGATTGTTTTGCTGCTTAATTTGCTCATGTGAACTGGAAGACAACTATGTGGTATGGTTTATTATAGGGGCTTGAAGTTTATGTGTTTTCTAAGTTGGGCTGAGCTCTCGCATTGTCTTTGAAACTGTCCGTACTTGTAGAGGCAGATTTTGAATTTTATGCCAGTTAATATAGAACACTACATTTACTACTACTTTATGGTAATGAGTCCGTACCTAGTATAACAAATAAATAAATCTATACGTGTTTTTTTTGGGTGTGTGTGTGCCTAAAACTACATCCCCTGCCGCAATACTACCCCCCCAGCCCTGTGCTCAGGCTTGGTTAATTTGCAGCCTGTGGAAGAGCATTTGTGGTAGATGATAGAAAGGTGTGTCAACAGCCTCTGTTGCTAAGGCCTTATGAGAATGTTTTAATTTGGCAGGAGTTATCTAAGATGCTTTCAAGAATTGCGAAAATCCCACTTGTGAGTTCACATCCTGAGGTTTATGAACCATGTGATGATTCATTTGCATTGGTCGATGCTTTATTAGCTGATCGAACTAACTTGTTACAACACAATCCCTCAATTTGTATGGAAATTGGTTGTGGTAGTGGTTACGTTATTACTTCACTTGCTGTTATGCTTGGACACGAAGGATTTGTTCCATATTATATTGCAACAGACATCAACCCTCATGCAATAAGGGTGACTCATGAGACCATGGATGCTCATGGGGTTTATGCAGAGTTGGTAAACACTGATATTACATCTGGACTTGAGAAGCGATTGGCAGGATCGGTTGATGTGCTGGTTGTGAACCCTCCTTATGTTCCTACACCTGAAGACGAAGTTGGTTGTGAAGGCATCACTTCCGCGTGGGCTGGAGGTGAGAATGGTCGAAGTGTTATTGATAAAATACTGCCTGCTGCCGACAATCTTTTGTCAGAGAAGGGCTGGTTATATATGGTCACGCTTACTGCTAATAAACCCTCAGAAATATGTCTTGAGATGAGAAAGAAGGGTTATGCATCTCGAATTATCCTTCAAAGATCAACTGAAGAAGAGAGCCTTCATATTATCAAATTTTGGCGAGATTCTGATAGCCAGTTGGAGCTGAATAATCTAAATTATTGGTCAAAACTGGTTGGGAATTAACTAAAGGGTCTCATTTTGTGATTTCATCGATTGTCCGTTAGGGAACATGTCACTACCTGTTAATAGCATAGCAGATAGAGGAGGAAGTTCATCCGCTGGATGTGGTAAGGTTCTCTTCTATCCTTTCTCTTTATTTTAGTAAAGTCACTTTTTTCACATGGTTCGTTTGAAGCAATAATACATAGAAATGTGAAAAATTGATTTGCTTTTCGTTTTTATGGTACTATTGTTCAGGTGGACGGGGTCTGTTATCTTTATTAAAAGGTTTTCTCAAACAAGCTGACTCGCGCTCAACTTTATAAAGTACCTGATTTGATGCTTAAAGCTGTATCTCCTTGCTTCTATACACAATTTTTGAATAATTTGCTTCCATAATCTGCTCTCTTCGCGAAAAGCTAGTGCGTTAATATCTCACAATGCTAAAAGAATCAGTTGATGGATATGTTTGGACGGATATTATCTGGATAATTGGCTGGTTCGTGTCTTGTTAATTTTCGTAGTTTCTTACTATTTCCATGTAGGTGAAAATTTCTAGCAGTTTGAAATACAAGTGCTTATTTTGCTTGTTCATAATGTCTTGAAGTTTATCGTTGCTTGAACTCTCCAAAAATCTGCTACTTTTTTGGAGGATCTGACACACATCCCACGATGTTTTTGAAGAGTTTGAGCAACATAGTGGTTTATGGTTTTGAACCTTTCTACCTTGTGGCATTACCCTACATGTTTCATAAAGAACTGTCATTAGCTCCTTTTATATGCTAATGCAGCAAAGTGTTGACAAGTTGCATTCAGACATTTTTCTTTGTACAGTTGCAGTTAATCAATCTTGAGAAGAGAAATTTATGAAGGGGGATATACATGTTCTTTAGAAGTGTTTGAAAAATTGCATTTAGACTGCGGTTGTTTAGTTCATGGACTAAGTTATCTCGGGATTACAGTTATGAGATTATAATTTATTGCACATAACACCAAGTTTAATGTCCTCCTTATCCCACGAACCAAATGACTTGTATATATAGACTCAATATCATCCTTATTTACATTAACCTCAAAATCGTGATCTAAAAAGATCTTCGAAAATGTATAGTCTGATCGACTTCCAAATACTTCTTTTCGACTTCAACTTCAAATACTTTTTCAGAACTTTGACAAGATATTGTCTATCAAAGGTTTCTGAATATAGAGTCGCGATTAAAAGTAAGTGAATAAACATTAAAACACTTTTTCCATTCAAAAAAATTATTATTTAACATGTGCAAAGTTATGTAAATTAACCATAGTTATAACTTATAAACTTATATAATATATAATACACATTTATTTATTTATTTGATGCATGCATCATATCATATAGAATAATTTCTTTTTTAATTCTACTATAAAAGTATCTTTACTTCAAATAATTATCTCGAATTTATAAAAAATAGTTAATACATGAATTTTCATTTAATTGTATATACAACACAAATACATGTATAATACACCTTTATGATTCGAGTTCCACACATAATGGAAGCTTACATTCTTACGAGTTATAATCCAATTTTTTTTTTCGAGCATAAGTTAATTGCACCGAACTTTTTTTTTTAAAAAAAATTATGTATAATTATTTTGATTTTTTCGAAAAAAATAAAATAAAATACGTGAATAAACTATATGGCCGACCTTTTACCGACTTTATCTCTAATTTTCTTCTTTATAATATACTTCTCCTTTTTTTCCCAATTCTCTGTCTAAAAACCTTTCATCCAAACACTTCCCAACACCCCAAATTTCCATTTCATTTCCATTTTCTCTCTCAAGAAATCTCTCTCAATCATGGCGGCGCAGAAGAGAGAGAAAGAAGAAACCGAGCTGAAGGTACCAGAATCCATCCCTCTATGCTCTCCAACTCTACCGGTACCTTCACCGTCGCCTGCTCCTCCGACGCATCTTTCAGTTGCTGTAATCTCAGATCTGAAGCGTTCTGATAGATCGTCGACGGAGAGAATAGATCTGAAGGTGTCTAGTATGGATGATGAATCGAGATCTACATCGGCTGCGTCGCCGGAAAGTACGGATCTGGTTGGTAGAAAAACAGGGGTGAAGAGGCAAAGAGAAGCAAACAGATGTTCTGGTATAGGTTGCCGGAGGAAAGTCGGATTGATGCCGTTCCGGTGCCGGTGCGGGGAAGTGTTCTGCTCGGAGCATAGGTATTCCGATCGACATGACTGTAGTTACGATTACAAAGCAGCTGGTCGTGATGCGATTGCTAAGGAAAATCCAGTGGTGAAAGCTGCAAAAATTCTCAAAGTTTAAAAAAATGGAAATTTGAAGTTTTTTTTCCTTTTTTTGGTATTTTCAAAGTTGTTGAAGCAGTCAAGGGGGGTGGTGGTTGGGTGGGAAATGAATGGTGGGGGTGTTGTGTTGTAAATTTGATGAATGGATGAGGGTATTGTTGTCATTTTCAAGTTATTAAAATTATTAAAATAAGTTAGTGCAATTTTTATTTTTTTTGCTTTTTACTTTATGCTGCGTTGTATTTGTGTCATGCAAATTATTTATTATTCTTATTGATGGGACTATAACTTTTCTTTACGGAGGTTTCGGATTTGAGCTTTATAATTGATAATTGCAAACGGAGAAACATGCTTCGTTAAGTGTCTATACTTACGTTTACGATACAAATAAACTACTTGCGATATCAAAAATCATGAAAGATGAAGTAGAATTGATTCATCTTTGTATCGAAATATTGAACCATCTTTCGATGAAAGGATGGTATGATGTGGGGAAGCTTTATTTGCATCAATGATATAACGGGTGATAACTCTTTGATTTTACGCGATATGAATTCTGATTAATTGAAATCTTTGATGAGTGAAATTTTTTGTTGATGTACAATTCACTAGACAAACACAATCAAAGTAAAAAAATAATTCTCTTATACATCATACTTTCTCATACTTTTTATGTTTAGCTTATAATTAAAAAAAACTTTAAATTATCATCCAATTTATGAGGCAAGAGATATAAAAGAGTGTTTCACACAATAAATATCCCTTTAATTCTAATTCCAAAACAATTCTAAAGGGAAAAAAGGTCTGATATACTCTTTAACTTTGTCAGTTAAAGTTAATATATCCCTCGTTATAAAAGTAGATCACATATATCTCTACCGTTACAAAATGATTCATATATTACACATAATCCACGTGGCGAACAATAAGAGCATAATTTCACAGAAATAATATTTCCGCTTCAACAGTTGTACCTTTGGTCTTGGAGGTTGTACATATTCCATAGTGACAAAATAGTTTCTATAAATAGCACAAGAAACTCAAAAAAGGAAAGCACTACTATACTTATAGGGCAGCAGCGGTTTTCCACTACTCTTCTCTTATGAGTTCTGTGGGCGCTTGATTTCCAACAAAAAGGTCAGCTTTTTGATCTTTAATTAATACCCTTTTTTATTTATTGTCATTAGTGTTGTAATGAAATGTGATTAAATGAAATAAAACCCAAAAAAAAATAAAGATTTGATAGTGTTGATCCCAAATGATTTTAGGATTTTGAGGTGTAGTTAATTGGGGGTTTTGATTGATTTTGTTGTAATTGTGATTTGTTAGTATGAGACTGATATTGATTTGTTTGACCCCATGGATTTGTGTAGATCAAGAAGCTGCTTGAGCTGGTGTTTTTGAAAATCTGTAGGTAAATTGGTTTGTTTTTGTGTTTTTATTGAGTGTTTTGATGTGGGTCTGGGATTTTTCAAGACCCTTTTGAGTTTCAGTTCAAGATGTTAGATTTTTTTTCTTAAAAGTATAATCTTTTTTTGTTGGGGTAGGGGATTACAAGGTGGGGAAGTGAAGTTCGCCAATAAGGTGAAAGTTTAGTTAGTTAGTCAACCAACTGAGCTACTAAGATTTCCCAAAGGTTTGAGATTTGATTTGTGTTCTTGCTTGATTTTGGATTTTTATATCAAGGAATTTGCTTATTCCATGTCTTAGCGGACAATATTATCAGATTTGTGGAAGTATAATACTGATAAAGTTGATGCTTGAGCTGGTTTATTTATGTAAATTGGCTTGTGTTTTCATTGAGTGTTTTGATCTGGGTGTGAGAATTTTTCAAGACCCTTATGAGTTTCAGTTCAAAATGTTTGATTTTTTTTGTTGGTGGTAGAGGGGAGGGGATTACAAGGTGGGGAGTCAAACCTTTGCTAAAGGTGAAAGTTGAGGCAGTCAATCAACTAAGCTACTAAGATTTCCCAAATGTTTGATATTTGATTTGTGTTTTTGCTCGATTTTAGATTTTTATATCAATCACATTGCTTATTCTCTATGCCTTTGCGGTTATCAGATTTGTGGAAGCATAATTTAGATAAAGTTGTGCTTAGGCTGTTTTTCTTCTTTTTAGTGGGGGAGGGGATTGCAAGTTGGGAAATCAAACCCTCCCAACAAGGTGAAAGTTCAAGTAACAAACCAACTGAGCTACTAAAGTTCCCCCTTCTTGAGCTGGTTTATTTGAATTTTTTAATATAAATTGGTCTGCTTTTGTTTTTTTGGTGTGAGAACTTTTTATTTTTGATAATGTGTTGTTGCATGATTGTAGATTTTGGTACCAAATGATTGAATTTGCTTATTTATTTGTCTTAGCGGCTGGTATTATCAGATTTCTGGAAGCATGATTTTGATGAAGTAGCTATGTCAGCTGGTGTAGAAGATTGGCTTGTGTTTGATTTTCTTTGACTGTCTTGTTGCAGGTGTGCGTTTTTTAGAATACTTTTGGTTTCTTGGTTGACTTTGATTTTTGATTTGTACTCTTGCTGGATTGCTGATGTCAATGATTAATTGTGCTTATGATTTTTTGTCTTGCTGGAATTCTGAGGTCAAATGATTAATTTAGCTTACAGGAGGTGAAGAATTTTAGGACCCTTTTGAGTCAGTTCAAAATTTTCTGCTGGATTGTAGATTTTGATGTCAAATGATTGAATTTGCTTATTAGTTGTCTTAGTGGCTAGTGTCATTAGTTTTGTGGAAGCATGATTCAGATGAAGTAGCTATGACATCTTGGATGAAAGATAGGCTCGTGTTTGCGTTTCATTGGCTGTCTTGTTACGGGTGTGATGTTTATTGGAACACTTTGTGTTTCTTGGTTGAATTTGATCTTTAATTTGTCTTGGCGGCTGGTATGATTAGATTTGTGGAGGCATGATTTAGGTGAAGTGGCTATTCCAGCTGCTGTAAAGAAATTCTACTTAAAAAGATTGTCTTGGAGCCCCTAGGTCTTTGGTCTAGTGGTAGGATCACAGCTTCTGATGTGTGGATTAGGCGCACATTACGGGTTCAAACCTTGCTGTAGAGGGGTGGGGCCATTATCCTCCTAGTTTCAAACTGTATAATACTTTCCCTCGGGGATTTCTCGGTTATAAAAAAAAGATTGTCTATTTGCGTTTATTTGAGTGTCTTCCAATGTGCGATTTTTTTGAATACTTCAGGCTTCTTGGTTGAATGTGATCTTTGATTTGTACTCTCGTTGGAATGTTGATGTCTAATGATTAATTTTGCTTATAGGATGTAAGATAACTAAATTGTTTCTTTGGAGTTTGTCTTTGCCACTGAGATTGATTTGTGGAATCAAAATATTCCTCCATAGCCTGATAGATCTTTATATTTACACCAAATAGCTGCGTGAGCTTCTGTAATGAAGTATTCCGAAAAATTGGCATGCAATTAAATTTCATTTAGTGTCTTGATATGAGGTATGAATATTTCTGGGAACTTTTTTTTGGTTTCCTTTGGTGAGTTCTCTAATACAAACACACATTCTTTTCAATTTACTAAAATGCCATTTCGGATGAATGGGGAATTACGTCGCTCTTTGATCTGCAGAATAAGTCTTAGGGACCCCGTACTTGGCCTCAAGGAGTGGTGAGCAGCACAGAACTTGTTTCAATCAAATGGCATAGTATTAGGGTAGTAGGCTTTCATTTGTTATAGAAATCCATTATCAAGTTGAATAAACCAAGTTAGTTTATATACATTCAAATGTGTACTTGTGTGACTGTTATAGGGCATAATTTGTCATCGGTTGAGAAATATTTCTTGCTAGAAGCCTGAAAATGGGATCACCGAGTGTGATAATCACCTGAAAAGGTAATTGAGTTTCATTCAAAGCAGTATGTTGCTTTTGATGTTTCTAGCATAAAATGTTACTGCAAGGCTATGAGTGATGGTACAGATAAAGGGGCTTATGTACCATATTCTTTGATCCTCCGCAGATTCTCTAATGGTGTGAAAGGCACATTTCCTTTTCAATGAGAGGGTATTTTTGTGTTGTTCTTGGAAGACGAATAAGTGGATATCCATTTTTGTGTGAGAGAGAGTGGAAAAGAATGAGGGAGGAGAGGTCCATGGACTTTCAGGAGAATTACTAGTTTCAAATTTCAGTTGAGGTGATTTTATGTTGTCATAAGAGTATACACCCAAGAAGCTGGATTGGTGACGGACTCCTCTATGATGTCTGTATTTGTTTTGCCAAATTTTTGGTTTTTGGTGGGATGGGAACTGGATTTTGTGCATGCAAATGAATTAGATTATACATACTCAATTTGGTTAATTGGGAACTCCATGAGTTCTCTCTCTATAATATACGGGATACTTTGCAAGTCAGTGCACGTTTAGTGTTTAAACAACATGGAATAAAGGTTAAGTGATGTTGCAGCCAAAAGAGGTGTGCAATTCAAGTTTCAACTTGCTAAAAATAAGTTCCTGTTTATTCGGTTTGATATGTCTCTTGTATATACTATAAACAGATGGATTGCAAGATCTTCAACATCTTCTAGAGAGTATATGAGCAGTCATACGTGAAATTAGCCGAGGTGTGCGCCCGGACACCATGGTTATCAAAATAAAATAAAATATCAATGGTCATACTTCCCTAAAATCATAAAACTGTAGTTTTGGAGAATCCTATGCCAATAATACTGCGTTGGGAGTAAGTTACATGACAGATACTTGATTCTAAGATGATTTAAGACGTGACTGTAATTCAGCGTGCTGCTGAGCTTTTGAAATGGGGAAGTTGGCTACTTTTTATGCAAATGTGTTGGTAGAATGGTGTTTAAGCAAATTTGAACTCTAAACATTTAGATTCATTTTTGCTAACTCATATCGTCAATAGACATTTGTTTGCCTGAGTTGCTTACTGTTTCTATTGTTCAGGTTTAGAAAATCAGAAGTAACGAGATGGTCAGAGCGTATTCACAAGAGCACACATATAAGCACCCATGGGAAAGAGTAACTTCTGCATCCTGGCGCAAGTTTGCTGATCCTGAGAACAAGCGCATTCTATCGCATATCCTTGAAGTTGACACATTGAACCACAAGCTTGATTCCAGCTCAGGAAAGCTTTATACAACTCGTGCGATAACTATCCATGCACCAGGACCATGGTTCCTCCGCAAAATGATTCGTCAAGACATCTGCCACTGTGTAGAATCAACTGTTGTTGATGCCCAATCTCGGTCCATGCAGCTCTCCACTCGAAACATTAGTCTGGAGAAGTACATAGAAGTGGAGGAGAAAATCAGATATGACCCTCATCCAGATAATCCAAATTTATGGACAGTCTGCAAGCAGGAAACGAGCATCAGGATTAAGCCCTTGTCAGCGCTGGCTTCAATGGCAGAGAAAATAGAGCAGAAGTGCGTGGACAAGTTTCAGGCAAACAGCGCGAAGGGAAGAGAAGTAATGGAACGGATGTGCAAGTACCTTGAAGCTGAATCCAGAGGAATTTCAGCATGATTTAGCAATCTAACTTTACATTAAGCTTCTTCAGCGCTAGCATCCTACCCCTCCTTTAAACGTGAGAGGTGAGTTCACGATGAACACTTGTTGGCTGATCGAATGTCATTGTATGGAAAAGAGGACACCGATCATGAATCGTTCTTTCTGAACTTTTTGTAAGCTATAGTAGATACAATAACAAAGTTATCCTAGAACTTCTTTGTGAGAATGTTACCTAGATGGAAATTTTACTTTAAAATAATTTACCCTTGCAGTTTGAATGTTTGTAGACATTCTATGCTTCTTCTTGAATGGCTTCACCAATGAACTTACTTTTGCTGCTGCTGGAAAATTGTGAATATAAGCCTTGTTGAAGACTCTTATCTGTTCGATTTCACAGAAAACGTCGTCCTTGAGGACTGTGAGATTATATTACCAGAAAATGTGCAAAGTGATCCTTGTAAACACAGATGTTTCATCTTTACCTTATTGACAAAAGGCTTGAAGAACACAATTTTGTACGTGACGTTTTACATGTCATGTAGATTTGCACCTACCGAGACATGTAATGTATGATATGATATGAAATGAGCTTTAAATAAAGAAGTGAGTGGTTTATAAGCCGACTCTAACTTGTATAGGACTGAGACGTAGTTGTATTTAGACATGTAATATCTGAAGGAATTCCATGTGCACCAGAATGGAACATGACAAACCTAGTCACAATGCCCCAATATAACAAGGTCTCATACGATATGTAGCCAATAAGATGAATGCATCATGTACAATACGATTAGCTTAGCTAGCGTTCCGGGAGAATCTAGTCATTTAATCCGTTCATAATTTCGATTCTAGATCTTGTCAAGTTGTTTACCTTCATATACCAATTTTCATGAGCAAAGAAAACATCAAAGACAGAATGTTTAATGATAATAATAGATAAACACATGCCAAGCTGATCATATTGTCAAACAATCCTTAAGAGGTTAAAATTAAGACAATTAAATTGTACCATAAGCTAAGTTTTATAATGAGACTAAAACCTCCAAAAACTTTATGGGCAAGGAGTTGTTTGGACCGAGGTATAAGGTGAATGAATTATTGTGATATAAATTTTGAAACTGAACCTAGTAAATAATACTCATTGTTTTCCAAGAGTAGACATCGTTTTTTTGTTGTTGGAGTTTATGGGTCATGAAATAGAAATTCAGGATTGTCTCGACTTTTCGTGTGTATTAATTCATTATTTTCTGGAATATGTATGACCGACTTTGTTTGAACTCAAATTTTGTGGATCCATTCTTGACGACCTAGTAAATGATACTCATAGTTTTTCGACTTTTCATGTATATTAAACCATCTCCAACTACCAACCCTACACTATTTTTTACACAAAATCCTATTTTGGTGTAAAATTTTTAGATTTTGGGGCTCCAATCCAACACTATTTTTTATACTATTTTAGAGTATGAATAGTGTCGCATCAAATTTGGCGTGACACTATTCATCAACACTAAATCACTTTTTTATTATTTGTATTATATAACATTTTTGAAAATGTAAATGAAATAAAAATAATATAATATCAAAGATAGAGAAGAATATAAAGAGAATATTTCCTTTTAGTGTAAAATTTAGTGTCGTAAATTAGAGTTGATTTACACTAGAATGATGTTAACACCATTTTATTGTAAAATTTAGTCTTATGGGTTGGAGATGACCTTAGTCCACCAATCTTCCTAAATATATTTGATTAACACTGTTTGAACTCAAATTTTGTGGGTCAAATCATAACAACCTAGTAAATGATATTCACAGTTTTCCATCCCATATTTCATTGAAGATATTAGTTAAAATCAATATATATATTTTTATTAAAATCTCTATATAATTTATTCCATATAAAAGGCAAAAATGATTATCCAATAAATACTTTTTATTATAATCCCAATATTATAATTCTTGAATATCCTGATCTTGAACCAAATGATCCTTTTTTATGAAGAACAAATGGGAACTTGTAAGGTCCCATAATTACCATTTACCCAAAAACTAAAGAGAGTTTAAATTTATTAACCAAAAAATATGAAGAAAACAAAAATGTATTATTTGTTTTAATTTATTTATCCTACTTTTCTTTTTAACATATTTTAAAAAAAATATATTTTAAAATTTTTTTGATAACTCTTTAATTTTTCAGTGACATGTTTAACACTACATGAATAATATTTATTCAATTTTTTAATTTATTTTTTTAAAATTTTTATCAAATCAAAATGAGAGAAACAAATTAAAAACTAGGGATTATGTGACAAAGCCACTTTTCATTGGGAGATTTGCTGATTTAGCAGCTCTCAAAACAGTACTTTAATAAATATTCTTCTTCCCCAATTTGCCTTTATACTATTGGACCCATTGCCCTGTAAAGCCCTCTCTCTGCATCTCTCCTTCAAGAATCCATAATCAGATCACTGAAGAGGTAAAGATTGTAACTTTATCTAAGTTTCAGTTTATTGCTACCCTTGTCTTGGTAATTTGATTTTACCTGTTTTAGCTTTTTGGGTGTGTTAAAGATTTGATTTTGACAAGATTTATGTAAGCCCCAACATGGGTTTTTTTGTATATACTCTTATTGAGCAAAGCTGGTGCTGAATTTTTCATGGGTAATAACTTATGGTTCATACTGTGTATCTGAGTCAGTTGTTTCAAGATTCAATTTTTATGATGTTTTTATGTTTGGGGTTTGTTGGATTGAGTTGATTCAGTTGTTGGTATGTTGGATTATGAGGAATTGTGGGATATAGCTGTTTTTGAATAAGTTTAGTGTTTTTGGAGTTTCAAGAATGTGTTTTTTTGGACAGGGAAAAATGATTTGAGGGCTGATTTTTGGTTGTGAAGTTGGGGTTTTTTTTAGTTTAGTATTTTGGGAGTTTCAAGAATGTGTTTTTAGGACAGGGGAAAAGGATTTAAGGGCTGATTTTTGGTTGTGATTTGTGAAGTTGGGATTTTTCAGTTCTGAGAAGTTACAAATTGATTTTGGAAAATGAATAGTTCTGGTATGGGTGGTGGTTTTTTATCTGGGTATAATGGTGGATTTTTGGGGATGAATAGGCTGCAACAGCCCGAACCAATTAGTAATAATGCAGTTCATGGTCATCAGATGAATCACCATAATATTCAATCGTCGGTGAGTGCAAAATTGGGGCTTGAACATGAAAATACAATTGGTTTGATGGATGCACAAGGTTGTATGGCTTATGGGAAGGATAAATCAGTTGGGCCGAGTAATGTTGTGAATACCAGTAATAATCCTAATAGCAATACGAGTGACGAGGATGAGCCTAGCTTTAATGAGGATGGAAATGGTGATAACAATGGTGGGGCACAGGGGAAAAAGGGATCTCCATGGCAGAGAATGAAATGGACTGATAATGTTGTTAGGCTTCTTATTCAAGTAGTTGCTTGTGTTGGAGATGACGGTAGTTTGGAAGGTCCTGGAGTGGGGTTGAAGAGAAAATCTGCTTGCCTTCAGAAAAAGGGTAAATGGAAAACAGTCTCGCGAATAATGATGAGTAACGGTTGTCATGTCTCACCTCAGCAGTGTGAGGATAAGTTTAATGATTTGAACAAGAGGTACAAGAAATTGAATGATATTCTTGGGAGGGGTACTTCTTGTGCTGTGGTGGAAAATCCGGTTCTAATGGACTCCATGCCGCAGCTTTCTGACAAGGCCAAGGACACGGTGAAAAAGATACTTAACTCAAAACATTTGTTTTATAGAGAGATGTGTGCTTACCATAATGGACAGAAGATACCTGATTGCAATGATCTTGAATTTCCAGTTCACTCTTCACCTGTTGCAGCACCGTGTGCAAAAGATCATAATGGCTCCCAGGGAGATGAAGCTGAAGAAAATGACGAAAGTGATGACGATGACGATGAATCGGATGATAACCATGGTGATGGTGATGCATGTAAAATTGGAGATTTTGATGAGAGAATGAGACGAGTTGAAGAAAATGGCTGCTTCTTGCCACAAATTAGCGGGAATGATAATTTTTTGGCTGAAATTAATGAATTTCTTCAAGACCCTACAAAATCCCAGTGGGATAAAAAAATGTGGATTAAGAAACGGATGTTACAACTAGAAGAGGAAAAGATTGGCATCCAAGCTGAAGCCTTTGAGTTGGAGAAACGTCAGGTTAAGTGGCAAAGGTTCTGCCGCAAGAAAGACAGGGAGCTTGAAATAGAAAGGCTGGAGAACAAGAAATTAATGTTGGAGAATGAGCATATGGCATTGCAACTGAAGCATAAGCAGCACGAATTAGACAGTACAAAGCCCAATATTTCTTTCAATTCTGCACCTCTCAGCTTAGATAGACCGATGGGAAGAGATCAGCTTGATGCAGCTAGGTATCATTAACTAGTAAGCATCGGAAATCTCCAAGTTTTTGGAAACCTGTCATCGCCCCCTTTTGTTGTAAAATCTTTTTAAAATGTTTTACAGCTCAACAGGCAGCAGCAAACTTGTTAATCAGTTCTTTTGAATTCTCCTAGTAATTTTCTCTAAAATTAACTGCATCAGCTATGTTATGAAAGTTGTGGTTGGATACTCTGGATATTTGTCTAAATTTCTATCCTATATCATTTAGAATATGAATCTTGTGTGCCTTCTAATCATCTTAAGTTAGTTAAGAACCAGACCGAACTTGCATTTGGTGATATTCTGTCTTGGAGTGGCATTCTTGCATAAAACTTAGTATTGTGCATCAAGAACATTTTCATCTGAACACCTCAACTCGTCTCCACTTTGTCAGTTGAACTCTCCAATTGAAAAAATGATCATCTAAACACATCCAAAATTTACGTGTCACATCATTGTTGGGTGTCTACATGGCACAGTGGGACGAATTGGAGTGTTTAGTTGAAAGTTGAGACCA
Organism: Solanum appendiculatum; assembly: GCA_018342035.1. Taxonomy (NCBI): domain Eukaryota; kingdom Viridiplantae; phylum Streptophyta; class Magnoliopsida; order Solanales; family Solanaceae; genus Solanum; species Solanum appendiculatum. The sequence goes on along the minus strand of JAGDQO010000569.1, from coordinate 44,362 downwards.
AGTTGAGGTGTCTAGATGTGCATATGAAGTTTGTTTGAGTGTCTGTTTATGTATTAAAATGTCTAGAAGCATCATGTCACCACTTGTTATTTGTTTAGTTTGACGATCACCTATGATGTCCCTTGATCTAGATGTATTTTCATCTATGCTATCTTTGTGCATCCATATTAGGTGTTGAAATAGGCCAGTCTTTCCCAAACAGTTCTGTTTATTCAAAACTCTGAACTAGCAGTAGCTCCCTAGTAACTCCCCTCTACCCCTGCTTTTCCTTTGTAGAATAAAAAACTTTGCTTATGTATGCATAGTATATGTTGAACTCCCTTGGTGAAAATCTTGCATCCGCCACAGTGCTCCCCTTCCCCCCCCTCCATTTCTGTCTGTCTCTCTCTCGCACTATGAGAGAGATATGTATGTCCCCCTCCCCTTCCCTTCTCTCTCTCTCGCGCACACACAGTGAGGGAGACGCATTTATAACTGTGAAAAACCATTGTTATGCATTGTCATGCTGCTATTACTATACAGAGACTAGAACTACACTTGTCCTATCATGCCAATATTTTGCAGTTTATCATTCTGTATCTCTCTCCTTTTTTCCTAGTGACTACACTTTAAGGGTTGTTTGGTACATGGGATAAGATAGGATATCCCAAGATTGAGCTTGAGAGAAAATTGATATTGTGTTTGGTAGGATTGATTTACACCATGAACCGAACACAACATAAATTTTATCCCAAGCTTAATCTTTGATATCCCACCTTATCCCATCAAACTTGAGATTATTTTATCCCGCCTTCCATGTGAGATAAATTAGCCCAACGATTATAATCCTTGGACTATAATTCCGGGATAATCTAGTACGCGAACCAAACCACCCCCTAGGATTCCATACTAAGTTTGATTTTTGTATTGTCTTTAAAAGTCTGCAGGCTAGTTCCTCTATGTGTTATAGAATCTATTATATGTTCTGTTTTCTCATGAAAGCTTTCTCCTTCATACTAGACACTCTTTATGTTTGGTACGTGGTATAAGATATGATATCAACCACTCCCACCAGCAATCGGTACTAGCTAGGTAATAACTCATGTTGTACACTACCTAGTGTTTTTGTTTCTACAAAGGATTTAAAATTTGAGATATCAGGGTTGTCAATCGACTTCAGTGATTACTATTACTAGGTCATTTTCATTGGCACAAAATTAATTGCATTTGAAGGCATTGTATAGGATGAATTTGATACAAATATCTAAACTTCAAGGTAAAATAAGCACCAAATGTCGATATATATATATATATATAAAACTAAAATTTTAATAAATATTATAGTATGAATTTATGGAATTTAGTCGCAAAAACCTAAAATTTGAATCTATTAAGTTAAAATTCGAAAGTTTTACCTGATTATAGCGCATGCTATTTCCAGGATTGGAAAATTGTATTGTTGAACCGGAGAAGTAAGTGAAGGACCGTCAGCTAACAACATTGACATTTTCTGGTGAAGAAAAAACTGCACTTTCTGAGTATTTTAATTGAATCACCACGTGGACTTTCTCATCAAATTCTTAAACTTCTGGAAAGTGTTGCCATTCCCCATATGGAAGTACACCTCTGATAAGCAACTTACCACCCACATTGTAAGAAAACCTTGCCTGACCGCTTTCGCTTTGATTGAGTTGTCCATTGTACTTGTTTTTCATACCTCATTTTCTATCATTGATGTCGCTGATCTAAGGAGAAGGTAGCTAAGTCATGTCTATTGTTCGTTGCACCTGGCTTTTATATTTCATTATTTATAGATCTCTTTTTCTATCATTGACGACCGCCGATCTAAGCAAGAGGTAGATGTCTATTGTTCTTTGCACTTGATTTCTATATTTCATTGTTTATAGATCTCCTTTTCTATCATTGCCGCCGTCGATCTAAGCAGAAGGTAGCTAAATCAGATGTCTACTGTTCGTTGCACTTGATTTCTATACCTCATTATTTATAGATCTCCTTTTCTATCATTGTCGCCGCCGATCTAAGCAGAACGTAGCAAAGTCAGATGTCTACGGTTCATCGCACCTGATTTCTATATCTCATTATTTATATATAGATTTCCTTTTCTATCATGTCGCCACCGATCTAAGCAGAAGGTTTCAGATACTTAGTGACGCCGCCGATCTAAGTAGAAGGCTTCAGATACCTAGTGACGCCACCGATCTAAGCAGAAGGCTTCAGATACCTAGTGTCGCCGCCGATCTAAGCAGAAGGTTTCAGATACCTACTGAACTCATTCGTAATGAGTAAGGGTCTAGTAGGCCCCCCTACCCCACTTGTGTCGGAGAATCTTTTTGTTTTCTTTGTTTCGCACTCAGTATTTAATATTCGTCTTAGAATTTTGACAAGTCATTAAAAAGGAATCGCTTTCACAAGATTTTTTTAATTCTCAAGATTCAAATCCGCTTCAATCACAACCCTGCAGTGTAATGAAGGACCTCAATACATCATTTTGTAATTATGAAAAAATAGCCAAATGTCCCCCAACCTATTATTCAATTACCAATTACACACCTATATTTTACGGAGGTCCCATCACCCTCCTTGAACATTTTAAAAGTAAATAATATATACCCCTTAAAAACCTATTAAATAATTCATCTTTTTTACTTTTTAAATTAACAAAATTATATTTCAGAGTTTTTATCTAAAATATCATAAATATAAAACGATATCACGATATCCCAATAAAAATACAAATAAGGCCTGCGTCCATTTTTTACCTTTCTCAAAATCCACTTATAAAACTACTTTGAATATATGTTTTTGTTGTATATAGAACAATATTGTTTTCTTAATTAGAAATGTTTCTATTTCACCGTCTTCTAAAAAGCGGGTTTTATTTTAATTTGTCAAAAAGACAATTCAAAACTAATATTTTTTTCCCTTTCTCCAATAAGAGAAAACAATAAATTATCAAATAATTATGTCATTCTTGAAGAAATACAAACCAAGAACTAACTAAAAGAAATAACAAAGAATAAAAATAGAAAAAGAACAAAAAAAAAAGAAGTCATCACCACATCATCATTTTGCTAGCTTTTCTAATATTTTATACACATAATAAGGAAAATAATCCTAATATAAAGTTCCATATTATTTTATACAACAATTTTGATATTGTCTTATCAATAATCTTGAGTTTTCAACTCATTAAATTTGATGAAACAACTCATTCAATTTGATGTCACATATTTAAGTGAAGGTAGTCCCTAATCTATTGCAGTGGGTCATGGGGTAGTTGTGCACTATAAAAGCAAGTCTTATTATAATAAAGAAGTCATATGACATATTCACCAAACTCATTCAATTTGATGTTACTCTTTTAGCGAAGGTGTCTAGATGTGCATTTTCAAAATTTGAGCGTCTGTTTATGTATTATGCATTTTAAAATATAAGATTTAACATGGAACTGAAACACTTTTCAATCAGTCCATTGTTTAAATATATTTTTTCTTTAATAATATTTGTGCTTAAAAGCATACAAAATGGTCCAAAAACTGATTAAACATCATTTACATCACAATGTTACACACAAAAAAAACAAATGTAACTTGTCAAGTTAAGCTATTATTTCTTCTTCTGCAATTCCTGTGCCTTCGTTGCTTCTTTTTCCTTCCCATCATTATTTTGTGCTCCAGCTCTACAATGATTCTTGCAAGCCATATCGGATTTCCAGTTGAAATCATGAAATATATAATGGATAATCCAATACATAGTCCACTTCCATAGCCCATAAGAGCAGCTTTCCAAAAATCCCTCTGAAATTCAGATTCCTCATCATCTAGTCTAGACACGGTATCATTTGTATCGAGTTTCTGAGCATCACCACAACTTTTTGAAACAGGTAATCCACGTAATCCATCATTGCCTTCATATGAATTGCTCTCAAAGGTCTGAAGTTGAGTTCCTTGAGGGATGCACCCTTGTAGATGATTGTGGGAGAGATTTAAGACTGCAAGAGATGTAATAGAAGCGAGTTGTTGTGGTATCTCTCCTACAAGATGGTTACTTGACAGGTCCAATGATTCGACCGACGATAAACTTCCAAGTGATGGCGGTATATCACCTTGCAATTCATTATGAGATATATTCAATATGTGAACTGCAATGAGTTCTCCCATGATACTTGGAATCTGCCCTCCAAATTTATTACTTGAAAGATCGATAACGGTGTACAAATACAAGATTCTCACAATTTCACGCTCAAATCCCTTGGATACAACAGCTACCGAGTCTTGGTAATATTGATCTTCATAACGTGGTGCGTTCATAGTTTGATCAATTGTCCTCATGGCTTTCAAATGTTGAAACAAACCCGTTGGTAAGTTTTCCGTGAAGGCATTGGAAGAGAGATCTATGATTCGGAGCTCTGGAAACATGTTCTCAATCCTTGATGTTCTAATGGACCCATGCAATTCATTGGATCTCAAGCTTAGAACTTTCAGCTTAGGCAGAGTCCCCAACCACACGGGGAATGTGTCGTTGAGGTGATTGTCTCCTAAATCAAGAACTTCGAGTTGTTTGCAATTGGTCAAGGATTGTGGGATCTTCCCCTCCAGCTTATTGCCATGAAAGTTGAGGCTTCTCAGTGAACTTCCATTGCTGAAAGTTGTTGGAATATTCCCAGAAAGATTGTTGTGGCGCATATCCAAAACCTTGAGGGCAGTGATATTTCCCAAACATTGCGGAATTTCTCCACACAAATTGTTTCTTGCCAAATCTAGCATTACCAGTGATGTCAAATTGCAAATAGATGAAGGAATTTCTTCACTGAGATTATTATGGGACATGAAGAAGTAATTTGTTGAATTTGGTGGTACAGGTAGTGAACCTTGAAGCAAATTGGACCGCAAATCAATAGTATATACAAACTGAAGAGGAATTGAATCCACACTCGACAGCATATTGTGAGACATATTGAGATGTTTCAATGAAGACATCCAGTTAGACCATACCCAATCAGGAATTCTTCCTTGAATCTTATTATTTGAAAGATCCAACTCATAAAGGTGCTTTGCGGATCTTAGAAACTCCAATTCTTTCACTTCACATGCGGCCAATTCTAACGTATCAAGAGATTCGGGCCATGTAAAATTAACTTTGTTCTCATTGGTTAATGAGATACTATTATATGAAAGACTAAGAGTCCAAAGCTGTTTGAGGTCTGAAAAGAGGCTGATATCCACATTGCCACTAAAATTATTGAAGGAAAGATCAATAAAGAATAGGTTCACAAGGTTTTGAATTGAGTTGGGAAGATGGCCTTGCAGCTGATTATTGCTTAAATCAATCATTTCTAGTGAATTGGACTTGAAATCCTCAAGCTGACCAGAAAAGTGGTTATTACTCAAGGCAAAACGTCTTAGTGATGGAAGGGAGAACACCCCTGATGGTATTGCTCCATTCAGGGAGTTATCATCAAGGTCCAAATCCTCTATGAGGGTGAGATTTGAAAGAGATTCAGGAATAGGCCCCCAGAGATTGCAGTTGAAAAGATACAAATAATGCAGCGAAGTTAGATGATAGCCAAGAGACTCAGGCAAATTATCAGAAAAATTCACGCCACGGAGATCTAACCCTATGAGAGATGCACTGCTGTTCCATTTGGCCTTTGGAAAATAACCACTTAGATGATAATTGAAACCTAAGTCAAGTGCTTCCAGGTTGGGCAGGTGAAATATACTCTCAGGTATTATCCCATACAATCCTGTTTCTCCCAGACTCAGAGTTGTTAAATGAGAAGAAAAATTCAGAGGAATGGTGGAAGAGATGTTTATGAAAGTAAGATGAAGCTCTCTTAATTGGGTCAAGTTCTGAAGGAGCGATTTAAAATCGTGAGCTACAAGTCGTAGATGATCATCACCATAGAGACGAAGAGAGTGTAAGTTGGAAAGATGAGAGATTTCAGAAGGAATTTGACCTGAGAAATTGGAGTTGGAAAGATCAAGATGCGTCAAGCTCGAAAACTTGCCGAATTCAGGGGAGATAAGAGACTTGGAGAAGTCATTTGAAGAAAGATTAAGCCTTTGGAGATGAGAGAGTTGGAATAGGCTGCTATTGGAATCGATGGTTCCAGTGAGATGGCTGCAACTGAGGTCAAGTTCAATGACATGTCCAGTCATCTCATCGCATATGACTCCGTCCCATGAACAACAATCTGTGCTCATGTTCCATGAACTCGTTTTTGGATAACAATCATAATAAGAGGTATCTATAGTAAAGGTGTTCTTGAATTTTAGAAGGGAAATGGTTTGATGTTTGTGAGGTAATATGGATGAAGAAACTTCATGGCAGAGAAACACAATTAAGAGCATAACTGCATACCCCATTTTTAACTTCAAAGACTTGGTAAGTATGCAATAAAGGTATGCAAATATATATATATATATATAGGCACATATTTGTTTAACCAAGTCCAAGTTGTATTGCAGTAGTAATAATTATCGATTTTGGCATTTTTATTTTTCATTTTGGGGCTAATATATCATAAGTTCATTAGGTATTTTAATTGAGATGTATTATTTCCTTGTCGTGTATATCCTATATCATTCTACCATAATTAACTTAATCACAAAAAATAGTCAAAAATATTTTTAAATTATGCAAAATTAAATAAAAATATTTTCTTGATAAAAAAATGAAATTTCTATAAAATAAATTTATGAATAACTATTTAAAGAAATTTCTTTAGAAGATAAAAAAAAAAAACGGATGTAAAATAATCTATTTCATATTTTTTTTTTTATAAAAAAACGCCAAAAATAAGATAAAACCTTCATTCAAGAGAATGATTTCTTAAAAAATTCATTTGGACTCAAAGACAGATTTTTTTCAAATGAAAATTATTTTCAATAAATAAATTCTCTTTTTAGATTTGGAAATAGTAACAGAGAATAATATTCAACAATGTGATTAATTCCAAATTCCACCTTGACCTGTAGTAAATTTAATAGCAACTAAAAATAAATAGGGAAATTAATGTTTGTTATTCTCAAGTCAATGCACAAGTCTTACTATAGAAATTTCAGAAATTAGACATGACTAAGTCAAATGACAGTGTTTGTTTTGATTGGATTATTCGATTTTCGATATCTGCAATATAAACTTTTTTCCCCAAACATATCAATATTAGGAAAATCTAGGAGAAATCTTAGAATATAGGATTTATTTTCATTAGGAAGTTTAAATAAATCTATTTTTTCATTAGGAAGTTTAAATAAATCTAGTTTCATTAAAATTTTGAATATCAATAACATATATTTTAAAATTAATATTCACATATTTTGAAAATATTTAGTGAAACAAAATTTCCAAGTCCTTGCACGAGTCATACCATGGAAATTTCAATAAAAGTTACTTAACAATCATATCCCTTTCATTTTGATTTTTCATTTTGATGTGACTACAACGTACTCTTTACTCTAAATTCCCAAGTATCATGACTTATTAGTTATATATTTAAGATTAAAACTGAAATTATTAAGACTATGTAATTAATGAGTCAATACTGCGTATTATAGGTGCTAAAAGGAGAAAATCAAAGTGGAGAATTTTTTTTTCTTTCTATATGTCCAATGCATCTCTTTAGTGGAATATCCAATAATGGGTACGTGAGTTCATCAGAACTCAATACTTTCGAGTCAAATACAAAGTCCCTTGAAGAATCTTTTAGAGTTGATTACTTTATATATATATATAGTAGATCAAGCTATCTTTTCACTTCAAAATAGATTTGAACCAATTGAAACATATGAAAATATTTTTGATTTCTTATTTAGTGGTAAAAAATTGAGATCGCTAGATGATGAGAATTTTAAAAAAATATTGTCTTAACCTTAAACTTTCTTTGACACATAATAGTTATTTTGATATTGATGGTTTAGATTTATTTTTTCAATTAAAAGTGTTAAGAGAAATAATACAAGTAGAAAATAATGATATAATGAAAATACTCAATCAAATAAAAATACTTGATTCTTTTCCAAATACACATATTATTTTATAGAACAATATTAAAAGTTTTTGTAACCGTTGCCTCAGCTGAAAGAAGTTTTTTGAAACTAAAATTGACTAAATCTTATTTAAGATCAACAATGTCTCAAGAGAAATTGAATGGATTGGATATATTATCAATTGAAAAGGAAATTTTAAAACAAATCAATTATAAAGCAGTATTTAATGACTTTGCATCTAAAAAGGCTAAAAAAAATAGATTTTAAATAAAAATATATATGGTTGAAAAAAAATACTAGGCCCCTCTCTTAAGTTTTGCTTTAGGCCCTCAATCTTGTTGAGTCGGCCCTGTTTTCCATCATATTTGTGGAGGGTATCTTGGAAAATAAATATTTTTTTGAGAAAATTATGAAATGCATGTTGTTTTTAATACATCAAAATAAATAATACATAAGAAATAATATATGTATGATTAATGCACGAAAACTAATACAAACATTACTAATACACTCTATTTAACATTATTCTTATATACCACACTAATAAGTGATCTCTACCAACATGGGTTGTGGTGCACTGGTAGGAGTGTTTCACCCTTAATCAGAGGTCTCGGGTTCGAGCCCTGAGTATGGAGAAAATCATGTTGGGAGCGCCACCCTCGAATGGGCCTTGCAGTGCGCGATCTGGATTTAGTCGGAGCTCCAATGTGGGCTCCGGACACTGGGTGGGAAACAAAAAATAAAGTGATCTCTTAATGCATGCATTAGCATGATTAAAGGCACAATTGCCCCTCAAAATCTTTTCCATATTTTTTCCACCATATTTGTAGATGGTAAATAAATATTTTTTAGAAATAATCAATGCATGTTACATAGCTAATACAAACATTACTAATGTCAATATTAGTAATACACTATATTCATCATCATTCTTATATACCCCTACCAAATGCCTCCTATGAATTTGATGGCAGATTCAGAATCCATAAACTTCAAAACGTAACTCTATCTCTTATGTTAATTATTATATAATAAAGGAAAAAAGGCTCAAATATGCCATCGAACTTTGAGAAAAGGCTCATATATGTCATTCGTTAAAAATTTAGCTCATCTATGTCATTTCCGTTTGAGAAAAGGCTCATCCATGTCATTATTTGTAAACTGAAATGACATACATGAGTCAAACTTTTAATGGATGACATAGATAAACCTTTATTCAAAGTCGTTCAATGACATATTTAAACTTTTTCCTTACAATAAATTATATATGAGAGGTTTATTATTTGAATGGTAAAATCATATTCCAATAAAAAAAAATGTCTTGACATAATTTTAATCGTTCTTAACCATAGCCTTGTGATATCCAGCTGCTTGATAAATATATATTAGTTAACTTTAGTATTGGTCTGAACTAATGAAGCCTACAGGACTGGGTGAAGATAAGGTATGTTGGAAGGTGTGAATGACACAATCAATGCAGAATGCTACTTGTGAAACTTGTTGTTTTCGTAAAGAAAGCGTAACAATAATTTTATTCCACAATATGATTAGTTCCAAATTCCACCTTGACCCATAGTAAATTTGATAGCAACTGAAAAGAAATAGGGAAATCAATGTTTGTTATTATGCTCAAGTCTATGTACAAGTCTTGCTATAGAAATTTCAAAGAAAGCTACATCACACAAATTGATGAAACATTCCAAAGCTTGCAAAAGAAAAAATAGATAAAAACAAAACAAAACAAACCAAAGTGGGTTTTGGTTCAAGAACCAGTAAATCCTTACGCTTGATTTAGACATTTATTTATTAAGTTGGGTATTAACTATTAATTGTCCTGAGTTTCTTACCATAAATAGGTTTTTTGTTTTCCTAAAAGGAAAACATAAAGTCTCCATATTTGGCTAGTCCTTTTCTGGTAGGAAAAAGTTTAGGACTCTATAAATAATGACTTGTTCCTTCTAACTTAATCAACATTCACAATGTAGTCCTAGGGTGTTTGAGAATTTTGGTAAGGGGGAGAATTTGTGGGACACATCACTTGTGTGAACCTCCTTGTATTCCGAGTGAATTGGTTAAGGTTATTTCTCTCTATTTATGCTTTCCAGCGTTCCTTCATTCTTTTACACTGAAACTATTTCTCTCGGTAATTTTTGTTATTTAAAAGTTTTAGAATTCATTTGATATTCTATTATTTTTAAGTTACTTCATTTCATCTTGTTTTTGAATCTTTATAGGGTGAATGTACATGTGAAGCTGTATAATTTATTGTGATGCTATTAAAATCTTACGATATTAATAAATAATTCAATTTTTCCCGCTTAATAATTCAATCTAATGGATATAAATAAATTTTTATATATAGTCTTCAAACATTACGTGACATCTTCACAACTAATAACTTGTGTACAATCTACGTATCAAAATGATTTTTTTTTTTTAAAAACTATTTGATATGGTTATCAGATTGTCCATTTGATATTAAGCCTTAATTTGGTGTTACACTCCCTTCTCTTTTGATTACTTAAATTTATGAATAACTATTTAAAGAAATTTCTTTAGAAGATAAAAAAAAAACGGATGTAAAATAATCTATTTCATATTATTTTTTTTATAAAAAAACGCCAAAAATAAGATAAAACCTTCATTCAAGAGAATGATTTCTTAAAAAATTAATTTGGACTCAAAGACAGATTTTTTTCAAATGAAAATTATTTGCAATAAATAAATTCTCTTTTTAGATTTGGAAATAGTAACAGAGAATAATATTCAACAATGTGATTAATTCCAAATTCCACCTTGACCTGTAGTAAATTTAATAGCGACTAAAAATAAATAGGGAAATTAATGTTTGTTATTCTCAAGTCAATGCACAAGTCTTACTATAGAAATTTCAGAAATTAGACATGACTAAGTCAAATGACAGTGTTTGTTTTGATTGGATTATTCGATTTTCGATATCTGCAATATAAACTTTTTTCCCCAAACATATCAATATTAGGAAAATCTAGGAGAAATCTTAGAATATAGGATTTATTTTCATTAGGAAGTTTAAATAAATCTATTTTTTCATTAGGAAGTTTAAATAAATCTAGTTTCATTAAAATTTTGAATATCAATAACATATATTTTTAAATTAATATTCACATATTTTGAAACTATTTAGTGAAACAAAATTTCCAAGTCCTTGCACGAGTCATACCATGAAAGTTTCAATAAAAGTTACTTAACAATCATATCCCTTTCACTTTGATTTTTCATTTTGATGTGACTAAAACATACTCTTTACTCTAAATTCCCAAGTATCATGACTTATTAGTTATATATTTAAGATTAAAACTGAAATTATTAAGACTATGTAATTAATGAGTCAATACTGCGTATTATAGGTGCTAAAAGGAGAAAATCAAAGTGGAGAAAAAAAAATTATGTATGTCCAATGCATCTCTTTAGCGGAATATCCAATAATGGGTACGTGAGTTCATCAGAACTCAATACTTTCGAGTCAAATACTATGTGTGAGTATATAAGTGTGCTAGTATAAACGTATAAAAATAAAATATATGTATAGAGAGAGTTACATATATATATTTCAGAAATGTAATTCCTGAATCCACCGTTGATATTAATATAATTTGGCGTGTTTTACTATACTTCTTCATCCAAGCTGGCCTCAAACTGTAATCCAAAAAAAGTAGTACATGGTCAAAGAAATAGATGATAATACATTGTGTCATGACTTTATAGGTTTGATATGAAATATTAAAGAAAGGGAGAACATTCCAGCATGCATTTGCTGGACTCTCCAACAATAACATACGCAGACTTTATCACTTTCTCGTGAAAATAGAAAGGCTGTTAGCGAAAAAATTGCTGGACTCTATGAAAGTAAATTATTTGGGATGCTTAATGAGTTCATACGGAATCTGTAAATCTTATAAAAAAAAATTGTGGATGCTTCTTACCCAATGTGGGTTGTAATTCCCACTTCATCATTTTTTGAATGATGAATGGTTTTGCTTGTGATGTGAATATAAATTTACCTTTCTAAAAAAAATAATAAAGAAAGTATTCCTAATTAAGACAGTTTACTGATAAAAGTGGTGCGACTCATGTAGATGCTATAGGTATCGTTCATTAAGTCATTATGGATGATGTCAAAAAATTGAGGAGGCAAAATTATCTGGTTCGTCATATCTCTAAAAATTCATGGACTAATAAGCATGAAAAATAACGAAAAATCCTGAATTCTTATTTCGTGACCTCTAAACGCTAAAACAAGTAGCGTGGATCAAGGAGAGGCTATGATATCATTCACTAGGTCGTCATTACGGATGATCCCACAAAAGTTTGGGACAAAAAATTTCAATTAGTCATATTTCCAAAATTTATGAACTGATATACACAGAAAATTGAGAAAATTTTGTATTCCTGTTTCGTTACCCCCTAAATGCTAAAAGAATGGTGTAAATCCTGTACAAGCTATGGGTATCATTCACTGGTCATTACGGATGATCGTAAAAAATTTAGGGGCAAGAAAATTTGATTAGTCATATTCCAAAAAAAATTATGCACTAATAAGAAAATCTTGAATTCAAATTTCGTGATCCCTAAATGCTAAAAATAACGTGAATCTTGTAGAGGCTATGTGTATCATTCACTATGTCATTCACAATACGAAGTTTAATAAATCTATTTTCATTAAATTTTGGATATCAATAACCTATATTTTAAATTAATATTCACATATTTTGAAACTATTTAGTGAAGCAAAATTTCCAAGTCCTTATGCGAGTCTTTCCATAGAAATTTCAAATGAAATTAAAGTTACTTAACAATCATATCCTTTTCCTTTGATTTTTCATTTTGATTTGAGTACAACGTACTCTTTACTCTCAATTCCAAAGTATCATGACTTATTAGTTATACATTTAAGCTTAAAACTGAAATGATTTAGACTATGTAATTAATGAGTCTATACTGAGTATTATAGGTTCTAAGAGGGGAAAATCAAAGTGGAGAAAACAATTTTCCATATGTCCATGGCATCTTTGTAGTGGAATATCCATCAATGGGTTTGTGAGTTCATCAGAACACAATACTTTAGAGTCAAATGATATGTGTGAGTATATACGCGTGCGAGCATATAAATATAAAAATGAAATATATATAGAAAAAAGTTGCATATACATTTCAGACATCTATCATTCCTGAATCCGCCATTGATATGAAGATTACTTGGCTTGTTTTACTATACTTCTTGATCATCCAAGCTGGACTCAAACTATAATCCCAAAAAAAAAAGGGTAGTATTTGGTCATTTATTGTATAGATAATTATAATGCTGAAAATTTGTATTGAACTCCTCATCTTATAAGAATATACAGCTAGCCATAAGACAACAAGTCCGATTCCAAGAGATTGCTAGTCCATCGAGACGACTTAATTCCATCAATGGCTAAATGGTTCATAAAGTTGAATGGTCTAGACCTTCTATATGTTAAGTGGCTCAATAAAGTCAATAACAAGTGGTGAATGGTCAGAACATCCAGGATCTTTCACCTCAATTTCGAGTTGGTTCATATATAGTGGACATCCAATCTGAGTTGGCTAAGCCTTTGTCAATCTTACTGAAGATAGAAGTTAATTTAGTCATGATTTTTTTTATAAAGTGAAAAAAGGAAAAAATTGTTACGTTTTCCTCATATTGTATAAGTAGTTTCAATTAATTTCAATGGGAGGTACTTTTATTTTTGAAAAACAACTCATGAGATGCACCTGAGATTTAAACTTGATGAGTTTAACCTTTAATGCTTTTAGCAGTTAACAAATTGTTATCTGAATATACAGGTCCAAATTTAAATATTTGTTACCACATCATATGTATGTTTCATGTTTGAAAATTCAGTTGAACCCATTGTTTTTGGGTTGTATCCGCTTCTAACAACTTGCACAAAAAGGATAAATATTTATGACAATGTACAACAATTATTACGCCGCAGTCTCATAAAAGTTGGAGTTGGCTATATAATCCGACCACGTCATTATTCCATTTAAATCATTTCATGCCTGTAAGTGAAGATTCATTGTGGAATAGGCTAATTTTATGTTTCCTGGAATGTGAGGATTCATCATATTTATCTATATTTCATGTTCGAAAATAATGAATTCAGAGGAAATCATTGTTTATTGGTTGCATTCACCCCTACAAAAATACAGAGCAGAGGAAATCAAGTCAAGAAAGAATGTAAATATTTTGTATTTTTTCATAGAAATTTCAAATGAAAGCTATTTATCATGAGTAAAGACCAAAAGGTCAGAAACGTGTTTTCTCCAAATGTTGCAAGGCTACTCTTTTTTATTCACACTTTATTTGTTCATATTTTATCATAGAAAATGTTAGTCATATTTTATCATAGAAAATGTTAGTCATTCTCAAGTCAAATTTGGGTTGTTATATTTTTGTCTTTTTTTTATTTTTTTTTATTCATGTGTTACACATCTACATTTTCTTCCAAGTAAACAAAGCTATCATACACTAAAAAATTACTTCTCTCACAAAGAAAACAAGCTTAAAAAAGAAATAGAGAATCATCTTTATATTGGTTTTCTTAAAATATAATCGTTTGTTGTGTAATTATTATGACAAAATTTTAGGGTTAGTCTCACCGATGGTTATTACTAAATTTACTCTACTCTCTTTAATGCTAAAGTAACAAAACTATTTTTACTAAAGTGATAAACAATTCACAAAATATTTAAATTTAAAAAATGGAAAAGAAAACGAGTTGCTGCAAATCATATGCACTATTTGCATGTCCAAATAAATAAATAAAATATAATTTCATTACCATCATATAATTTGAGTTTATTAAAAACCAAAAGGAAATGTGTTTTCTCCAAATTCAGCTGCTCTCTCATTCACTCTCTTATAGTCTTTTTCACACTTGTTTGTTCATATTTTATCAAACAAAATTTTGTCATTGTCAAGTCAAATTTGTTTTGTTTCTCTTTTTTTTCTTTATCAATGTGTTACACATCTACACCTTTTTTTCAAGTAAACAAGAATGTGATACAGAAAATAAATTCCCTCAAAAGATAACAAGTTTAAAATGTGTTTGTTGCCTTCTGATTTACTGTCATCACAACATTTCAAGGTTAGTCTCACTGATGGTCAATACTAAACTTACTCTTCGTAACACTAAAGTCACAAAACTATTTTTGTAACAATAAAGCCATTAAACTATGTTTTATTCCCCTTGAAAACAACAGCTACCGAGTCTTGGTAATATTGATCTTCATAACGTGGTGCGTTCATAGTTTGATCAATTGTCCTCATGGCTTTCAAATGTTGAAACAAACCCGTTGGTAAGTTTTCCGTGAAGGCATTGGAAGAGAGATCTATGATTCGGAGCTCTGGAAACATGTTCTCAATCCTTGATGTTCTAATGGACCCATGCAATTCATTGGATCTCAAGCTTAGAACTTTCAGCTTAGGCAGAGTCCCCAACCACACGGGGAATGTGTCGTTGAGGTGATTGTCTCCTAAATCAAGAACTTCGAGTTGTTTGCAATTGGTCAAGGATTGTGGGATCTTCCCCTCCAGCTTATTGCCATGAAAGTTGAGGCTTCTCAGTGAACTTCCATTGCTGAAAGTTGTTGGAATATTCCCAGAAAGATTGTTGTGGCGCATATCCAAAACCTTGAGGGCAGTGATATTTCCCAAACATTGCGGAATTTCTCCACACAAATTGTTTCTTGCCAAATCTAGCATTACCAGTGATGTCAAATTGCAAATAGATGAAGGAATTTCTTCACTGAGATTATTATGGGACATGAAGAAGTAATTTGTTGAATTTGGTGGTACAGGTAGTGAACCTTGAAGCAAATTGGACCGCAAATCAATAGTATATACAAACTGAAGAGGAATTGAATCCACACTCGACAGCATATTGTGAGACATATTGAGATGTTTCAATGAAGACATCCAGTTAGACCATACCCAATCAGGAATTCTTCCTTGAATCTTATTATTTGAAAGATCCAACTCATAAAGGTGCTTTGCGGATCTTAGAAACTCCAATTCTTTTACTTCACATGCGGCCAATTGTAAGAACCTAAGTGATTCAGGCAAAGTAGATTTAACTTTGTTCTCATTGGTTAATGAGATACTATTATATGAAAGACTAAGAGTCCAAAGCTGTTTGAGGTCTGAAAATAAGCTGAGATCCATATTGCCACTAAAATTATTGAAGGAAAGATCAAGGTATGTTAGGTTCACAAGGTTTTGAATTGAGTTGGGAAGATGACCAGAAAAGTGGTTATTACGCAAGGCAAAACGTCTTAGTGATGGAAGGGAGAACATCCATGATGGTATTGTTCCATTCAGGGAGTTATATGAAAGGTCCAAAGACTCTATGCGGGTGAGATTTGAAAGAGATTCAGGAATAGGCCCCCAGAGATTGCAACTTTCAAGATACAAATAATGCAGCGAAGTTAGATGATAGCCAAGAGACTCAGGCAAATTATCAGAAAAATTCACGCCACTTAGATCTAACCCTATGAGAGATGCACTGCTGTTCCATTTGGACTTTGGAAAATAACCACTTAGATGATTATTGTAACCTAAGTAAAGTGTTTCCAGGTTGGACAGGTGAAATATACTCTCATGTATTATCCCATACAATCCTGTATTTCTCATCCGAAATTCCAGAAGCATGGTCTTTTTTAGTTTCTTACTTGTTGTTGTTGTTTTTTGGTGGAATTCGACCACCTCATCTGCCATTTTCGTTGTCGTGTGCGGCGGATTTGAAGAACCAGCGAACGCAACTTTTGGGGAAGATGGTGTTTGGATTGTTTCAATAGCAACACAGGGCTGGCACATTGCTTCCACTGCTTTTGCTTCCAACATTGATTCTTAAAAGCTCATTAATGGGTGGAAATTTCTCTATAGGATTAGGAATTGAAATGAGTTTTGGTGAATTCATTTTGTGATTTTACTTTTGTTTTTGTTTATGCATTTGATATCTAAGACCAAGCTAAATGGGTTACGGGTCAAATTTGATTAAGATTTTGTTGTAAATAGATGAATAGAAATAGGTTATATGATTAGGTGGGTCAGATCGAATTTTAATTGGATAGTTTAAGTAAAATTGGGTTATTTTTATTGATTTGGGGCTTTCCATCCAATTGAGGGGTACGAGTGACAAGTTTGTAGATGGCGAGGGTAAGAATAACTTCATTTTAACGGCGAGGGCTTAGTCAATCAATAAAACAAAGTTGAAGGGTATTTTTGACCCTTTTCCCTAATCTTAACTAATGAAGCCTAGAGATAAGGTATGTTGGAAGGTGTGAATGACACAATCAATGCAGAATGCTACTTGTGAAACTTGTTGTTTTCGTAAAGAAAGCGTAACAATAATTTTATTCCACAATATGATTAGTTCCAAATTCCACCTTGATCCATAGTAAATTTGATAGCAACTGAAAAGAAATAAGGAAATCAATGTTTGTTATTATTCTCAAGTCTATGTACAAGTTTTGCTATAGAAATTTTAAAGAAATCTACTTCACACAAATTGATTCAATTTGATGAAAAATTCCAAAGCTTGCAAAAGAAAAAATAGATAAAAACAAAATAAAGCAATGTGGGTTTTGGTTCAAGAATATATATATATATATATATTCTCATACGAACCCAACAACTTTTGCTTATAGACCATGTATTTTTTTATTAAGAAATCTATTAAATGTATCTAAATATTTAGATGTTAAGTTCAAAACTCATCATATATTATTAAAAGTGAAATTAAATGTGTCTGAATCTATTAAATGTGTATACAATATTTTTAAAATAACTTTATATTCAAGCATACCCTTAGTTTTTCCAATGTATAATTGCTCATCATATATGCTTTCCAGTTCCTCCATTCTTTTACACTGAAACTGTTTCTCTCGCTAATTTTTGTTATTTAAAAGTTTTAGAATTCATTTGATATTTTATTATTTTTAATTTACTTTATTTCATCTTGTTTTTGAATCTTTATAGGATGAATATATATTTGAAGCTGTATAATTTATTGTGATGCTATTAAAATCTTACAGTATAAATAAATAATTCAATTTTTCCCGTTTAATAATTCAATCTAATGGATATAAATAAATTTTTATATATAGACTTCAAAACATTACGTGATATCTTCAGAACTAATAACTCATTTGCAATCTACATATCAAAATGATATTATTTTTTAAAATATTTGATATGGTTGTCAGATTGTCCATTTGATATTAAGCTTTAATTTACACTTTCTTCTCTTTACATTACTTAAATTTATGAATAACTATTTAAAGAAATTTCTTTACAAGATAAAACAAACAAACAAAAAAAACCGGACGTAAAATAATCTATTTCATATTATTTTTTATAAAAAAAACGCCAAAAATAAAATAAAGACTTCATCCAACAGAAAGATTTTTTTTTAAAAAAAAAATCATTTAGACCCAAAGACAGATTTTTTTCAAATGAAAATTATTTGCAATAAATAAATTCTCTTTTTAGATTTGGAAATAGTAACAGAGAATAATATTCAACAATGTGATTAATTCCAAATTCCACCTTGACCTGTAGTAAATTTAATAGCAACTAAAAATAAATAGGGAAATTAATGTTTGTTATTCTCAAGTCAATGCACAAATCTTACTATAGAAATTTCAGAAATTAGACATGACTAAGTCAAATGATAGTGTTTGTTTTGATTGGATTATTCGATTTTCGATATCTGCAATATAAACTTTTTTCCCCAAACATATCAATATTAGGAAAATCCAGGAGAAATCTTAGAATATAGGATTTATTTTCATTAGGAAGTTTAAATAAATCTATTTTTTCATTAGGAAGTTTAAATAAATCTAGTTTCATTAAAATTTTGAATATCAATAACATATATTTTAAAATTAATATTCACATATTTTGAAAATATTTAGTGAAACAAAATTTCCAAGTCCTTGCACGAGTCATACCATGGAAATTTCAATAAAAGTTACTTAACAATCATATCCCTTTCATTTTGATTTTTCATTTTGATGTGGCTACAACGTACTCTTTACTCTAAATTCCCAAGTATCATGACTTATTAGTTATATATTTAAGATTAAAACTGAAATTATTAAGACTATGTAATTAATGAGTCAATACTGCGTATTATAGGTGCTAAAAGGAGAAAATCAAAGTGGAGATTTTTTTTTTTCTGTATGTCCAATGCATCTCTTTAGTGGAATATCCAATAATGGGTACGTGAGTTCATCAGAACTCAATACTTTCGAGTCAAATACAAAGTCCCTTGAAGAATCTTTTAGAGTTGATTACTTTATATATATATATATATAGTAGATCAAGCTATCTTTTCACTTCAAAATAGATTTGAACCAATTGAAGCATATGAAAATATTTTTGATTTCTTATTTAGTGGTAAAAAATTGAGATCACTAGATGATGAGAATTTTAAAAAAACATTGTCTTAACCTTAAACTTTCTTTGATATTGATGGTTTAGATTTATTTTTTCAATTAAAAGTGTTAAGAGAAATAATACAAGTAGAAAATAATGATATAATGAAAATACTCAATCAAATAAAAATACTTGATTCTTTTCCAAATACACATATTTTTTATAGAACAATATTAAAAGTTTCTGTAACCGTTGCCTCAGCCGAAAGAAGTTTTTTGAAACTAAAATTGACTAAATCTTATTTAAGATCAACAATGTCTCAAGAGAAACTGAATGGATTGGATATATTATCAATTGAAAAGGAAATTTTAAAGCAAATCAATTATAAAGCAGTATTTAATGACTTTGCATCTAAAAAGGCTAAAAAAATAGATTTTAAATAAAAATATATATGATTGAAAAAAAATATTAGGCCCTTCTCTTAAGGTTTGCTTTAGGCACTCAATCTTGTTGAGTCGGCCCTGTTTTCCACCATATTTGTGGAGGGTATCTTGAAAAATAAATATTTTTTTGAGAAAATTATGAAATGCATGTTGTTTTTAATACATCAAAATAAATAATACATAAGAAATAATATATGTATGATTAATGCACGATAACTAATACAAACATTACTAATACACTCTATTTAACATTATTCTTATATACCCCGCTAATAAGTGATCTCTACCAACATGGGTTGTGGTGCACTGGTAGGAGTGCTTCACCCTTAATCAGAGGTCTCGGGTTCGAGCCATGAGTATGGAGAAAATCCTGTTAGGAGCGCCACCCTCGAATGGGCCTTGCAGTGCGCGATCTGGATTTAGTCGGAGCTCCAATGTGGGCTCCGGACACCGGAATGAGCTAAGAGTCCATATGCACTGGAATTCATCTAACTTAGCTCTTCCATCCAGAAACGCACAAAACAAAAAGAGTGAAGGGCAAAAACACACTTAAAGTATCCCGATTTTTAGAGTTTTATACCTCAACTATCAGGTGTGTGAGTTTTCTACCTGAACTATCATCAACTGTTTATGGGGCTCCGGACACCGGAATGAGCTAAGAGTCCATATGCACTGGAATTCATCTAACTTAGCTCTTCCATCCAGAAACACACAAAACAAAAAGAGTGAAGGGTCAAAAACACACTTAAAGTATCCCGATTTTTAGAGTTTTATACCTCAACTATCAGGTGTGTGAGCTTTCTACCTGAACTATCATCAACTGTTTATCGAAACACAACTCAACTATCAGTTGTTTCACTTTTCCTACCTGAAATATCACCATAACAAAAAAATGCACTTCATTTTTTTCAATCGAATGTCTCCTTAGGGATACACACAATATTCATTTTCTTTTTTGGTACAATGGAAATCTACACACAATATTCATTGAATATATTAAAACATTACATAACTTGATATATCATCAATGTTCATAATGTTACATTTCCTAAAGTTAATAAAGGAAGAATAAAAAGCCTACTTATAAACCATAAGCTACAGTTTCTGATATTATTGCATCTCTGATGATCATTCCAACAAGTTATTCTCCAACCACCTGCATGTTCGAATTTGTTTATTTACTGTCTGATGTTTATAATATTTACACAAAGAAAGTCAAGTCTTTTATTTTATGCTTAAATGAAATTACAATTTGAAAGAATAAGTCAGACAAATTTTACAGTAAAACTAATTAGCCGTTGGTTCGCACTTGACGAACTTGATAAACCAAGCCTCTAAACAGATTATTGGATCATATTTTGAAGTTAGCTGCAATAATCTAAAGCGGCATAATACATAAACATGACCCTTAACTTGGCGTCAGCTGGCAACTATGACCTTTAACTTTGAGTGTGCCCAAGTAGGCACTTTAACTTGTATAAAATTGAACAAATAGACACATTCGTCTTACATGGCACCTACATGGCAATGTTGTGTCCTACGTGGCGTCCTACGTGTATTATGCCATGTAGGACATGTGTGTCTACTTGTTCAATTCTATTTAAGTTTAAGTGCCTACTTGTGCACACCCAAAGTTAAAGGTCATAGTTGCCAGCAGACGCCAAGTTAAGGGTCATGTTTATGTATTATGCCAATCTAAAGCTCAAACTAGAAGTTAACTGCATACCTGAATTTTTAACTCTTCTACATGCGATTATTTCTTCTTCTGTAGTGCCTTTGCCTTCGCTGCTTCTTTCTCCTTCCCATCATAATTTTGTGTTCCAGCTCTACAATGATTCTTGCAAGCCATATAGGCTTTCCAGTTGAAATCATGAAATATACTATGGATAATCCAATACGTAGTCCACTTCCATAACCCATAAGAGCAGCTTTCCGAAAATCATTCAAAAATTCAGAGTTGTTTTCTTGATCAAGCTCAGATCCGGTATCAGTTTTCTCTGATTCTGAATCATTACCATCACTACCACAGCCTTCCGAAAGTGGGAATCCACGTAATCCATCATTACCTACATATGAACTGTTCTCAAAGGTTTGAAATTGATTTCCTTGAGGAATGCACCCTTTGAGATGATTGTACGAGAGATTTAAGACTTCAAGAGATGTAAGAGAAGCAAATTGTGCTGGTATCTCTCCTGCAAGGTGGTTACCTGACAGGTCCAATGATTCAACTGAAGATAATCTTCCAAGTGATGGCGGTATATGACCTTGTAATCCATTATGAGATAAATTTAGCATGAGAAGTGCAATGAGATCTCCCATAATACTTGGAATATATCCTTCAAATTTGTTGTCTGAAAGATCTACAGTGGTGTACAAAAACAAGATTCTGACAACTTCAATCTCCAATCCCTTTGTTATGACAGCTACCGAGTCTTCGTAATAACGATTGCCTTCATCACTTGGTGTGTTCATCGTTTGATCAATTGTCCTCATGGCTTTCAAATGTTGAAATAAACTCGTCGGTAAGTTTCCCGTGAAGGCATTGGAAGAGATATCCAACATTCGAAGCCCAAGAAACATGTTTTTACTTCCTAAAGCTCTAATCGGTCCATGCAACTTATTCGATCTCAAGCTTAGAACTCTCAACTTAGGAAGAGTTCCCAACCACATCGGGAATGTGTCGCTGAGGTGATTATCTCCTAAATCAAGAATTTGCAATTTTCCGCAATAGGCCAAAGATCTGGGGATTTTGCCCTCCAGTTCATTGTCATGCAAGTTGAGACTTCTAAGTGAAATTCCACTGCTAAAAGTTGTTGGAAGAGTGCCAAAAAGACTGTTGTGCTGCATATCAAGAACCTCAAGATGACCACTCATGTTGCCAAAACATTGCGGAATTGCTCCCTTTAGACTGTTTCTACCCAAATCTAGAATTTGTAGTGATGTTAAATTGCAAATAGATGATGGGAGCTCTCCACTGAGATTATTATGTGACATCATCACAAACTGGAGGGCACTGATATTACCCAAGCATTGCAGAATTTTTCCTTTCAAGTTGTTTCTCGACAAATACAGAAATGTCAGTGATGTCAAATTGCAAATAGATGAAGGAATTTCATCAGTTAGATTGTTGTCATGGAGAGACAGAGCTTGCAAGTTTCTCAAATTCCCCAATGAAGCAGGAATAGAACCATCAAGAGAGTTATTCTTCAAACTTAGCCCAGTAAGAGACCTTAGGTAACCTATTTCTTCAGGGATATGGCCAGAAAGGTGATTATCATGAAGATTCAGAATTATCAAGTTGTTCAAATTCCCCAATGAAGCAGGAATAGAACCATTAAGAGAGTTATCATTCAAACGTAGATTAGTAAGAGACCTTAGGTAACAAATATCTTAAGGAATAAAGCCAGAAAGTTTATTATCATAAAGATACAAAACAGACAAGCTGGTCAAATTCCCCAATGAAGCAGGAATAGAACCATTCAGAGAGTTATTCTTCAAACTTAACCCAACAAGAGACCTTAGGTAACCTATTTCTTCAGGGATAGGGCCAGAAAGGTGATTCTCATGAATATACAGAATAGTCAAGTTGTTCAAATTCCCCAATGAAGCAGGAATAGAACCATTAAGAGAGTTATCGTTCAAACGTAGATCAGTAAGAAACCTCAGGTAACCTATTTCTTCTGGAATAGAGCCAGTAAGGTGATTATTACTAAGATGCAGAATAGACAAGCTGTTCAAATTCCCTAATGAAGCAGGAATAGAACCATTAAGAGAGTTACGGTTCAAACATAGATCAGTAAGAAACCTTAGGTAACCTATTTCTGCAGGAATGGAGCCAGAAAGGTTATTTTTATAAAGATTCAAAAGAGACAAGTTGGTCAAATTCCTCAATGAAGTAGGAATCGAACCATCAAGAGTGTTGCCTCTCAAATCTAGCTCAGTAAGAGACCTTAGATGACCTATTTCTTCAGGAATGAAACCATTTAAATGGTTGTCAAAGATATGGAGGATCTGAAGCTTGTCTAGTGAGCCGATTTGCGATGGGACTGTGCCTGAAATCTGATTACTCGACAAGTCAAGATAGATAAGATTAGTGAGTTTACCAATTTCAGGTGGAATGGTGCCAGAGAAGTTGTTCATGCTAAGATCAAGATACTCAAGAAAAGGGAGAGATGAAAATGGAAAATCACCGAGTGTACCAATGACATTAGTATTTGTAATATTCAACTTGTTTACCTTACCGTTAAAGCATATAACTCCGTACCAGTCCCTGCATGCATTAGAACTTGGCGTCCACGAAGCCAATAAGAAATTATTCTGGTTCTTGAAAGTTGTTTTCCAATTCAAGAGGGCAGTTGCTTCTTCTATGGAAGCAAAAGTAATTGTAAGGAGATATAAAAGAGTGAAAAACTGAAGTAGAGAGAATATTTTGCTTGGAATCATCATCATATTTTTAGTTTATTATTTTGGATTTCAATGAACTAATTGTGCAGGGTTCATAGGATTTTATATTGTACGAAACTTATCATTGGAGACCAAAGGGAAACGTGTTTTCTCCAAATGTTGCAAATTTTGCTGCTCTTTCTCTCATTCACACTTTAACCATTTCTGTCTGTTCATATGTAATTTGGGTTGTTTTCTTTTTGTCTTTTTCAAATTCTTATCCATGTGTTACAAATCTATCATACAGAAAATAAATTCCCTAAAAATATGAGCTATTTACTAAACTTACTCTTTGTAACTATTTTTGTAACAATAAAGCCATTAAACTATGAGCTATTCCCCCTGAAAATACCAAATCACTGAAACCAGGGGCGGAGATTAGGTGAAAAAGGGTGAATTTCCCCCTAAACTATTACTATACCCCTCAAATAGTAATGGTGTCATTTTTAAGAATGGGTATCTTGGTTTTTTTTTCTCAAAATGTGCACTTTTGCCTGAGGTCGTATGTGATTTACGTGTGTCTGGTACAAATCTCAGCTAACGGACGTCTGGCATAGGGGATAAGCAGAAAATCCCTTTCTGCAAATGCAACTTACACAAGAAATGCAACTTAAAAAACACATCCCGGAAGTTCAGTGTGGTACAGGATTATACAGATTATGAAGCCAATACTCTCAAAGGAAAACCATCATAAATAAGTGCAGAAACGACCATCAAGAATAGGTGAAGAAACGATCAACTCATCCCACGTACGTATTTGAAAGATATAACAGTCCTGAACTAATTGTCAATTACTTATCACAACCAGTTACTTGCCATTCTGAATAAGATACTTCATTATCAACCTCGCCATCGTGACATCCTAACTGATGCTATACGAAATTTCTAAAAGGATGGACTTATACATCTGAGACAGCACAAATCAGTTATCTTTCTCAGATCACAAATATCAGTAAGCAGAGTCTCTATATATATCTTGCAGAGTCCAAAAACTGATTAGACATCATTTACATCACAATATTACACCCAAAAATAAATAAATTGAAAGATATCTTGCATTCGTTTCCATTCATTGCCCTTACTTCTTCTTCCCTTTCTCCACTTCCATCGACACCAGCTCCTCGTTGTAATCCAAATATCTTAGTTAAACTTTTACGAGCTTAAAACATCAACCGAGGCTAATCCTTTTCAAAATCTTCAACTTATTGAAATGTTTGGAAATGGAAAATTTCTTAGTATAGAGTATCGATTAGTTATTGTTATAGAAAAAGTAATAAAATTATGATATTATTAGCTACAATAAACTAAAATATCAGAGTAGAATTTACCTGAAGTTCTGAAATCAAAACTTATAACTTGTCTAGAAGTGATTATTTCTTCTTCTGTGATTCCTTTGCCTTCGCTGCTTCTTTCTCCTTCCCGTCATTATCTTATGCTCCATCTCTACAATGATTCTTGCAAGCCATATCGATTTTCCAGTTGAAATCATGAAATATATTATGGATAATCCAATACATAGTCCACTTCCATAGCCCATAAGAGCAGCTTTCCAAAAATCATTCAGAAATTCAGAATTGCTTTCTTCATCGTCTAGTCCAGAAACGGTATCATTTGTCTCTGATACTGAATCATTACCATCATTACCACAGCCTTTTGAAAGTGGGAATCCACGTAATCCATCATTACCTTCATATGAATTGTTCTCAAAGGTCTGAAATTGATTTCCTGGAGGAATACACCCTTCGAGATGATTGTAAGAAATATTGAAGACTTCGAGAGATGTAAGAGAAACAAATTGTGCTGGTATCTCTCCTACAAGATGGTTACTTGACAGGTCCAATGATTCAACGAAAGATAAACTTCCAAGTGACAGCGGTATACGACCTTGCAATCTATTATGAGAAAAGTTCAGCACACGAAGCGCAACGAGATCTCCTATAACACTAGGAATATGTCCTTCAAAGTTGTTGTTTGAAAGATCCATAGTGGTGTACAAAAACAAGATTCTCACAACTTCATGCTCCAATCCCTTTGTTACGACAGCTACCGTATCTTGATAATATCCATCACGAGGTGCCTTCTTTGACGGATCAATTGTCCTCATGGCTTTCAAATGTTGAAAAAGTCCCGTCGGTAAGTTTTCTGTGAAGGCATTGGAAGAGAGATCTAACATTCGAAGATCTGGAAATATGTTTTCATCAATCGTTGGAGTTCTAATGGACCCATGCAATTCATTGAATCTCAAGCTTAAAACTTGCAGCTTCGGTAGAGTTCCCAACCACATCGGGAATGTGTCAATGAGATGATTATTTCCTAAATCAAGAACCTGCAACTCTTTGCAATTGGCCAAAGATTGGGGAATTTTCCCCTCTAGTTTATTGTCATGCAAGTTGAGGCTGCTTAGTGAACTTCCATTGCAGAAAGTTGTTGGAATATTCCCAGAAAGATTGTTGTGGCGCATATCCAAAACCTCGAGGGCAGTGATATTTCCCAAACATTGCGGAATTTCTCCATGCAAATTGTTTCTGGCCAAATCTAGAATTTTCAGTGACATCAAATTGCAAATAGATGGAGGAATTTCTTCAGTGAGATTATTATGGGATATGAAGAAGTATATTGTGGAATTTGGTGGAATAGGTAGTGAACCTTGAAGCATGTTATTTGAAAGATCCAACTCCTCAAGCTGCTTTGCGGATCTTAGAAACTCCATTTCTTTCACTTCACATGAGGCCAATCGTAAGAACACAAGTGACT
This sequence comes from Solanum appendiculatum, assembly GCA_018342035.1. Lineage (NCBI taxonomy): Eukaryota > Viridiplantae > Streptophyta > Magnoliopsida > Solanales > Solanaceae > Solanum > Solanum appendiculatum. Next base: position 17,285 of record JAGDQO010000569.1, on the reverse strand, counting down.
CGGGAAAAGTGAACTTAACTTTGTTCTCACTGATCAATGAGATACGATTATATGAAATATCCAACTCTTCAAGTTTTTTGAGGTCTGAAAACAAACTGACATCAACGTTGCCGCTAAAATTGTTCGATGAAAGATGAAGGATTGTTAGGTTCACAAGGTTTTGAATTGAGTTGGGAAGATGACCCTGCAGCTGATTATTCCTTAAATCAATAAAGAATAGTGAATTGGACTTGAAATCGCCAAGCTGACCAGAAAAGTGGTTTTACTCGAGACAAAACGTGTTAGTGATGGAAGGGAGAACACCCCTGATGGTATTGTTCCATTCAGGGAGTTACCATCAAGGTACAAAGACTCTATGTGGGTGAGATTTGAAAGAGATTCAGGAATAGGCCCCCAGAGATTGCAACCTTCAAGATACAAAGAATGCAGTGAAGTTAGATAGCCAATAGACTTTGGCAAATTACTAGATAACTTGAGAAAACTGAGATCTAACTCTATGAGAGATGCACTGCTGTTCATTTGGTCTCTGGTAAATAACCTCTCAGCTGATCATTTAGCCCTAATCTAAGTGTTTCCAGCTTGGGCAGGTGAAAAATACTCTCAGGTATTATCCCATACAATCCTGTTATTTCCAGCCACAGAGTTGTGAAATGAGAAGAAAAATTCAGAGGAATGGTGGAATAGATGTCCACGTAAGTAAGATCAAGCTCTCTTAATTGAGTCAAATTCTGAAGGAGAAATTTGAAATCATGGGTTGTAAGTCTTAGATTCTCAACTGTGGAGAGTCGAAGAGACTGTAACTTGGAAATATGAGAGATTTCAGAAGGAATTTGACCTGAGAAATCTGCCTGGGTAAGATCAAGATGCGTCAAGCTCGAGAACCTGCCAAATTCAGGCGAGATATGAGAACCGGAAAAGTCATTATAAGAAAGATCAAGTCTTCGGAGATGAGAGAGTTGGAATAGGGTGCTATTAGAATCAATCTTTCCTACAAGACGGCTGCAGCCAATGTCAAGCTCAATGACGTGGCCAGTCATCTCATCGCATATGATTCCATCCCATGAACAACAATCTCTGCTTATGTTCCACGAACTCGTTTTTGGATAAGGCTTCCCGCCATAGTATTCACACATAAAAGATGTTAATGAATCAAAGGGTTCTACAGTGAGGGTCTCCTAGAATTTTAGAAGGGAAATGCTTTGATGTTTGGGACACAGAGAAACAGCAAGTTGACAGAGAAAGAAAATTAACAACACAACTGTATATCCCATGTTTAGCATCAAAGACTTCATAATTAATTGGTTGTGGGAATTAAGAAAAGGATATGTAAATATATATATAGGCAGTTTTCTTTAACTAGTCCAAGGTCTTTGTGTTAGATAATATTTTTAAAGTAAAACAAGCTAAATGTACTAATTATGAGGACCTATTTTATTAAGACGGAATACTTTAATGAGATCGAGAAATTTTACTATGTAAGAGGCACAACTAGTACTAGTTGTATGAGGATATTATTTTATTAATATTTTATTCTGACCTGTGTGGGATCCATGTTTTATTTTTCATTTTGGCATTGTTTCTCTTTCTTACTTTTCTCTTTCCCCCTTTTTCTCATTTTTTTGTTTTCTACAAAATCTATTTTGAAACCAATTTAATTGCTCCCTTAATTTGTATATAAATGAAAATAATTTACTTTTTTACTTATTTATTTTAATAGAAAATATTTTTAGAAATTATTATTTTTATCATTAAATAACTACATAAGATATTAATAATTAAATTTTAAATTTCAAAATATTATTAATAAAATTAGTTTAGTAAAATGAATCTCTAATTTAAACACAATTGAATATATATTCAAATAAAGAATAACAAAATGAAACATTTTTTATTAAATTACACATTAAGTATGTAGAAGTTATAAACATAGAAAGCATGGTTATGATTGTTATTATTAGGGTTTGATTACTGAATTCATTTTTTTTTACTGTATTGAAATATATGGAGTTAGAGTTAAAATAGAGTTATGTTTTATTTTTGCAAAAATAAATATTCAAAATAATGTTCATATTATACTTTAATACAATTTCAAAAGTGAAAATTGAGTAGAAAAAACACATTATACCAACATATTTTCCAAATTTAAAATATACCTTCAAAAAGAAAAGGTTGTGTTTCAAAGTTTCATGGTCAAAAATCAATTTTTAAATATAGAAAAAATTATTTTATAAATAAATTTTTACGTTTAAATTGGTCCTAAAAATAGAAGTTAAAAAGACACGAAATATGAAGGCGAAAACTTTTAAAGTACAATAAATGAAAAAATGAGAGGAAAAGAAATAAAAATAATTTTAGAGGTCAATTTTCATGACATAAGTAACCATTCAAAGAATTAACTTGAATTTGTTTATGCACATATCATTTAATTATATAATAATGAAAATTATAATCTGAAAAATATTTTCTGTTAAAACAAATTAGTAAAAAAGTAATAATTATTTCATCTGTATAAACTAAGGGAGTAATTAAATTGATTTCAAAATAGAATGAAAAAAAAACAAAAATAGAGAAAAATGAAGAAAGAGAAGAAGAGTAAGAAAGAGAAACAAAAGGGCAAGAAGGAAAATGAAGTGTGGGACCATGGATCAGAATATAATATCAATGTAATAATTCCTCATACAACTAGTACAAGTTGTAATTCATACATAATAAAAAATTTCGTCATATGACAGAGTGTCTTTTTTGGTATGATAAAAAGATGTTGAGGGACCTGATTGGACATGTATTTAGAATGAGACCTTTTCTTTTCCTTTTTGGTTTCCAATATCCACATTAAGTCCCCAATTAATGAGAATTCGCGCCACATAAGGCCTATGAAAAGGGGAAACGTGCACCAAGTTATTGCATGGAGTGTGCCTCCAAAAATCCTCTTCTTCTTTTTTTGCACGTAAAGTATTAATGCGGTTCTTTGAATTTTCAAGTAATTGCACTGAGACTTGCTATGGAAATTTCAATGAAAGCTACTTAACACACCATTCCCTTTCACTTTGAATTTTCATATTGAAATAAATTACTTATGAATTTTATTATCAAAAGAAAAAAAGAAAGGGGAAAAGTCAAGTAAGCACAGCTGCCTTCATATCAAATCATCATCAATTCCAAGTTTACAAAATGTCAAATTTATTGTTCTTTACTGTTTTTCTTGTCCAAACTCGACATTTATTTATTTTAAATATATAAAAGAAAACAATCTTTTTTCATTAAATTTAAGATATCCATAACCTATATTTTCAAATTAAAATTCACATATTTCAAAACAAGGTTTCAACTCATTAATAAACTTGATTTTGTAAATTTGATTTTGTCAATGCTATTCATTTTATTCCACAGTGTAACTAGTTCCAAGTTCCACCTTGACCTATAGTAAACTCGATACCAACAAAGAGGAAAACTCGATGCATAAGTCTTGCTATGGAAATTTCAAAGAAGAATAATTAAACAGCCAAAAAAAGTAGATAAGTGTCATTCTCAAAAATTAAACACGACTAAGTCAAATGACAGTGTGGCATGGATTTTTTTTTAAAAGGAAAAAGGAGTAAATAATACTCCTCAACTTTGATATTTAGAGCAGATATATCCTCGTTAAGAAAATTGGTGCATATATACCCTCGTCGTCTAACAAAATATTTACCCTTTTCAGTGAGGGACATGAAAGTTAGAACAACGAACACGTGGTCTTTTTCTTGGTTTATTTCTTATTTGATTTTCGATATCCACATTAGGGCCACAATTAATATGTATTTGTGCCGCGTAAGGTCCATGAAATCAGGATTCGGGCTCTGTGAGAGCCATAAAAGTGGGGGGAGCGCCAAGTTTTTGCATGGAATCCCTCTTGGATATTGAAGAGAATTCAGGTTTTGATTAGTAATATTTTCTTGTTTTAATTTGTAACAGATCAATTACTTAATTTTCACTGCAAACACATGTTTAAGTTTTAACCATCCATTAACAATATATCAACTAAGGCTAATCCTTTTCAAAATCTTCAGCTCATTTTCAATATGCTTCGTATAGACTATAGAGCATTGATCAAATGTTGTTACAACGAAGAAATATGAAAGCTAATATATTAGTAGCTAAAATAAGCTAAAAAGATTAGTGTAGATCAAATCCTTGTTGATTGGTAACTTGTCTAGAAGCGATTATTTCTTCTTTTGTAATGCCTTTGACCTCGCTGCTTCTTTCTCCTCCGCGTAATGATCTTTTGTTCCATCTCTTCAATGATTCTTGCAAGCCATTTCGGATTTCCAGTTGACATCATGATATATATTATGGATAATCCAATACATAGTCCACTTCCGTAGCCCATCAGAGCAGCTTTCCAAAAATCATTGAGAAATTCTGAATTGCTTTCTTGATCGTCTAGTGCAGATACGGTATAGTTTGTCTCTGACACCTGATCATTGCCACAACCTTTTGAAATGGGGAATCCACGTAATCCATCATTACCTTCATATGAATTATTCTCGAATGTATGAAATTGAGGTCCTTGAGGGATGCATCCTTGGAGATGATTGTGGGAGAGATTTAAGAATGCAAGAGATGTAAGAGAAGCCAGTTGTTGTGGTATCTTACCCGAAAGTTGGTTAACAGATAGATCCAATGATTCTATTGAAGATAAATTTCCGAGTGATGATGGTATCTGACCTTGCAATCCATTGTGAGATAAACTCAACACATGAAGTGCAACGAGATCCCCAATAATACTTGGAATTTTCCCTCTAAATTTATTACTTGAAAGATCGAGAGCGGTGTACAAATACAAGATTCTCACAATTTCACGATCTATTCCCTTGGTTGCAATTGTAATAGAATCTTGGTAATATGATTCTACGGAAGATGATCTTGGTGCCTTCAATGATTTGTCAATTGTCCTCATGGCTTTCAGATGTTGAAACAGACTCATAGGTAAGTTTCCTGATAAGGCATTGTAAGAGAGATCGATGATGCGAAGCTGGGGAAACATGTTTTCTATCCTTGAAGTTCTAATGGATCCAAGCAATTTGTTTGATCTCAGGCTTAAAACTTGCAGATATGGCAGAGTTCCCAACCACATGGGGAATGTGTCGTTGAGGTGATTGTCACCTAAATCAAGAACTTGCAACGCTTCGCAATTGGCCAAAGATCAAGGGATTTTCCCCTCTAGTTCATCTCCATGCAAGTTGAGGCTTCTAAGTGAACTTACAATTCCAAAAGTCATTGAGAGAGTCCCAGAAAGACTGTTGTGGTGCATATCCAAAACCTGGAGGCCACTGATATTACCCAAACATTGTGGAATTGCTCCCATCAAATTGTTTCTCGCCAAATCTAGAATTTGCACTGATTTCAAATTGCAAATAGATGAAGGAATTTCCCCACTAAGATTATTTTCTGCTATGAAGAAGAATGCTGTGGAATTCCCTGGAATAGGTAGTGACCCTTTAAGAAAATTGGACCGCAAATCAATAATATATCCAGATTGAAGAGGAATTGAGTCCATGCTTGTCAACATATTGTGGGATAGATTAAGAGTTGACACTGAAAAATTCCAAGTAGACCATGCCCAATCAGGAACTCTTCCTTGAAGCTTATTAGTTGAAAGATCTAAGTCGGAAAGCTGCTTAGCGGATCTTAGAAACTCCAATTCTTCCACTTCACACGCAGCCAACCGTAAGTACTCAAGTGACTCGGGCAAAGAAGATTTAACTTCCTTTTCATTAGTCAATGAGATACTATTGTATGAGAGACTGAGATACGAAAGCTGTTTGAGGTCTGAAAAGAGGCTGACATCCACACTACCACTAAAATTATTGAAAGAAAGATCAAGATATGTTAGGTTCACAAGGTTCTGAATTGACTTGGGAAGATGGCCTTGCAGCCGATTGCCCGGTAAGTGAATCCAGCCTAGTGTATTGGACTTGAAATCCTCAAGCTGACCAGAAAATTGGTTAGAACCCAAGCTGAAATAACTTTGTGATGGAAGGGAGAACATCCCTGATGGTATTGTTCCATTCAGGGAGTTACCATCAAGGTACAAAGACTCTACGCGGGTGAGATTCGAAGGAGATTCAGGAATAGGCCCTCTAAGGTTGCAATATCCGAGAGACAAAGAATGCACCGAAGTTAGATAACCAAGAGACTCGGGCAAATTATCAGGAAAGTTCACATAACTGAGAAATAAACCTTTGAGAGATGCACTGCTGTTCCATTTGGTCCTTGGAAAATAACCACTTAGCTGATAATTGCTGGATAAGTCAAGTGTTTCCAGGTTGGGAAGGTGAAAAATACTCTCAGGTATTATCCCATACAATCCTGTGTCTTCCAGCCCCAGAGTTGTGAAATGAGAAGAAATATTCATAGGAATGGTGGAATCGATGTCCACGTAAGTAAGATCAAGCACTCTTAATTGGATCAAATTCTGAAGGAGCAATTTAAAATTGTGAGGTCCAAGACTTATGTCTGAGAGATGAAGAGATTGTAACTTTGAAAGATGAGAGATTTCAGAAGGAATTTGGCCTGAGAAAAATGAGTTGGTAAGATTAAGATGTGTCAAGCTCAAGAACCTGTCAAATTCAGGAGAGATGTGAGAATTTAAGAAGTTATTCCAAGAAAGATCAAGCCTTTGGAGATGAGAGAGTCGGAATAGGTTGCTATTGGAATTAATCTTTCCTACCAGACGGCTGCAGCCGAGGTCAAGTTCAATGACATGGTCAGTCATCTCATCGCATATCACTCTATCCCATGAGCAACAATCTCTGCTCATGTTCCATGAACTCATATTTGGATAAGAGTAGGAAATACACCTATCTAATGAAGGATCTACGGTAAGTGTTTTCTTGAATTTTAGAAGGGAAATACTTTCATCTTCATAGCACCAATGAGGTACGGATGAAGAAAAAGAAAGCAGACAGAAACAGAGAAAGAACAGAAATGAGAATTGCCCGTAGCCCATTTTTCGCATCAGTGTTTAGAGTTGACAGTGAAAATCAAGAAAAAGCTTTGTACTGATTGAGGGGGTCTGTATTTTGATAGTAATATATAACACACAAAAAAATTGAGTTAAAATTAAGCTAATTGTGAAATTCACACTTGATTGAGTTTCTATATACTTTTCTTTATATTTAATGAAGGCAATGCCTTTAATGAATGGACAACTTCAAAAGTCAATGGAATTAGAGCATTTGTAGAAACAACTTAAATACTGGTATTGATTTTCAAAGTCTTGTAGTGGAAATTTCAAATAAAAGTATATACATTTTGATATTACTACTCATAAAGTGTTCATGTTCACATACAACTGTGTCTATAATGAGAGTTATGGGTATGGTTTAATGGTCAATGAAGTCGGCGACAACCAAAAGAGACCAGTTTCTGTGATATTTAGAATGAAATGACATTAACTCAATTACCGCTAAATGTTTTTGTGAAAGGAAAATTTATTGCCACTAAGGGGCCGTTTGGTTACTGGATAAGGGCAAAGTTAATACATGAATAACTTGGTTATTCATGTATTAATTTTTATACCATGTTTGGTTTGTAAATAGAATAAAAGTTATCCTTGTGTTAGTTTTATACAATGTTTGGTTATATTTTTGTAATTCTACATAACTAATACTCACATAAATATCGAAAAACCGAAAAACCGAACCGAACCAAATTAATTCGGTTTTTCAGTTCGGTTTCGGTGTTTTTTTTTCGGAATTTTGGTTTTTCGGTTCAGTATTCGGTGTCAGGGTAAGAAAAATTCGGTGCACCGAAAAACCAAAATTTTATTAACTAAATTTAAAATAATATTTTAATTTTATTAATTATATACTTGGTAACTTGTGTTTGTGAGTTGTGACTCTTATTGTTTTTTATTTGAATGAAGTTGAATATTAAGGCATTTTTAACTTTGTATTGTTTTAACTTTTAAATTTCAAGTGTTGAATTCTTGGTTTAAATTGTTGGCTGCTATTACAAATAGTGTTTGTTGAAACAAAAAATCGGAAAGAGAAAAAAAAAACTTCTTTAGTTCTTTGTTGGAAACTTTAACTATTAAATATGTTAATTGATTATTTCGAGTTTTCAACTTTTATCTTTAGTTAAACGTTTTGATAATTTAATTTTCACTTTATTTTTTTTTTGCTTGCACCGAAAAATCGTTTTAAAAACACCGAATTAAACCGAACCGAAGTTTAAAAAACCGAACCGAACCGAACCGAAATATTTTGGTTTGGTATTTGGTGCACATTTTTTCAAAACCGAACACCGAACCGAAGAACCGAATGCCCACCCCTAGTTGATAGGTTTTTAAATATTGTATAAAAGTTATTTATGTATTAATTTTATACGGTGTTTGGTTGGTAGGTTTAAAATGTTGTATAAAAATTATTCTGCATTAGTTTTATACAATGTTTGGTTGTGTTTTAGTGAATCCACATAATTAATACTTACATAACTTATGAGGAAATCTATGTATAATTTTATGCAGGGTAGAAGGTGGAATAAGTTATGTGGGTATTAGTTATACATGGATTAAATAATATATTTACATATTTACCCTTATTAATTAACTTTTAATTTTTTTTAATTATGTGTGCTTTTAAAAAAGTTACTATTTATTTTTGTCTTGATAGTTGCTTAATTATTTTTAGTTTCTTTGCTTTATTTTTTATTAATTATTTTCTTTGGCGATAAGATAGTGCCGGTTAATTGTAATTAGTTCTTTACTTAGTTTCTTTGCTTTATTTTTTATTAATTATTTTCTTTGGCGATAAGATAGTGCCGGTTAATTGTAATTAGTTCTTTACTTAGTTTCTTTGCTTTATTTTTTATTAATTATTTTCTTTGGCGATAAGATAGTGCCGGTTAATTGTAATTAGTTCTTTACTTAGTTTCTTTGCAACGCACGGCCAATACATGTATTATAATATTTTTAGTTATTTCTTATTTACTTAATTACTTATCCTATTCAATACAAATTACTTAACTGCTTTTAGTTATTTGTTATTTACTTTAGTGTTTTTAGCTATTGACATTTATTTAAATTTTAATGTGTTATTAAGATAGTTGTTTATTTTAATGGATATAATAAATATTAGCTCGCTAAACATTTTTGGAATTAAGAAATAAAAATTAGTTTACTGTATTGTAATTTGTACATAACTAAATCATGTATAACTAATACCTATATAATTAAATCCTGCATAACTAAACCATGCATAATTAATACCTGCATAACTAAACCTTGCATAACTAATACCTGCATAACTAATACCTGCATAACTAAACCCTGCATAACTAATACCTGCATAACTCTAACCAGTAACCAAACGGCTCCTAATTTCATTTGGACTTTTTGAGAAACTGATTAAAGTGGGCCCTATATGGTCATTTTAGTTTCAATTAAATGACGTAAGGTAGATAAAAATTATGCAAAACAATAAAGTACAATACCATTTCTATCCACAAGAGATCTAAGTAACGTGGAACTCTGGAGGGAATCTATTTGTCACCATTTATGAAATTTAATACGATCCTAGAATCATTAGTAGCTGATGCCCACTTCACTCGTCTCCTTGTATTTGCACCGATTCCTTTATTTTGGTATTCCAAATAGTATGGCTTGAACTCTGGACGTTCTTTCAAATTCTATCCACCCTCTTAGTTTTATCAACATATCTATGTAACTCTGCATAATTATAGTACGTAAAATTATTTCCCACGGCCGACCTAAGTACATAGCTACATTGTCCCCCACATCTGGAGTTGCTAATCTCAACGTGCAATTCTACAATACGAGTCCTGTTGCTCCATTGTCATTTCTTTGTTGTGTTGTGATGGCGATGTATTGACCTTTCAGTGGTTTACGTACTTCAATTAAACAACTTTGGAACACCGCAGTTGCATCACCACAAATGAAGTCGATGGTGCCCAAAATTATACACTCTCTGTAGAACTGCTTGCCAGCTTGTATGTATACGGTGTCTTGAAAACCATCAAATTGACACCTATAGAAGATGGAGGAGTTACCAGATGCCCTTAAAGCTACTGCTTGATAGTTAGCAGCTCCAGCCGTGTTCCGAAAAGTAATGTCCTGTGCCATGAAGCCTATTCCATCCACCCCTTAAAAGGAAACAAACAAACAATCGTCAGATTGATGATATTAATATATATACCACGTAAACTTAACAAGAATATAACATATATTTCTATGGTTAATTTGAGTTATATATCTGATGAACTTACCCACAGTAGCAGTGTAGTACGTCCCTATTCCACCTCCATAGTTCCTATTTCCCGATATTATTGTTTTGTCCATTCCTTCTCCAATGAAAACGATGTTCGTTTTCCACGAGTTGATTTGGACATATTCTTCGTAGATTCCTTGTTTGATTTGAATATAGTATTGTTCAATACAATTATTCGGACTCACGAATAATTCTGCCATTATAGTGTTATAGTTTCCCGACCCATCCTTGGCTACTATAACATTTGGAGGATGTGAAATATATTGACATCCTCAGCATTATAATATAGATAGTAATAAAATAACGATAGCCAAAAATTTTACGTTACGAAAATTGAATAAACGCAAAAAGACGAAAACTTGATTTTCTTTGGGTTGACTCTATCTTTTTTTTTTTTTAGCAAGAAATGCAAAAAATGATATAAGAGTGTATGCTTAATTGTGTTGTGCATGCATTCAACCTATTAAGATTGTTATGTATATATAGATATTTGGAGAAGGAATTAGAAGAAGTGAGTTGAGATATTGTTTAGTAATACCAAATTGTTCCAGATTTGATTTTTTGAAACTTTTACACTAATTCACTTTATATAGATCAATAAATTTAAATTACTACATAAAGAAAAACAAAATCATAGCAAACATAAGTGACTAAACGAAGAAAAATACTAACATTGCAATTTTAAGGAGTAACATAACTACCACTCAACTTATTGCATGGGAAAAAAAGGAAGATAAATATGAAAAAGTGGACCATATGGATATTCTATTTGTTTTTAGATTATAAAGATTATTAAAGAATGTATGCTTCTTTTTGGGGTTTTCACTCGATATTCACGTCAGAATCCGATTAGATTTATATGTATACATTGTAAAATTCATTTCTAAAGACAGTGCTTCCAATAAAATTATTTTCATACATGCATTTTCTTAAATGAACTCTTGTGTAAAACATAAGATAACTTTTAAAAGTTAAATAATAACCAATTATATCTGGATTTTTTTAAAGTTTTAAAGTTATATCTGATTAAATTTAATGTGATAGTATACAAATGAGATTGATTATGAATATATTTTAGTACTAAGGCCATCAAGATTTGATTATTTGCGTCTTTAATACTAATTTTGCTTTATTTAGATCAACAACAAATTTAAAATATGCGTCTTTAATACTCATTTTGCTTTATCTAGCTCAACAAATTTAAAATACTATATAAAAGAAAAATAAAATCACAGCAAACATAAGTGACTAAATAAAGAAAAATACTAAAATTGCAATGTATGGAGCAAAATAACTAATTAGTGTGGAAAGGAAGATAAATATGAAAAGTGGGATCATATGGAAATCTTGTTTAATAAAGGTGTAATAGAGAGGAATGAAGGTCTCGAATGTTGGGCTAACAGCTTCAAGCAGAGGCGGAAATGCAGGCAAAGGCCAATTTAAAATTTGAATATTATGAGTTTGATTATACTTTTGAGTCTAACACAACATATTTAATTTATTTAGTTTCAATCTATTATTTGTAGATGGTAGGACTTATTATTAATTTGGAAAAGAGCCAAAACTATTTTTGACTATTTGAATTGGTGAAGAAATGTTCTCCGTCCACCTATTTAGTTAAAAATATCCTCACCATTAATTTTATGGCTTTTTCTACCCTTAAAACTAATAGCCCACAAGTCACATCAAATTAAAAATATTCTATAAATATTTATTATGTCCCTTTCTTTGATTGGTCTAAATAGAATTTCTTACCAGATTTTTAAAAGAGAAAATTTCAAAAATAGCAAAGATAATAGATATAATAAGGCTTTATAACTATAGTTTCGGTAATTGCGCTCCATAGCTATAGTTTGCTATGGAGGTTGCGTTTTGTATATTTCGCATGCAAATATATAATCGGGGTAAGTATATACATTTGGAAGTTGCGGTTGGTATATTTCGCTTGGGAATATACATACTGGGTAAGTATATACAAATTTTGTATTTATACATTTAGAAATTTTTCAAAACCCCGTTTGTATATTTCGCTTGGCAATATACAAATAGAGTAATTTATTATGAATTTTTCATAAATCGTATACAAATAGCTAGGGTAGCATATACAAATTGTGAATTTATACAATCAGGAACCAAATTATACAAATTCTGAATTTATACAATCAGGGATCGAATTATACAAATTCTGAATTTATACAATCAGGGACCGAATTATACAAATTCGGGATTTATACAATTAGGAAATCGAATAGTAAAAATTCGCAAAACTATAACCACAAATTAAAAATAATCGAAACTATAGCTATATTATATAATATATTTTAGATGTTTGCCATTTCATATAATTTTCCCTTTTTTAAAAACACAAACCATAATCCGGATCTTGATCCAACATAATGGAGAGAGACGTATAATTGAGTTCAGTTTTACATTTAAATTTCCAGCTCATGAATTTTAATGTTTTAAATTCCTCTCCAATGTCCAATACTCGTATTAGAATCGGACTAAATCCAAATTTGCGGAAGGAAGCTATTAAAACTTCAGTAGTAGCAGACAATCTTTTTTAGTTAGAAAAAGGAAATTAACACTGACCTATGTAAGTTTCCTTGTATTTCAACTTTTCAAAGGAAACATAATAACTTATTTAAGAGTTTTGGCTTAAAATCATTCAGAACTCTGATACAAATTTATAGCTATAAGTCTATAATAATAAAACAAAAAATATCTTTTTTAATATTAAAAAAATGGCAAGAATCATCCTTCCATGATCGTTGTTAAAAAAAGCAAGTTATAGTTGAAATATGCGCCAGAAACATGACTTCCTCTTCCACATCTCCAAATTCTCTCAATTATGTACCTCTCACATCCCATGTACTTATTTTTCATACTCAATGAAATCATAAAGGAAAACTTTTTGATTTTCTGAATTTCAGAAAATAATCTAAATTAACACAAGTCCTTCACTCAAGAATTGAAAATATGGCTATACATGAACAAGGTAAAAGAATCAATAGCAGTAAATTCTGGTTTTTCCGATTCAATAGTATATTTGCTATTTCCTAAATGAAATATCTTACTGGTAACAACTTAAAAAAAATCAACATTGCTTTTTCGATTAAATTATATTTATAACAAATGCTTGAAAACTTTGATTATTTAATAGAAAACACTAACAAATTATTATGGGAAAATTACGTACCTAAGCAAACTTATACTACTTAATTATCTACCATAGCTATAGTAATTACAATTCGAAACTAACTTTTAGGTATAATTTCATTCTCTCTCTCGCCTCTCTCCTCTCTTCCTCTCTCTCGCGCCTCTCCCCCATCTCTCTGGAATTCTCGCTCGCCACTCTCCTCTCCCTGCCCAGTCTCTCTCTCTCGCTTCTCTTCTGCCAATCTCTCTCTCACTTTATACAAACACAAATGTATAATTTGTGTTTGTAAAAAGCGAGAGAGACGGGATATACAAATACATATACATATCTCTCCGCCCTATACACTTATAATTATACATATACAAATCTTCCCTTGCCCAGTTCTCTTTTGTCTTTCTCTCTCTCTCGCTTTATACAAACACAAATGCATAATTTGTGTTTGTTAAAGCGAGAGAGATTGAATCTTGCCCTGCCCAGTTCTCTTTTGCCTCTCTCTCGCTTTATACAAACACAAATGTATCATTTGTGTTTGTATAAAGCGAGAGAGATTGGATTTTGCCCTGCCCAGTTCTCTTTTGTCTATCTCTCTCTCGCTTTATACAAATACAAATGTATAATTTGTGTTTGTATAAAGCGAGAGAGATTGGATATACAATGCAAATGTTTTAACTCGATTCAATTGTATACGAATTCAAATTATATGTAGATATACAAATACAATACTTGATATATATACATAAATACAATTACTTTGACATATATACATATGTATAATTCTACATATATACATATACAATTCGCCTCTCTCCACTCTCTGCCCTCTCTCACTCGCCTCTCTCCACTCTCGCTCGCTAGATATACAAATACATATGTATATCGGTTACATTTATACATTATTTTGACAGATATACATTTACAATTCTCCTCTCTCCACTCTCTCGCTCGCCTCTCCCCTCTCTCTCCCAGTCTCGCTCTCTACCTCTTCCCTATAACATGTAGCTACGAATCGTAATTATCAAATTATAGCTATGGAGCATAATTAAAATATTTTGAATGGCTATATGTGAAAGTTTCCCAATTATTATTATCATCATTCTAAAGAGTTACAATTGCACATTCTTTTTTGTTATTGTTATTTATGCTTATGACGTTTACTGGGCTTTAAAGAGAAGGGAAATGAAAATAAAGTAGGTTTAAAGAATAGAAAACATAATGATGTAACATTTTAAGAAAAAGATGCACATATAACACTTTCCCTCTTTAATTTTATTAAAAATAAAGGAAATATCAGTGATAATAAAAATTAATATAAAACGAAACACTTCATCTATAGATATTATAGATAGACACCTAATTGTCTTCTCGGATCGCTTAATTATGGTGATGGAACCGGTGTGAGTGAAATAATTTTGTAAACCTCTTTTCGGATTTGACTTCATAAAACACTATTTGTGATGCAAGAATGGAAATGGAAATGTAGATATCTGTTTGAGGGCATTCTGGTAAAATAACGCTCCCCGCGCACGTCTCCCGGGGTTCGAACAAACATTTTGGCTCTAAAAAGAAATAAAATAAAACCAAACGGTAGTTTCCATTTTTCAGCACCGCCCCTTCCTCGTTTCCAATTGCTTTCGCGATTCTGTTTGCCGATGAATTACGAGCAGAGATTAATCGCCGCGGCGAACTTTGTTTATGCCGCCGATTCAGCTGCTGATGATCCGCCGGTCAACTCCGTTGACTTAGGAGTCAAAGCGACTCTTAAACCTCACCAAATTGAAGGAGTCTCATGGCTCGTCCGAAGATACTTTCTCGGCGTCAACGTCATTCTCGGTATAATCTTCTTTACATATTACTCTCTGGTATTAAATTGCATTAATTTTTCGTATCGCGTTTATTTCGTGGTTTTTCCTCAACTAGGAGGCCATAATTTAACCGGAAGATAATGTTTACTACTTTTTTCAAGTCTCAATTTGGATTTCTCTGTTTTACAATGCTACTCTTGTGAATAAACTTAATTTATAGATTTATAGAGCATTGCCACTTTTTATGTGTGCTCCAAAAGTAGTACTTCCACTGTCTAGTATATACTCAGTTTTCTTTTTAAAATGACACATTTTCTATATTGAGTAACAATTTAACTTTAAATTGCCATTTTATTTTAAACTACGTGTCAAATCAAACTAACTCATATAAAAGGGAATGGAGGGAGTACATTTTATTTCATAAAAAGACAATGAAAATGTCTGAGATAACACTGAAAAACAAATGAGTCGAATTTGCCATGTTTTTTGGACGAAGAGAGTATTTGTTTCTATAATTGTTTATCCTAATCTGAAATAGTGACGTTGTCATTTTATTTTTCTTACAGGGGATGAGGTATCACTGCCAATATTAAGGCCAGCATTTAATTGTTTTTTTTTTATCTCCTTATGATGAGGAGTCAAAACTCAAAAGACTTTATTGAGGTGTGATCACGTGCAATCTTTTCATGTTAGATGCTTGAATTTTTTGTTATGTTTCTCTTTGAGGTGAATGTAGCTACAGTGGAATGGTTTGTTGTTTTTGTGAGATATGGCTGTATAAGAAATGTTGGTCTTTCTGTTTTTATATCGAAGCAGTGATAGGCGGATTTGAAAAGAAATTAAATTATTGGGACTTCAATTTTGAACTTCTGTGGTAGAAACCTGAAATTATCTGAAAGCGCTTTGTAGTAATAGCGGATAAAAGGCACAGAGGAAAAAAGGTTATAGAGTCTTTCCTCTCAATATTATGCTTCACAAAAATATTTAGGTGAAAGCGTAATGTTTGGAGGAACTATGTTATTTCCCTTGTCAATCAGAGATCTTATCTGGTATTTTTGTTCCCCAAGATTTTTCCTTTTTCCTACATCATTAAAAGTTGCATGTGGGGATATGTCAATGTACTAGTTTACCTAGGATAATACTTGCAATGGAATTTTGTTATTCCTTGAAAATTAATATCTTAGAATATATCTTGATAAAAATAAAATCCAAAGCTGATTGTTTCTGCAAGGCATTGAACACCTAATTTATACGGGCTCTGCATGAATGATTCACTCTGCTTAGCAATCATCCCACGTGGGGCTGTTTACTGTTAAGGGAAATGAAGGATCCATGTAGCACATTATGACACTGAATTCTTAGCATCTTGACAGACTTGACCAAAGATCATGCGAAAATCTTGAAAACCCAGATGAAAAAACATTAAGAACATTAAGAAAAAGTCCATAAATATGCACAAGTACTCACAACATTTAACAAGTTCCTTTTTAGAACTTGCTATAAGTTTTCTATTTTTCGTGCTTTTATGGATCAGATCAGAATTTCTTCAGCAAGTGATTAAATGTGTTTTAGTAAATTAAAGTGGATTGCAATTAATGCCTTTGATCTGTCACCAAATAAGTTTTCCTTTATTTTTTCTTGGTACCATCTTCCTTTTGGGTACTTTGAATTCTGGCTGTGTCCATGGTGCTTGTTAGACAAAGTTTTAAATCTCTAAGAGAACTTCGTGTTGATTGGAAGATTTGGAGCCTAGACTAAATGAAACATAGGTGAAAACTAAGTGATCTTTGCTAGGAGAAATGTTTTGTTTACTTGACTCTCCTTCCTCAAGCTTATCTAGGTTGGGCATGCAGTATCTCTAACTGGTAATACAAAACACTGATCTGTTAAGTAGTGAATTTGTAGTCAATGGATATTGTCTTGACTTTCTCTTCGGTATTAATGGTTTATTGGCAGATGGGATTGGGGAAGACTTTGCAAGCTATATCATTGCTGAGCTACCTGAAAGTCTATCTAAAGACTTCTGGAACATTCTGTGAGTGGGAAGAACTG